>CM067172.1:4385791-4395032 GCA_034093135.1 Erigeron breviscapus | reverse complement strand
ATATAAAACGTGGTCTTTAAAATGTGATGCTAAGTATGGTACTTGAGCAAATACTAACCATTTTGTCTAAAACGCTCCGTTTCTGTTTACAAAACGGTACCGGAATATACACGTATGACGTAAAATGGGCAGTTTTGGATTTTAACCTAATACGCAGTGTTTTATGTAAAACAGTAACATGTGTGTCAGACCACGTGTAATTCTCCTTATAACTTTTACTATACAACATCGGCCAAACGCGGCGTTTTATATAAAACGTGGTCTTTAAAATGTGATGCTAAGTATGGTACTTGAGCAAATACTAACCATTTTGTCTAAAACGCTCCGTTTCTGTTTACAAAACGGTACTCGGATATACACGTATGACGTAAAATGGACAGTTTTGGATTTTAACCTAATACGTAGCGTTTTATGTAAAACGGTACCTAAAACGGGGGAATAATACCTGTCATTCCCCTGACATGTGTGTCAGACCACGTGTAATTCTCCTTATAGCTTTTACTATCCACACATCGGCCAAACGCGGCGTTTTATATAAAACATAGTGAAAACGCGGTGTTTTACGTAAACAGGGCGTTTGGGATGTGTTTATATGAACAGTGGATGGTGTATCCCTAGTATCACCCTTAAAATAGCTATATATTAAATGCAAAATATTTTATAGTAACTTATTTAGACGTAGCTTGAGACTAAGCTTGTCTAGTTTTTTTTTCCTGTTTTGTATCTCTTTTATTCCATGTTCTGAAATTAGATAGGCTAGTGTTAATGGGAGTGGTATGTCACTCACCACTGTCAGATTTAGAAAGTTGCTACTTTTGCATGCACATGTAAATAGTCGATGTGACATTCAGTCATGTCGCATGAACTTTATTGTTTTTGGGTATAATACAAGCTAACCAGGGTATATCCTTACCCTTTTACCCCAAAAAATATTTTATAGTAAAGAAAACTTATTCAATAAAATTTGAATATATCAATTAAAAAGAGAAAGTGGTGTTCACATATCTATTTTAAAAGTTTGAATATATCGCAGATAATAATGAAAGTTAAATCACTCTATTACTAATTGTTTTCAATATAAAAAGACAAATCGGCACCGCTTAGTTGTACATGATCCTTCGTTTTAACCAATATACAAGGTTCGAAGTGTTAATACGTTTTTAATTATGTTTTAAATTCCTGTAAATCAAGCTATCATAAACTTGTACACGTACATTTAATTTAACAAATTAAACCTAATTAAGATGTAGATGTGGCATATGAGGTGGCAACTATATATCAAGCTTACAATCCAAATTGAGGTTGAGCTGACACATAAGCAAAAAGCTGAGGTGGCGATCAAAAGAATATGTCACATTAGCCCTAAATTATCCTCTCTTAGTTATATAATAATAATAACTAGGTTTTTAGCCCGTGCGTTGCACGAGTTGAGCTAAATTTTCAACAAATAACTCAATAAAAGCTCAATATAAAAGAAACTTTCAATGAAGAACGAACATAAGTTTTTGTGAAGTTTTTGTGATCTTATATATATATCCCATGACGATTTCGGGTACGGATGTTACATCTATTAGTAAAATCAGATTGTTACATCTATGCATCATATGGTTACAACAATATTCCCATTCGCAAGTTGTAACATTCGTGGCTTTTGCCCCCGTTGACTTTGTTTGACTCATAATAAGACTTTACTAGTTAATTGTAATTATGGTGATTAGTGAAGTTATGTGATTGATAAAATGATGAGTCAACCTTATTTTATGTGTGTATTTGGTAATGTGTTACATTTACGTGATTAGTCGGGATGTCCGTAAGGTGGTAACTAGCTAGCGGATAGTGTGTGGTGTGTATGCCCAAAACCCTCCCCCCATCCATTCATTTCACTCTTTCATTTCTCTCTCTATCTTATCTCTATCTCTCTCACTCTAGTGTAAGAACCGCTCTTCTTCATCTTTTCTTCTTCCTAAATTCGGATTCAAGATTGTTGTAGCATCAAAAGTGTTAGTTAATCATTGTTTAATAATAATCATCTTTAAAACTTCAAGATTTTGGGTATATTCAAGTGTTTATCCTTCCTCTTTGCTCCAAAACCGGATTTGACTTTCAAGAAGGATTGGTAAGGGTTTTTCATCTTCAAATTACTTGTTTATGTTGTTACAAGCCTTGTATTACTAGTTCGTTACAAGATTTTTGGTCGAAAAGTAATGTTTTGCGGTTGCAGCCACATTAGGTTTTCAAAAGAGGGCTTTTGATTTCCGGGAATGGTTTTGTGAAATTGAAGTGTTTATAATCCTTGAATACACTTGTTTTGAGTTTTGGTAAAGTGTGGAGTTCCAGTTTTAAGCTCGAAAGGTCGGAATCAAAAGTTTGCACTTTTCTCCAAAAATCAGGCAGACGGCCTTTGCTGATGCGGACGGCCGTTGCCAAGAGTCGTCCTCATCAACAAGAGTCGTCCTCTTCTGTCCAAAATGGTACATTTTTCGCGTTCGGTCTTCGGTCGACTTTTAATGATCCAAAACTTGTTTATTGGTCTTATATGATCATTCTAAGGTCAACAAAATTGATTAAACACAATTCTAAACACTTTGATTTTCTTGTCAAATTTTGGTGCTAAGTCATTGAACCATATTTAGCCAAAAACTTTTCCTTTGTCGTTTAAACGTTCTTGGATCACTTCTAATGTACTTTTGGGGATTGTGGTATTGTATAACTAGCTAGACCTTACCGTTGGAATACCTTGTGATATTTTGATATTGTAAAGTAGGTTTTGATCGTTGTTGAAGTTTTGGTTGTGGACAGTTGATGCTCCTTGGACATTTATAGCTTGATCTTAACTTGTTATTGCTCAATCAAGGTGAGTTTCGTAGCTCCCTACTCAATTGAGATTCGGGCTGGAAGTGCACACATACTTGTTTAATTGATTTGTGATGTTTTAGTGATTTGCATGCATTATACTTTGACGTTGTCACCACGTATGAAATCTTACTACTCGCATTTTTATTATTCGTGTGATCTTGGTTGATAGTTGGCTTATTGATTACGGTTGACTACTTACGTGATTGATTTTGCATTCGATTATGATTATATATTGTGATTAGGATAATTGTACATACATGGAAGTCGATTATGCCTTCAAAGGGTTGTAGATGTGGTGGGAAGGCTGCGGGTGACCCTATATATAAGCATCTATGATTCGATGAAAGTAGAATCCTCCGAAGTGTATGTACATGTTGTTTCGGTTGTTGGTTGATTGTTTGATTTGTGGTTGGAATTGGGGAGACCGATTTATGGGATTCGGTTGGTGGACTGTGATGAGACTGAAATGGACACTTACACTCATACGTCTATGGTGCGTGACGCACGCATAGACACTCCTTTTGTGCGGGACGCACACAGACACCGAGTATATAGACGTATATACATCGATGATTTTGAGATGCCACATTGGTCATTGGGATGACATGTGAGTATCGTTGCATAGTGCGGGACACACACAGACCCCGAGTATGTAGTCACACATACTTGCATTTGATGATTGTTGAGAGACACACGTGATATACACTCATACATTGCTTGGTCATGTCTTATGCACTTATACTTTATGCATCCTTATTGCTTCGCATACTCATTGATGTTGACATTACTTATGCATATTTATGACACGCGTCTCTCATCATTGTTGATACATTATGGGCTTGTTATGTAACGAGGTTTACTCTCGGTTTACCTATCTTGGTTGACTTTGTGCCTTATAAAGGTTGCCTGTAAGACATTACTCACTTACCTCTATACTTATTGTGATTATGTGACGATGGTTCCTTGTGATCCATTACTACGAACTCACCAACCTAGTGTTGACTTTGTTTAGTGCACTTTTCAGGTATTCGTGTGAAATTGGAGACTTGGTGATTACTTGTTGATCTTGCTAGGGCTTGGACTGGGACTTTCATGGATCCGTGATCTGTTGCCCTCTTAGAGTTTATGCTTAGAACCTTTTGGGTTTAGTTGTATCATCTTGTCTTGTTTTCTGTTAATGACTTCTTGTTTACTTTGCATCTTGTACCTTGATTGTTGGTTTGGGTTCACCGAATCCTTTTATTTCATGTAGTTTATGTTCTACGATAATTCCACTGTGTGCTATATAATTTCCGTGATATTCCGAGCTCTAGTTCGGGGTGTTACAGAATGGTGGCCCATGTGTGGTCGTAGAGAATTAGGCAATTTGACCTAGATTACGGCTTAAGTAAAAAGTCTTCATATAGCATGCATGGTTAGGAATTTTGTGTGCATCGTGAAATTGTATGAACCTTGAAAAGTGTACATTGTGATTTCGTAGACAAGACCATTTATGTGATGACTTGAATACAATGTGATGAACGTGTGATGAGTACAATGTGGTTAACGTGTGCATTGATTTGAACTTGATTGTGGTTGACTTGGATTGTTGTTGTTGATTGGTGATAGTTTGATGATTTAGGGCAAAATGAAGTTATGGCATTAACATGGTATAATATTGTGGCAACCCTAAAAGAGCCTGATCAATTATTTTATGGTCACCTGGTATTATAACAAGTTAATGACATCACGGATTGCACATGTTTGGCTTAGAGTATAATAAGGAACCGATATGCTTAATGGGAGTTGGTTGGGTGGAGGGTTAGCCGCTGGTACACCCTGTATACATACCCGGTCAGTAACTAGAGGGCATATCAGATTCGGATTATACTTTAAACTGCTTGTTTAGTTGCTTGTTTGTGTGATGTGTTGAACATGAGTATTGGTTATGATAATGGACAACTATTATGAATTTAGCATGAGAAATGATAGACAATTGTTGTAAACTTAATATGATGGCATGATAGATAACGATCCCCTTAGAACATTAGTACTCTTGCCTTAGCGAAATGATATGAATTTTGTATATTATGTCGGCATGAGAGCGTTACTACTTGTGTGACTAACACGTGAGCATTTTGAGGCTAACTTTTGGGTCAACGTGTTGCTTGCTTTATAGAAAATGGCGGGATCAAGAAGGAGTATGACTAACCATAGCGATGAGCCGGATTTGGCAACCGTGATCGCCCAAGCGGTCGCAAATGCCATACCTACCATTGTTGCCCTAGTCACGTCGAGCCTTCAAGGAAACAACGAAGCACGTGAAGCTAAAGTAAATATGGGTGATGAGGGTGTGTTAAGTGAGTCGTCAACTAAAAGAAAGTATGTCGGGGAGTCTAGTGGGATGAAGAAAGTTGGTAGGTTTGACTCCAAGTATGCTAGTAGGGGAGAAGCGTTTGCGACATCTAAGTCGGGGAGGCGAGAGTATATGGGCTCCCTACCGAGGTGCAATAGGTGCACCCGACATCATGCTCCTACCTCTTCTTGTGGGACATGATTCAATTGCAATAAGATTGGGCATTTGACTAGGGTGTGTAGGAAACTGAGGGTGGCTCCCTTGAATGCGGTTCCTCTTCAAGTCGTTCATCCCCAAGCCGATCACCCACGGAGCCAGCGGGGTACTTGTTTTGTGTGTGGTAGCCCCGACCACTATAGAAACGCTTGTCCTAGATGGGTTGAGACACAAATCCAAGTGAGGGTTCCTCATAATCAACTTTAAGTCGCCATTCCTACTCAAAACCATAGCCAACAAAGCCGTCAAGTGCAACCTCGAGGACGAGCCTTGGTGGAAAATGCTAATGAAGCCTGCAAAGATCCAGAAGCAGTGACAGGTACCTTTCTTCTTCCCGACCATTACGACGCGATGATATTTGACTTTAGGGCCGATTATAGCCTTACTTTCTTTTACTTGACTTCTTTGATTGACAATTATCCGTATGCCTGGATTTGAAACTCGATCTTTAAATGAATTGTGATGTGCTAGATAGGTCTAGTCGAATTGCTTGGTGATGATAGTTGACTTTAAATGATATCAAACTCTTTATTGTCCCTATGCCCCCTTGAAATTGGGAACTTTGATAATTATTGCAAGCATGGATTGGATGACGGTGATTAATGCGATTAATGGTCGTGGAAAAGAGTTGTCTAAAAATGTCTTTGTTTAACAGTAAGGTTCATAGGGTCCAAGGTGAAATCCCGATTTTACTAACTCTAAGTCCTTAGTGTTACTGTCCCACAGGTAAAATTTAAGACCGTTACTACTACTAGTGATTTTCCCGATATCCCTCCGGATAACTTACTGGGATTACTTCCATCTCGACGACTAGACTTTTGTATTGACTTAATTCCTAAACGTCGCACCGGTAGCTAAAGCTCCTTATAGGCTTGTCATAACCGAAAAGCAAGAATTGGAAACATAACTCAATTTGCTCCAAGAAAAAGGGTCCTATTCGTCGTAACTAACCGCCGTGTGAAACTCCTACCTTATGGTACAAAAGAGAGACGGGTTGTTTAGAATGGGTATAGACTACCGGGAGTTGAATGAGCTTACGGTAAAGAATCGGTATCCACTCCCCCGAATAAATGACTTGTGTGATCAATTCCAAGGTGCCAAGTATTTCTCCAAAATCGATCTTCACTCGAGTTATCATCAACTCCGAGTACATGAGGATGACATTCCGAGAACGGCGTTCCATACTAGGTATGGACATTTTGAATCCACCATTTCGCCTTTCGGGTTGATTAATGCACCGGCGGTGTTCATGGATTTTATGAACCGAGTGTGTCGACCATAATTGGACAAGTTGTCCTTGATTTTATTGATGACAACCTTATTCACTCGAAAATGAAGGAAGAACATATTAAGCACGTGCGCAAAGTGCTCGAATTAGTTAGAAAGGAAAAGTTGTATGCGAAATTCACCAAGTACAAAATTGTGGTTGAAAGAGGTCCACTCTCTTGGTTACGAGGTGAATAAGGATGATACTCATGTGGGTCCAAGCAAGATGGAGATGGTCAAGAATTGGAGACGACCCGAGACGCTATCCGAGATTCGTCAAATTCTTGGACTGGCGGGGTGTTATAAAAAAGATTAATTGAATGGGGCAAGAGACAAGAATAAGCCTTCCAATTCTCAAGGAAATATTGTGTAATTTATACCGATCACGAAAAGCTTTCAACACAACTTTAACCGAAGCAAGTTGAACATGAGGCTAAAGGCGATGATTGAAACTCTTTAGTGACTATGATTGTAAAATCCGTTACCATCCGGGCTAAACCAATGTTGTGGCTGATACTTTGAATAGGAAAGAGAATGTCAAGCCGAGACAATCAAGAGTAACGAGCCTCACGATAGGACAAGACATTGTGATGAGACCAATGGAAACTCAAAAGTAAGCTACACCACCGGAGAACTTTAGTAATGAAGAATTGGATGACGTGGGACAACAGTTTGATCGTAAGGAAGAGAATGGATCATACTTGGTTGAGAGGCTCTAGGTTCCCATTTCAAGGCAAACTAAGAACATCCCTTGCGGATGAAGACCACAATTTAGCTTATTCGGTCCATCCCGGATTGGATAAGGCGTATTTTGATTTAAAGAATTTTACTGGAAGCCGGGCATAAAGCATGTTGTGGCTAAATATGTGAGTGAGTATTTCACTTGCTTACAAAATTAAGGCCGATCGTGAGTAGTTACCCGAGTTGTTGGTGCAACACGTGAGGCTGGAATGGAAATGGGAACAAATCGCAATGAACTTCAACACGAAGTTACCGAAGACAAGAAATGGTTGTGGTATGAGTTGAGTGATTGCGGATCGGTTAACGAAGTTGGCACATCTCTTGGCCATCCGTGACACCGATTAGTTTGGCACCATGGCTCGTCTATACTTTAAAGAGGTGGTGTATAGGCATGGAGTTCCGGTTTCTATCATATCTGATAGAGATACCCGGTATAACTTAAGTTTTTGGAGAGCCTTTCAACGTGCAATGGGTACACAACTTAATATGATCACGGCGTTTCATCCTCAAAAGGATGGACAAAGTGAAAGAACAATACAAACGCTTGAAGACATGTCGAGAGCTTGTGCTATTGATTTTGGTGGTAGTTGGGAAGATCATTTGCCATTGGTAGAATTCTCCTACAACAATAGTTACCATGCAAGCATACAAATGGAACCCTTTAAAGCATTGTATGGTAGGGTATGTCAGATCAAAGAGAGATTACAATTGGCTCGTGAAAGACAAAAAAAGTATGCCGACGTGAGACGAAGACCGTTGGAGTTTGAAGTTGGTAATCATGTACTTTTGAAAGTATCACCATGGAAAGGAGTTGTACGATTCGTGAAACGGGACAAACTTGGGCCAAGATTAATTGGGCCTTTCAAAAATCTTGAACGGTTTGGAAAAGTGGCATATCGATTAGAACTCCCACAAGAACTTAGTGGTGTACATGACGTGTTTCACATTTGCAATTTGCGTAAGTGTTTAGCGGATCCTAATCTTCATGTGCCTATGAACAAGATACGAGTTGATAAGAAGCTTAATTTTGTTGAAGAGCCGGCGGAGATCTTAGATCGCCAAGTTAAGGAGCTTAAGAACAAACGCTACACAATCGTTAAAGTTAGATGGAACGCTAGACGTGGAGCTGAGTTCACTTGGGAACGTGAGGACCATATGAGATCTAAGTACCCACATATGTTTAGTAATTAGTGTTTGTTTGAATTTCAGGACGAAATTCCTTTAACGGGGGAATGATGTAACATTCGTGACTTTTGACCCGTTGACTTTGTTTGACTTATAATAAGACTTTACTAATTAATTGTAATTATGGTGATTAGTGAAGTTATGTGATTGATAAAATGACGAGTCAACCTTATTTTATGTGTATATTTGGTAATGTGTTACATTTACGTGATTAGTCGGGATGTCCGTAAGGTGGTAACTAGCTAGCGGATAGTGTGTGGTGTGTGATGTGTATGCCCAAAACCCTTCCCCCATCCATTCATTTCACTCTTTCATTTCTCTTTCTATCTTATCTCTCTCTCTTTCTCTCTCACTCTAGTGTAAGAACCTCTCTTCTTCATCTTTTCTTCTTCCTAAATTCGGATTCAAGATTGTTGTAGCATCAAAAGTGTTAGTTAATCATTGTTTAATAATAATCATCTTTAAAACTTCAAGATTTTGGGTATATTCAAGTATTTATCATTCCTCTTTGCTCCAAAACCGGATTTGACTTTCAAAAAGGATTGGTAAGTGTTTTTCATCTTCAAATTACTTGTTTATGTTGTTACAAGCCTTGTATTACTAGTTCGTTACAAGATTTTTGGTCGAAAAGTAATGTTTTGC
>CM067172.1:4335791-4383291 GCA_034093135.1 Erigeron breviscapus | reverse complement strand
TCTTATCTCTCTCTCTTTCTCTCTCACTCTAGTGTAAGAACCTCTCTTCTTCATCTTTTCTTCTTCCTAAATTCGGATTCAAGATTGTTGTAGCATCAAAAGTGTTAGTTAATCATTGTTTAATAATAATCATCTTTAAAACTTCAAGATTTTGGGTATATTCAAGTATTTATCATTCCTCTTTGCTCCAAAACCGGATTTGACTTTCAAAAAGGATTGGTAAGTGTTTTTCATCTTCAAATTACTTGTTTATGTTGTTACAAGCCTTGTATTACTAGTTCGTTACAAGATTTTTGGTCGAAAAGTAATGTTTTGCGGTTGCAGCCACATTAGGTTTTCAAAAGAGGGCTTTTGATTTCCGGGAATGGTTTTGTGAAATTGGAGACTTGGTGATTACTTGTTGATCTTGCTAGGGCTTGGACTGGGACTTTCATGGATCCGTGATCCGTTGCCCTCTTAGAGTTTATGCTTAGAACCTTTTGGGTTTAGTTGTATCATCTTGTCTTGTTTTCTGTTAATGACTTCTTGTTTACTTTGCATCTTGTACCTTGATTATTGGTTTGGGTTCACTGAATCCTTTTATTTCAAGTAGTTTATGTTCTACGATAATCCCACTGTGTGCTATATAATTTGCGTGATATTCCGAGCTCTAGTTCGGGGTGTTACACAAGTAAGCATACATTATCATGCGTATATAAGAAGATGTATCATGTATTTATGAATCCCTAATGTTAATAGAGTATGAATTATAGGTAGAATGTATCATTGGATGACATCTTCTTTGATGTTAATAAAAATAAAAATATCTAAGAAGAAAATAAAAAAAACATATATCCAGAATAGAATTTCAACTAAAGTAATATTATGGCTATGGACTTATAAGAAGAACATATGTTATCATACGTATATAAGAAGATGTATCATGTATTTATGAATTTTTATAATCATGCCTATATTTATAATAAAATTTCAACTCAAAGTAATATTATGAGTGTATATAGAAACAACTTAATACCTATAGTATGGAAACATGAGTGATGTTTCCTCACAAGAGATATCATGTTTAAGTTCTACCTAAATATATTTAATTTCCAACATGGTGAGCCTTTGAGAGTTTTTCTTTTGGGATAGAGGTTTCTCATCGAGTGACTTAAATAATTGAGGATCTATTTTGCCGGATGCTCTCTAACGCGGATAGTTAATTCAACATATGCTAGACATCTCATCATTTGCGAGTAATTCACACCTTTCAACAAAAAAAATACTCAGATTAATAATCATTTTCAATAAGTGATATAGTATATATATATATATATATGAATAAAACTTTTAATCAGCTATTTTGGACTTGATA
Source organism: Erigeron breviscapus (assembly GCA_034093135.1). NCBI lineage: Eukaryota > Viridiplantae > Streptophyta > Magnoliopsida > Asterales > Asteraceae > Erigeron > Erigeron breviscapus. Next base: position 4,381,937 of record CM067172.1, on the reverse strand, counting down.
TAATAATTATTATTATTTACTATTATTATCATTATTTTAACTATATTTTAATATGAAGCATTCTTATTATTTGATATGAATGTATTTTTATTAGGTGGAAGTTGAGGTGGGAAATACTATAGAAATATATTATTTTCTTGATTATATTTTATTGTGGAGATGAGTTGTAAAGGATTTTAAAGGAAAACTTGTCCCATAATCAAAATCTTACTTGTCAAGTTTTTAGGATAGCCACATAATCATAGTTTGATAGAGATTTATATATACTTAAAAAATCTGAATATATATTAATATAGATTTTTGTGGTTAAAAGAATATTACATTTTTCTAAAGGAAAAATTAAGAATATTCATATTAAAATAAAACTTGCTGACTAATTACGAGTATTATGTAGATTTTTAACTTTCTTTTAATTTAATAGAAACATTGATATAATAAAAATGAATATAATAACATATTTATATGATGCGATTAAACAACTAATGAAATTATTATTAATAGCTAAAATTGATATAGATATCTAAAGACAGCAGCAATATTGTGAAAATATTAAAAAACCTATTAGTATTAATATTCACCGAATATCTGGTTTACAAAACACAAACAAATACTCTCTCCTTCCTAATTTAATTATCCAAATTTGATTTTCCAAGTCTTTCTTTAATAACTTTAATCGTAAATATTTTCTTTTGTGTTATATAAAACTTGATATATAATACATGAATGAATTGAGTTTAGCATTAGACGCTAGAGGTCATGGGTTTCAATCTAGTTATTAATTTTTAAATTTTTTATTTGAAATTGATAAAAACATATGACCATGTCGCTGTTGACTGGATGATGATTTGTCAAGTTTTAAAAAAACGTTTAACGTATGGACGCCACGTAGGAAAAAGATGATATGGCGAGCACTAGAATATGACAAATCATCACTTGAAGATAGAGATTTCTCTACAAAATATTATTTTCATTCTTCATTGAATCTTTTTTTTCTAGATTGAGATTTTGTTGAGTTATATGTTAGAAATGTATGTCAGCTCGTTCATAGTATTAACTATTCTTATTATTTGGTATGAATATATTTTTATTAGGTGAAGTTGAGTTGGAATATACTATAAAAAATATATATATTACTATATATTTGTATTGAAGCAAAAAAATAATAATTTAATTTAGGTAAATATTTTACCTAGGTAGGATGGAAGCTACAATTTACAAATAATAGTTTATGGGATTGAAATTAACAAGGAAAAGCAACGTTGGTTTAGTGGTTTGACACTTTTCTTGTCGTGAGTGAGGCCGTGGGATCGACACATAGCACCGGTTTTTTAATTTTAATTTTAAAGTGAATTGATTAATGCTATTTAATATTTAAGATGTGTCAAATATATATAGATGTGACAGGTGAGGTGGCAAGCTTATAGACCAAATTTATATGAAGACGACATGTAGGAAAAAGATGACTTGGCGATATCAGAGACATGCCACGTAAGCACTTGGAGATAGAGAATTATATATATATATACTAGGTTTTCGATGTGCGGTTGTTTAATTGATTTATCAAATATTTTAATATGATATTGATAATTAATAAAATTTGGTTTAGTTAGCATAATATTAATGTGTTCTTTATTTTTATGGATACACGAATACAAATAAAAAAAATATTAGTTGTTTATAACCTAACTTTTACTGAGTAAATACTAATAACCGACCCGAATAACGATTCAAAACTAATGCACAACTAAATACGTTGGAAATAAAAATAAAATATTTGACCTGAATATCATCGGTCCATCATCCGTGTTCATTTAAAAGATTCTTCAATGTTATATGTAATTTAGTTATTATGAAAAGCCATTCATCTTGTACCTTACCAAAGTTTTACGAAGTGAATAAAAGTCAAGTTATGCAAATAACTAATAAAATAAATATGTTTGAATATCTCATCAAAATTTAGATTTGTTAAAGATCTTTTTATTGAGTATAACTCTTAGAAAAATCGGATGGAATTAGTTTCTCAAATAAATAATTTGTAATTATAATATTTGATATAATCTTTACCTAAATAATTCAAATTTATTTAAATAAATATATACAAAAAAGTATGGAGATGCCACATAGGATAAAATCCTACGTGACAATGTCTTAACATGGGTGTAATTTTGAAGAGGGTTTTAAAAGCTTGGTTAACTACTCTTTTAATATATATAGATAGATAGATAGAGATAGAGATAATAAAGAGAGAGCAAGATGCTAAAAACACACAGAGTTTATGTTTATTCGGGGTTAAAAGCATAAATTTCATTCAAAATAAAAGGAGAAAAACATACAACCAAACCGAAGTCTTAAAATTTGGGTTAACTCGGTTTTTTGAAACCAGTTAATTTAGAATCGGGTGGCCGGTTTAATGACATCTAACATTTTAGGATTAATTGACCCATTTTCAAATACCCGGTTGGGATCCGGTTGAAGTGGGTTGACCCAGTGACACCGTACTTCAACATATTAATCTATGCAAGGTTAGCTTTGTTCTATTTGGTTAAGGATATAACCTTTTTCTAGTGTCCTGAATCGTTGATTATGATTTTAATTGTTATTCAGTGTTCGTACACATTTAAAAGTCCTTTTACGTTTAATTCATCAAAGTTTTGTTTAAATGAGATATCCCAACAAAATACAGTGATGCGATCATGCAACACCAATGTTCTTAATTATGGTATAATGATTAGGACAAGCGACAATCCAAGTATCGTGTTCGCGAGAGAGTAACAGCCTAACAGGATACAAAATGTGTCATGATTTCTCTGATTAATGACTTTCGGATAGATCGTATAGATTTTGTTAATTTCATTCGCTAAATTATGAACTTGATGACCAAACCTTATTCAACGGTGATGTATGTTGTATGTAAGCTTTGTTCTTTTCATACCATCAGTTTTAAGCAAAAAAAATTAGTAAGAAATTCTTATAAAATTTAACAGAGAAAGGTCACATATATCTAAGGGATTAAAAATTTCAAAATAGCTATATGTTAATGGTGGTTGGCAACTAGTGGTGGTGGTGACGGCAATAAGTAATGTAGACCATTGATGCAAACGTAATTATATTGATGTAACATGAATTAGTGTAGTTATTTAATGAGTTGGGTGATAAATGTTGTAGGTATTTTTGGTAGACTAAGTTTTTTTTTTTTGTAAAGTTAGTTTCGATTCAGACGTGCTGGAGGCAATTTTAACCAGCGAATTGCTGGACCTCCAACCCCCTCCTCATAGAAAATACCTTGAGATGAGAAACCCAAGACTCGAACCTGAGACCTTAGGAAAAACTCACCTCCGGGGCCCACATATTGGATTTAGAAAATACCCCTGGCCAACCCACCTAAGTGGAGTTGGTTAACTAAGTTTGCTAGTAGTGAGATGTGTTCATTGTATAGAGATATTTTGTAATTTTAATGATTGAAAGGTGAAAGAATAACATGCTTTATATAGTACGGAGTATTATAGCTAGATTATAGATAATTTGGATAGGATTTTTTTTTCTTAATTTTTTTTCTCAAAAGCCCAATTCAAACTACATATGAAAATATGAAATGCCCAAATGTCCATTGGAGTTTGTTATCTTCTGGTCGGTCTTTGATATATTTCTTAAGAACCTAACTACTAATAAATTAATGATTAATGTCTTAATTTCAAGTAATCTACGTACATTAAAATAGTGTTTGTTGAGATGTGACCAAGCACATACACAATATTTGACATTTAGTTATATACTGATCCTTTAAGTTAAGTACATCATTTAGCCTATTATTAATTTAGTATTTTCAAGAAAAAGCCATATAATTTTCTTATGTAACATTGCATCAAAATCTTATCAAAAATGATAGGGAGGCCTACTAAAAACACCTAATCTTTAGCCTAACCATTTAAATTAGCCATCTGTCATTTTTATTTTCAAAAATGATAGGGAGGCCTACTAAAAACACCTAATCTTTAGCCTAACCATTTAAATTAGCCATCTGTCAATACATTTTAAATGGCCATTAATTATTTAAATGACTTAAAATAAAAATGACAGATGGCTAATTTAAATTGTTAGGCTAAAGATTAGGTATTTTTAGTAGGCCTCCCTATCATTTTTGAAATCTTATAAGTTATGTGTACATCATTTTACCAGATGGGGTTACTTTGCTTATTCTGTCTATAAATAAAAGGAGATGTATATGGCTGATGTATTAAAGAAGACCAGTAAGAAACTCTAAGAGGGTGCCCAATGCCCTCGTTCGAGGGCTCGTTCGGCTGCCTCGGACGAGTCCACACCGTTGGGTGGGACTCGTCCCTGGCTCGTTCGGGGCTCTCGTCCGGCTGGCTCGTTCCTTCGGGGACGAGTGTTTCTCCAATTTTTTTTTATTTTTTTTTTTTTTGAATGCAACGGATAGTTTTGAAGGAAGAAGACAAAACTTTTGAACTTTCAAAAGTTGGCAAAACAGGTCCCTCTAACGGCCTGTTTGACCACCTGCAGTACAAAAAAGTTTACACTTTTAGTCCTTTAACGGCTAGTTTTTGAAAAAGCCTATATATACAACTTCATAAGCACTAGAACACACCACACTTTCATTATTCAGATACATTAACACATACAAATCCATTTTAAGCACAAATCATGTCGAATTTCAACAACCAAAAAGCCGACGACTTCTGGAACAACGCCGTGAACGAATTTAATCAATCGTACACTAACAACCCATCACAAATACCGTTCATCCCACAACCAAATGACCCCCGTTATCCTCAATTCATGGCAGCTTATTATGCTTCACTTGCCGCTACACAACCCCCTAGTTTCTACCATGGGGGGTCATCGTCAGCAGCATGTTTTCAACAACCTGATCAACACTCCGCTCCCACACCCGAATCTGTTCCCACCCCCCAATCCATTCCTGAAACACAACCAAAGAAGGGCCGGGTCAAAAGCATGGCCAAACGCACCAAGAAACGCAAACAACCAAAAGAAGCTGCTGCAAACTCGTCACATTGGAGCGAGCTTGAAATGAAAGTTCTCACTGAGTGTTGGATCGATGCTACAGAAGATCCAATAGTTGGCAAAGACCAATCGCTTGATTGTTTTTGGGGGAAAATCAGAGAGAAGTATAATGCAAGATTCCCCAACAACCCAAGAAATCACAATCAGATTAGTGGCAAGTGGAGAAAAATCAAAACAAATGTAAACAAGTTCAATGCAATCTGGAAAGGCTATGATGATCATCGATCTAGTGGTGAGAACGATGCCCAAGTCATGGAGGAAGCGCGTTCAGAGTACTTTAGTCAAACCAAAACTCAGTTTACCATGTACGAGTGTTGGTTGCTTGTGAAAGATAAGCCAAAGTTCTTCGCTCCATCCGGTCATGATGTTCTGGGGCGAAGCATGCATAAAAGGAAAAACATTCTTAATGTTGTTGACAGTGACGAGGAGGAGGAGGAGGAGACCCAATTCGAGCCGGTGGATCTTGGTGATAATGACCTCTTCGGTGGGGATAAGTATACGCGCCCCCCTACTAGGTCAAAGGCATCACGAACATCTGCTTCTTCCGATGCGGGGTCTGCTCGTTCTTCAGCTTCCGACCTAGCCGCCCGACTCGACCGACTTGGGTGTAAAAAAGAGGCGGTGTTGGATGAACAACAACAATCTTTGGCTGCCATTCGTGAGAAAGAAAGGAAGCGCACCATGTATTCGGCTCTTTCGTTCATGGGCCAAACAGAGTGTGATGACGAGGAAAAGAGGTACATCAAGGAAGCCAAGAAGAAACTCATGGCGGAGTACAAAGACTTCCTATTCGGTCCCAATTAGTTTAAGTTTAGTTTAAAAAATTAAAATGTCGTTGTGTGTTTTTTTTTCCCATTTGTAGGTTGTGTGGTTTTTTTATTGTACTTTGTGTTTTATTTTTTTTGGGGGGATTAGTCCTTGGAGTGTTTTTTGCTGATGTGGCGCTGACAGGGACTAGTCCTTGAGGGATGAGTGCATTGGGTGTATTTTGGGGGGATTAGTCCTTGGAGTGTTTTTTGCTGATGTGGCGCTGACAGGGACTAGTCCTTGAGGGATGAGTGCATTGGGTGTATTTTGGGGGGATTAGTCCTTGGAGTGTTTTTTGCTGATGTGGCGCTGACAGGGACTAGTCCTTGAGGGATGAGTGCATTGGGTGTATTTTGGGGGGATTAGTCCTTGGAGTGTTTTTTGCTGATGTGGCGCTGACAGGGACTAGTCCTTGTGGGATGAGTGATGGGCATTGGGTAGCCTCTAAGAGGCTACCCAATGCCAGGTACTCATCCCTCAAGGACTAGTCCCTATCAGCGCCACATCAGCAAAAAATACTCCAATGACTAATCCCCCCAAAACACACCCAATACACTCATCCCTCAAGGACTAGTCTCTGTCAGCGCCACATCAGCAAAAAATACTCCAAGGACTAATCCCCCCAAAACACACCCAATACACTCATCCCTCAAGGACTAGTCTCTGTCAGCGCCACATCAGCAAAAAATACTCCAAGGACTAATCCCCCCAAAACACACCCAATACACTCATCCCTCAAGGACTAGTCTCTGTCAGCGCCACATCAGCAAAAAATACTCCAAGGACTAATCCCCCCAAAACACACCCAATACACTCATCCCTCAAGGACTAGTCTCTGTCAGCGCCACATCAGCAAAAAATACTCCAAGGACTAATCCCCCCAAAACACACCCAATACACTCATCCCTCAAGGACTAGTCTCTGTCAGCGCCACATCAGCAAAAAATACTCCAAGGACTAATCCCCCCAAAACACACCCAATACACTCATCCCTCAAGGACTAGTCTCTGTCAGCGCCACATCAGCAAAAAATACTCCAAGGACTAATCCCCCCAAAACACACCCAATACACTCATCCCTCAAGGACTAGTCTCTGTCAGCGCCACATCAGCAAAAAATACTCCAAGGACTAATCCCCCCAAAACACACCCAATACACTCATCCCTCAAGGACTAGTCTCTGTCAGCGCCACATCAGCAAAAAATACTCCAAGGACTAATCCCCCCAAAACACACCCAATACACTCATCCCTCAAGGACTAGTCTCTGTCAGCGCCACATCAGCAAAAAATACTCCAAGGACTAATCCCCCCAAAACACACCCAATACACTCATCCCTCAAGGACTAGTCTCTGTCAGCGCCACATCAGCAAAAAATACTCCAAGGACTAATCCCCCCAAAACACACCCAATACACTCATCCCTCAAGGACTAGTCTTGGACCCACCAATTATTTAATTCTACCCTTTTATCTAAACTTTACACTTTTAACCCTTCTAAACTATAAATAAAATACATTTTACTCCATTAACACAAATTATAAATAAAACACACAACGACATTTTTATTTTTAAAAACTAAACTAAAGCTAAACTAATTGGGTCCGAATAGGAAGTCTTTGTACTCCGCCATCAGTTTCTTCTTGGCTTCCTTGATGTACCTCTTCTCCTCTTCATCACACTCTGTTTGGCCCATGAACGAAAGAGCCGAATACATGGTGCGCTTCCTTTCTTCCCCACGAATGGCAGCCAAAGATTGTTGTTGTTCATCCAACACTGCCTCTTTTTTACACCCAAGTCTGTCGAGTCGGGCGGCTAGGTCGGAAGCTGAAGAACGAGAAGACCCCGCATCGGAAGAAGCAGAGGTTCGTGAAGCCTTTGACTTAGTAGGGGGCGCGTATACATATCCGGACCGAAAAGGTCATTATCACCAAGGTCCACGGGCTCGTATTAGGTCTCCTCCTCCTCCTCGTCACTATCAACAACATTAAGAATGTTTTTCCTTTTATGCAGGCTTTGCCCCAGAACATCATGAGCGGATGGAGCGAAGAACTTTGGCCTATCTTTCACAAGCAACCAACACTCGTACATGGTAAACTGAGTTTTGGTTTGAGTAAAGTACTCTGAACGCGCTTCCTCCATGACTTGGGCATCGTTCTCTCCACTGCACCGATGATCATCATAGCCTTTCCAAATTGCATTGAACCTTGAAACATTTGTTTTGATCTTTCTCCATTTGCTACTAATCTGATTGGCTCTTCTTTGGTTGTTTGTCTTTCTTGGTGCGTTTGGCCATGGTTTTGACCCGGCTCTTCTTTGGTTGTGTTTCAGGAATGGATTGGGGTGCAGGAACAGATTCGGGTGTGGGAACAGATTCGGGTGTGGGGATAGATGGTGGTGTGGGAAAGGAATGTTGATCCGGTTGTTGAAAACCTGTTGCTGACGATGACCCCCCATGGTAGAAATTAGGGGGTTGTGGAGCGGCAAGTGAAGCATAATAAGCTGCCATGAATTGATGATAACGGGGGTCATTTGGATGTGGAATGAACGGTTGGGGTGGTGGTTGGTTAGGGAACGATTGATTCACATCGTTCAAAGCGTTAAAGAAGTCGTCGGCTCTTTGGTTGTTGAAGTTTGACATGATTTGTGCTTAAAATGGATTGGTATGTGTTAATATATCTGAATAATGAAAGTGTGGTGTGTTCTAGTGCTTATGGAGGTGTATATATAGGCATTTTCAAAAACTAGCCGTTAAAGGACTAAAAGTGTCAATTTTTTGAACTAGATTTGGTCAAAACAGCCGTTACAGGGGCCTGTTTTGCCAACTTTTGAAACTTCAAAATCTTTGTCTTCTACCTATACTAGCCGTTGCATTTGGAAAAAAAAACAAATCAACCCCGCTCCTACTCGTCCCTCTAGGAACGAGTGCTACGGACGAGACAACCAGACGAACCAGGGACGAGTCCCACCCAATGGTGTGGACTCGTCCCTCGCAGGCGGACAAACCTAGGGACGAGGGCGTTGGGTACCCTCTAAGGGTGGACGGTGTATACTGGTGGTATCGGTCGGTCACCGGGTTGTGATTGTTGTGTAAAAGTAACATAAGTGACAGTATTACCTAATATACGTACTTTAGTACTTTGGTAGTAACAAACTAACAATGCTGAAAGGTTTATAATATGTAAAGGTTACAATGAGATTTTCTGAATAAGAAGGAATTGCAGCTTAAAAAAGAAGACGAGATCAAAAATTAACTTGTTTTAAAAGGGAAATAAATTTGAGGAGCATCTACATGGCCAAAATTCAGCTTTCTTCACCTTTGACATGCTTTCCAACACAGCCACTGGTGACACGTGTCCCATTACCGTTACCCTTTTGCTCTCCAAATCCACACTAAATGACGTCACTCCTTTAACAATCATAAGATAATTTAGTTGCAATATACTTTGTTATTAGTATTATATATATCTATATATATAAAAAGAATATATAAACCATAAATCTTAGTTTCCAAGAATACATAAATAAACATAAACAATGTATATGTATGTGTGTTTTAACATAAACAATATGTTACATAGGACTAAAAAAGTTACATCAAACTATGGATGCATTTTAAGCAAATCATGTTCGGAAAATTCGTGTGTTTTTTGAAATCAATATGTGTATTTCATGTATCACACATTTTGTTTTTGATGGGATTAAAAATTGTTGTTGTTGTTTATATATGAAAAGGTCACTCAAACCTTTTTCTATAATTGTTAATTTTAAAAATTTATAACTACTAAGAGCATCCTATATATTAGGACGAGAAAGGTACAAGAGTAAATGGAAGGGGGGATGAGAAAGGTAGTACCTTCCATATTGGATAAATGTTTCTTGACCTTGCCAGCACACCCTTGACAATGAATGGAAACTCTCATGACCACCACCTATACATACGTACATCAACATATTTTGCTATTTCAGTATTCTTGTTTATACTTAACAACAAGAAATACACACATAATATTTAATTTAATTATTAATAATATTAGTTAATATTAATGTGGATTTTATTGATATAAAGTTAATTAATTTTAATTTTAATAGATATATGTGTAAGTTACTCTACAAAGATTAAAACATCTCAAATTGAAAGAATCTTAACCCTTTTAAATAAACGGTCAGAATTCAATAACTATTTTTAAATTATGACCCATGATTCTAAATCAAAAGTTGATGCGAGAATTACTCTGACTTTACCCTCAAGTCATTCTAACTTGGATCCTATTCCAAAGACTACAAAACTACAATAGAAATTTGAAAATGTAATAATGATTAATGAGTCAGCAACGGTAATGGGCTTTAAGTATGGGCTCTAGGCCCAGTCACTTAGGCATTTATTTCAATAAATTCTAATTCTAAAATTTAGTAATTCGTCTTTCATTTAGAATTTCACATAAAAAAATAAATAAATTAACAACATATTAGATCACTAACAGTCACAGGCACCGATTATCTCCATTAACAGCATACAAGACACGAAAACTAATAACAAGAGAGAACCCACTATAGCTGAAAAATACCCATGGCCCAACATAAAACTTTAATTTTGATCTTAAATTCATAACTTCTCATGATTGTATATCCAACGTAAATTTTTTTGACTGAAAGTAATTGGTACTATACTACTATTCTACATTTCTGCTTTAGATTTGACTTTGGTCATGTAAAATAGGTTTTGTATGAATTTAATTAGTTATCATATATACTCCATATACTTCATACATTAAAATCAAGAATCATTGACATATTGACCATCTCATTGACATAAGCTCTGCCTTATCAACGAGACAACGAAAGAATATGTGATTAGTGTGAGTAAAAAATTTAGAACATAAATTTGTCATATATAACAAATAAAATAATATATTGCATAGTGTATTGAACACCACGTACTAACGAAAAATATTTAATCCCACCGATTTTGTGTGAATAATAAGATATAAACTCAGCTAGCAACTGAATTAACCTTTTTAATTCATTAAAACACCTGAACTCTCTAAACAAGATTAATCTGTTGAATTGGTTCTGATTAACTGGCTCAGATTAGTCAAATTCAATGATTGGTTTTCAACACATGATGAATATGAATTTGACTACTTGGACATATTTGAAATGTATGGCTTTAAAGGCACTCAAATTAGCATAAAAATGAACTAGCAAAACATACAAACACAAGCATATATTCAAATTTATATAAGAGCCTACAGAAAACCGACCTGAAAGACTTGGTTGGCAGAGGATAACGGTAGCGCAGTACTTTGATCCAACTTCACACTATTAGTAGTAGCCGATGACGCTCTCTTACTTGCTGGAACAACATAGCCACGACGCTCTGCAAGTCGAATATACTTGGTGTTGCTCAACAACCTAGCATGTTCACTAGACCTCCTTGAAAGAATCACAGAACGACAATCGGGTTTTATGCATGATGCAGTCACTTCCAATGACTGGCACATGAATCCCCTCATTTTCTTAGTTACCTTCATGTTCATGGTCAATATACCCACTCAAAACATACAACAATATATAGGCAAAATACTCAATTATGAGCAATGCTAGATATAATTACACATATATCATTTAATATATAGCAGCCATATTATAATTGAATGCAGGAACTATTTATCTACCAGAAGAGTCTACTTTCTTTAGATAATTTATTGCAAGCCTACAAGTAATGATACTCACTATGGTCCAAGACATGAACATATCACATTCAAAAAACATAAAGCTAGTTGGAGCATACGAGTACGACACTATAACCACATTGATAACGAAAGAATTTGAAAACCCGAAAACTTAAACATGTCAAAAAAGGCCTGCAATTGATTTAAATTTTGAATAAAGAAGTTTTAAGGAAGATAAAAACATTAGTATATAATGTTGTTAGTAGTAGTTATTACACAGTACAACTTTGTTTAAATGAGTGGGTGCATATTTAAAACTGGTGGTGGAAAAAGGGCCAAAATCATTGATGATTTGACAGAATTGGATAACTAAAAGGGAGTAGAAAAACAGAAGAGGAAGCATAACATAGTTAAGTTGTTAGATGATACTAAATGTGGCAAGGTGAATACTAAATAGATTCCTGACAATACTATTGTTTCATATTACATTAAAATTTTGACCAATCTTTAAAAAACTAATTCATACATTTACTGCTTTTGTCTGTAAGGACTGAGACTAATTCTTTAATTCTCTTGACATTGTACTTAAGTTAGCTGAAATCGGGTCGAAATGTAACTCTGTTGTGTTGTTTTTTCTTACTCGGGTTAGCTAAACAGACTCAAGTTCGTTAAGCGAAGGAAGTGTTGGGTTTGAGACAAGTATGGGTATACCCAAAAATTGGAATTCTTCCATACCCACCTAAAGAATGTGAAACTAGACGAATGAGGTTTTCCATGTTCAGGTTAAACGAAAAAATGTTCCATACCCAAATAAAGAGAGGGGTTTAAAAGTCAATTCCATATTCCATTCTTTTAACAAACACATACAAAAAGATGCTCTGAAAATGAAGCTACCATTGAAGTAAAAGGGGGTCCATGTCTCTATGCTCTTTAGAGAAGAGAACAAAGAAGTAAGAACTAAAGATGACCCTACCCTAGAATTATTATAATATGAGTTTTGATGGCTTAAGGGGACCAGACAACCTTTGGTATATACCATTAAGGCCTTTAAGTTCTTTTCATTATGGCAATGACATTCACTACTAATTTATTATGAGCCATATAGTGCCCTGACCTACCTTATTTCTCTTTTGACAACCTTAAGAAACACTATAAGAGGGTGTTTGGGAATGGATATTTATAAGTTTAGCTTAAAAAACTCCGTCTTGCGTTTTGAAACCTCAATAAGTTATAGGCACTCCCAAACACCCTCTAAGTTTAGCTTCATCGTCAACCAGAACATGGATTATAGAAATAAGACACAGAACCAGCTCTACTGTTCAGCTAATCTTAATAGGAAAACAGAGATCAGCATTTAATTCGAGTACAATACACCAGGCTTGTGTCGTTGGACCAAGTATTCCCTATAATTATGAAAATAACATATCAATGAGAACCCAAGGATCAGTCTAGTGAGGATAAAGGACAATATCACTTTATTGACTTCTTGGGTGGTGTTTAATAGGGTTGAACTTAAAACCTAAAAACAGACTATTTCAAATACAGAGCTTTTGTATATCACTATATTGTATTGATATGTTATCAACTAATCCAATTTGTTCAAATACAGATGTTACATTTGAGTACTGCAAAAGGTCAATAAATTCGATTATAAAGTAAAGTTACAAAGAAAAAGTTATACTTACATGATATTGGTTTTTGAAATGGACATGGTCAAATTTAATTGCTCTCTCCATTTTCATATACAGTTGGAACTTTAAAAGTCTATAAAGACAAATTATAAGCATAACAAAGGCAGGGAGGGAATAGTAATGATAAGGGTGGGTCTTAATCCATGACAAGATGTATACTTTATTATCATTAATAGTTCTGTCCATATGAAAAGGAATGTCAAAAACGGAAAAGCAAATGGACAAGAACTAAATGTTCCTATAACTGCAAACTAACATGGTGGCGAAACATCTAAATCGCCAAGCAAGAGTTAGAATCTATCTATCTGGTTACCACAATATTGGGCGGGATACATAATTTTATGCCAGTATCATCATTCGTAACCTGTTTTAGTATTTTACGGAAAGGGAAAAATTACTTCACCTTTAACCAACTTAGCTACACGTCCGAAGGCATTCATACCTATTTCTTATCTGTAAAAAGTCAAAGCAAGCTTGCTAATCGGATCGCAATTGACCTAATGCAAATGTGACTGTAAGCAAAATGGTGTAAATAATCAACATACAAAGTCCATTGAAGCAGCTGTAGCAATTTAATTGTTTTTCTATAAAACCTACTAGATTTGTTTGTATGAGTTGTAGCTAGTAACTAGATGACAGCAAAACTAACTGTAAAAATGGTCCAACTCAATCAGTTAGCTTGATGCTCACATCATCATAATGCATTAATTAAGGGGGCAACTATAATGGGAATACTTGTAACTTAAATTTTAATAGTGGCAATCAGTCATGCTTCAGAAGGAGGTCTTGACTTGTTAGGACAGATAAGTTTTGGAAGAATCGGTTTTTATCTGGATTTGAGGCATATATGGTGGTGTGGAAAAAGTATAAGATTTTTAAGGTGTGAAAACTGTAGATAACCGTTAATAGCTTAGTATAAACACACTTTCAATTAAATAGCTCGCAGAGGAAAAGGATTACATAATCGATTCAGGAAAATATGAACAGCTATTAAGAAGTCAAGGAAGAAAAGGTATGTCAGTTGATGATAGTCATTTACCCCATTGTCATCAAAAAAGTTTATAATAATAGAAAACCTATGACAGTTTTCATTACAAAAACTACCTGTTCAAGTTAAGGTATTTAAGTACATTACAATAATGATTCCCGATCCTAATATCAGAATGTACAGTTATCATCTAAAAAGAGAACACTCACGGAGTCACGGTACGAGTATTATGGCTGTTGCCCGCTGCACGGACTATCTACAGACACTTGATGACTAATTAAGCCTTAAACCTCATGGATTTGATGTGAACTTGTTCTTGATTGACGCCCCAATATGCAGTTTTACCGAAATAAGCAGTTATGCCCTTAAAAAATCCCCGCAGATAATTTTCTTCAATCTGCAATCATCAAGCCTCCTGTAAATAAGTTGGCAAGGTGAAAGTAAGTACCAACTAAAACTGAAGCGTCACAAGTATATAACCTCAAATTTTAGAGGAGGAGAAGACAGCCAAGAGAGCTCTTCAACTTGACAAACATCCACATTCCGGGGTAAAAACATGATAATGTTGGGGGTTATTGTTTGAGCTACTTGAAACAATGTGTACCTGCATATAATTGAAATTAAAATAGTTATATGCATGACATGACGATTATTTGACATATGAATTTTAAAGGATGCTTGTTACTCTGAAGTTTACATGTTTTTAAAAGAGTAGTAACTTGATTCCCATGTATTTACATTTACTTATGACATTGTTAGTAACAATTTGCTTTTGAAACACAGAAAGAAAAAAAAAAGTTGTACATTCTTAAATACAATATATAATCACGAAAAAGGTAGAACACCATCAAATACAAATATTCTGCTTTAAGTTTAGAATCTGCTAAAAAACATTTGATGGCTAGTAAAAAAAAAAGAAATCAACTTCAGTTAATAAGATTCACGCTCAGTATAATGTGAAAGAGACTTCAGTAATGAGCTTACCGATTAGTATAATGCGAAAGGTGCAGTATTTTATCCCAGTTCAGAATAATAGAAGGAAAAACCGACGTACCCGTCCACTGGCTTCAGTAAGTTGAGAGTAAAATTCTCTGTCATCTTATACGATGGACCTCCCCATGGTGGTGAAAGAAATGCTACATTACCCTTAACAGAATCATTAACAATGCAGTTTCAGGTAACATATAAATATATAACAAATTCATTAATCAGGTAATAATATTATTATCACAGAGAAAACATGTAAAAAGGTAAGGCTATATATAGATATAGAGCGGTACCCGCGCGATGCGTCGGTGTAATGGCAACGGTGATGGTGATGGTGGTGGTGGCGCGCGGCAGTAGCGGTGATTGGTGGTGGTGGCGGCGGTGCGCCGGTGGTGGCGGCTGCAGTGATTGGTGTTGGCAGCTGAGGCGAGTAGTGTAGGTTATTGATGCAATTTGGTTTTGATGAAATGTTGAAACTTAAATTTCTAAACAAAAAGGCTATTTGCTTTATAATCTAGTATAGATGATATAGATACAAGTTTACAACTGCTACTTATGTTGCCTGATTCTTTGTAAAGGCGGATAAAGTGACATGATTGTATACATAAGATATGCAAAAGCATAAAGTGAAACAAGAGCAAACTAGTATGGGTGTTATGAAAATGTCATCAAATTTTAGGTTTCAAGTTCATGAAGAATAAGTGACCAAACAAGAATGACAATGTACCATCTCAGCCAAGTTTGGTATCTCAATATTTCTTGGCCTAATGCTCATCTCGGCCCAGGTTTATTCTGCCCAAGGTCCCGTCAACCCGAGCTCTCTTGGCCCGAATCAATCTCGGCCAGAGTCTCATTATCAAGAAGCTCTCTCGGCCCATGCATACGTTAACCCTGTCATGGGCCGGATACATACGGCAGCTTGAGATCAAAGCCTTGGGTCCAACCTGGGCAGAGTTCACTTAACTTGAATTCAAAACAAACCCTGCAAGGATCTCCCTTACAGCTTTACAAGGTTGACAATCCCTTCCCTGGCCAGAAAGACATGTAGTCTATGCTCTCGGCCAGGAAGGACATCTTGGCAACATCTACCTCCCAGTACAGTTATTCTAAAGTATCATAATACTATCACAAAGAAAATATGTAAAAATAGTAAGGCTATATTCAACTATAATTAAAATAAACTGCTACTTATGGTGCCTCAAAGCTGATTCTTAGTACAATAGATAAAGAGACATACACACACCTCTCGCCTAGGCCCCATTTGGGGTCATTGCGCTTTGAGACAACTATGAGTTATGTCTATATATATATATATATCCATCCAATACACATAGCAAAATGAAATAAGGCTGAAGAATTATAATGGAACACTATATCCCAGACTCCCAGGAAGTAGATTAGTATGGGCATCATGAAAATGCAATCAATTGTTTGATTCCAAAGTTTCAAGAAGAAAGTACAGAATCTACGTGACAAAATGAGAACAAATACAATGCATTTTACAGAAGAAATAATAATACCTTAAGAGATGGTGCTAGTTGCAAAAAGTCCCCCACAATGAAATCAATATATTTGTCCACACCATAGATTTTTGCATTGTTTAATGCCATCTCAATCTTTCGAGGATCAATATCTATAGCAATAACATGATAGCCCCTACAAAGTACAAATATACAAAAACTAAATATAAATGGTATAAGAAAACATTCTTTTTTTATCGAAAAGGAAAACGTTCAAGTGAAAGAAGCCTTAGCATTGGAATCCATAAGGCAGAAAACCCATCATTTTGGTGTTAAGGTAGCATGCACAATGTTTATATGAAATAACTATGGGACCCGAAATGCTGAATACAGAAAAAGATGTTTGCCTTGTGATCGCAATGTTGTTCAAAGTTAGTTTGACCCACAAGTGCTGATATATCGCAAGCAAAGCTAGATCAGACACTGTGCAGAGGCAGAGTTCCGAATTCCGACCTAAGCGGTCCTTGACTTCAAAGTTTTTCAATTCAACTTTCTCTTTATTCTTTGATTGATTCGATATTGAACCAAACGTTCATCCCAGATATTGTAAATTTTGTAAATCATGCTCTAACTTGTGCCCAAATTAGTTAAGTTGAAAGAAATCTGTCTCTTTTAAAAAGCCAAACCAGCATGACTGCAATCACTTGACTTACACGTTTTTAACCACTATAACAAACAGGGCTTTTTCAATCAATTCTATATGAGGCTTTTCAACTTTCAAGTAATAAAAACATCTAGGACTCATTCGTTAACATTAAAATTCCTTATGACTTACATCTAAGTTGAAAATGGAATTGAAAGTCAGTACAGTTCAACACCATTTCTGTATTTAAAGGTGGGCATAGGGGTTTAAACAGCTCAAGTCAAGTCAAGTAGCAGGAGTTATATGCTTGACTCGTTTATTAATTATCTGGCTCTAGGTCTTTCCAAAACTGTGTCCAAGCCCGAACTCAAATATTAAATGATTGTTCGAGCCCTAGTTCAAGCTCACTTATGTTAGTTAAGAAGAACTAATAGTTAAGAAGAACTAATTTACAAGCTCGAGCTACTTGTTTATGATCACAAATAACCTCATTTTAGAGCTCAAAAGCTCATAAAACTTTTTTAACTAAGCTCATTGGTCCCTTTTGACTCCTTAAGCTTGGCTAGCCCGTTCAACCCGAAATAACTAAACGAGCTTCTGAGCTAAATATTACATTTCTAATCTCGGCTCGTGAACCTAAGCAAATAGTTATTGTTTGCTTTAGCTCAAGTCGACCTCAAATAACTATTATGCTCGAACTCAACCGACTACCTCTCTAAAAGCCAAACTCGTTCACACCCCTAACTATTTGTCCACAAAAATAAAGTACGCGATTAAAAACGAACATTTTAAAAAAGTATGTTACATTTTGCTGATTTTAACACATATATAAATTATTAATTATCAATACTTACAATTTAGCAAATTGAATGGAATTGCCACCCATACCCGCAAAGCAATCAATGACAACGCCACCAGAAACACTCCGTTGCGCGTGGCGGACCGCGATTTCTTCCGGTGTGACTGAAAACCAACCTTCTTCATCCATTTTGATACCTTGATCATATTTAGAAAATAAAGTGTACCTTTGTAGCCAGTACTTTTTAATCCTTGGGCTGATTATATTACTATTACTACCAGATTGTGATTCCTTACATTTTGGCCTAATAAGTTTCACTGAGGTAAAAAAAAAAGAAAAAAAAAAGAGTTACTGACAGCCCACAGAAACAATATGTTTATGATATTTAGTTGGGGATGAAATTGAAAGGAGTAGTAATGTTTTTTTACCTTTTCGTTTGAGAAAAATAGTTGGCTTCTTTGATCGACGTCTTGACCTTGTCATCAAAGCTAATTAGAGCTGCGAAACTTCAAGCGTCGAAACTTCAGTTGCAGGCAGGGTTTAAGTTGATCCTAAAAATAAATTACTCCATTTCAAAGATTTTTACCTTTTTTTTTGTAAAACAGGTGATATTACTATATTAGACGAAGAAGTCCTTTCATGGGGGCTTATTTAGGGAGATCTTCAAGCATAGTCATCGACTTGCTATTTTTGGCTCGACTCGAAATCTATCTTTTTAACTCGTGACTCGAAACGTGACTCGAATCGTAAGAGTCAGGATATTTGATAATATATAATTTTATAATTATATATAAGTTTTTATTGTAGAAATATAGTATTGTATTGATATATTAAGCTAATAATAAAAGACATTATTAAAATAAAATCAAATTATTAAAAATAAAAAAGTTATGATTAAAAAAATAAAAAAATTTAAAAATACAAAATTATTTTGTGACTCGTGATTCGGAATATGACTCCAACCGACTTGTACAACAAAACACGAGTCATGCAACGAGTGTGGAGCAAAGACGAGTTATACACCGAGTCGCCTCGTTTTCACTGGTATTGACTCGACTCGTACGAGTCGACTCGTGACTCGTACGAGTTTGACAACTATGGATTGAAGTCTTAGAATGCAAAATTTTTCCTTTAATATGTTGTTGTGTCTTCGGGCAGACTATTAGGGGTTTTTCCTCCTATTAGGTTTTGGATGAGGGGTTCTCTAGCGTGGACCCAGTTAAGACAACATAGTCTAGATCTTCCGTTGTGATATTCGATATGCACCTGTCAAAAAACAAATAAAATAAAATTATCCAAAAGTAATTAGAATTACTTAAAAAAAGTACAAAGCTTTAAAAGAAAAAGATTTTACCTCCATGTTGGACAACTAGAAGATTGCCCGCAGAATGCGACAAGGCAATGGTGGTGGCGGGAAACGTGAGAGGTGACTGGTGAGTGGAGACTAGTGATGGTGGTGGTGGCGGGATGGGGTATTATAATTATTCAAAGGGGATGAGGGTATGATTATTATAAGTATTTTAGTTAACTTTATTGAAAAGGTGATATGGGTATTTTAAGAAATTGAATGATAGAATAGTAATAGATGGGAGGGATATGGTATCACCTATACCACGCGAGAACAACGCCATCGACCTCACAGTATGGGTGTGGTATGAGCTTATGGGTGTGGTATGAGCTTTTGTGGTAATTTTTATCGTGTGCGGTATATATTTTTTTATCTATACTCCCTATTAAAAATTATCAACCCCGTTGGAAGTTTACAAGATTTGGAACATACGATTTTACCCTTTTACCCCTTCTTATTCCTTCCCTTATTCCCTACATTTATTCTCCCTATTGTTTTCTTTCTACCACAAAAATACACACACACCTCCACCACTGTCCTCAAAACCCAACCATCACCTCCACCGTCCATCGCCTCCACCTTCGTTCAACACCACCACCGCCACGATGAGACCCAAATCACCAGTGAAAATAGGGACACATGTATTCTACTGCAGTTTTGTTTAGACGTCCTGTCAATGGTATTCGTCGCAACGCGCAGGTACCATGCTCGTATATATGTATATATTTGCTTGTGTGTTGGAGTATGTAGTCTGGTATGGGATGCCAACACAATTAGGGAATAAGGTATGAAAAATGGTAAAATGAGTTGATTAAAATGGATTGCTTCGAAGTGTGGTATGAGATTTGGTGTGTGACATGGGTTGCCGACGCTCTAAGAGCAATCACAACCCCCTCGTCCCTGCTCGTTCACTATCTCGTTCCTGCTTGGAGGACGAGTGCACACCGTTAGGTGTGACTCGTCCTTCGTCCGATTTTGGTTCGTCCGTCCCCACAGAGACGAAAGACGTTGCCCGTTTTTTTTTTTTATTATTGAATACTAAAATATTAAAAATGTTAAATTTGAATAGAAGTAGCCGTTGATGTGTTTGAATATATGAAACGGTCATTTTGACCATTCCCCCCTACACTCACATGCATGCATATACATACACACACACACACACACACACACACACATATATATATATATATATACACATATATATATCTATCTATCATCTTCTCCATATACACATACTAATTTTCAAGAAAATTAAACAAAACAACACCTTTCTTCTCCATCGAAAATGTCGAGGAACTTTAGCTCTCAACGACATGACGATTTCTTTAACGCGGCGCTTAACTACTCGCTCATTAACTCGTCGGCGCCATCTCAAGTATCTCACAGGTCACCACCCACACCACAATATCCATCCTACATACCATCACTAACTTACCAAAACGATTACCAATTCCAACAATACCTACAATACCAACAATGGTTATCCCAACAACAACACCCATCAACCCAACCGCCACCACAAATCGCACCTCAGCCACCACCAGCCGCACCACAGCCACCACCAGCCGACGCACCCGAGCCATCCCAACCAAAAAGGAAAGTCAAAAGAATGGCGAATCGCAAAAAGGGACCCGCAGTCGAGCCATCGTTTGAGTCGAAGAAACCTTGGAGCGAGTACGAGATGAAGATTTTGACCGAGTGTTGGCTCGATGCGTCTGAGGATCCAGTTGTTGGAAAAGATCGAACGGGTGACAGTTTCTGGGGGACGGTGATGGATAACTACAATGCACAAGTGGAACATCATAGACGTCCGAACCAGTTGACGTCCAAATGGAGGAAGATTCGAGCTTCGGTTTCCAAGTTCAATGGCATTTGGTCCAAGTACGATGATAACCGAACTAGCTGAGAAAACGACTCCCAAGTGATGGAAGAGGCGCGAGCCGCCTACAAAACCGAAGTCGATGTCGCGTTTAACATGTATGAATGTTGGTTACTTTTGAAGGATAAGCCGTTAATTCTCGCGCCTTCCGCTGTGGACGTTTTGGGTCGTAATATGCAAAACAGGAGACCGGGGGTCGGGCCGAGTGATGAGCCGCTTAATGTTGAAAGTGATGAGGATGTTCCCACCTATGAACCCGTCGATCTTGCCAACGAAAATGAACTCTTCGGGCCCGACACGTATGCGCGTCCGGCTAAAGCAAATACGCCCCGGACTTCCGCGTCTTCCGATGCGGGTTCATCTCGGTCATCAGCATCCGACATAGCCGCCCGACTTGAGAGGCACTGTAACACCCGACAGGAGATTATGGAATCACAGAAGGAGTCCCTCGCTTTCATTCGCGAGGAAGAAACGAAACGGACGATGTATACGGCACTTTCTTTCATGGGGACAACCGAGTTGAACGAGGAGGAAAAGAGGTTCATCAAAGACGCGAAGAAGAAGCTGATGGCAGAGTATGGTGGCATCATCCGAGGTCCCGACGATGTTTAGTTGGTTTTTTAATGTGTTTAATGTGTTGTTTTTATAATTTTCGGACTTTAATATGTGTTGTTTTTTAATTTTCTATTTTAATATGTGTTGTAATTTTTTTTCTAAGTTTTTTTATATTTTTTTTTATTTATTAATGACTATGTTTTTTTTTAATTAATTGAATGTTTTTTGTTATTGTTATTGTTAATATATTAGAATTATATATATATATATATTGTATTTTAAAATGTTTAAAATTAAATAAATGGTGGGTCCTAGACTAGTCCTGGTATTGTGGGTGTTTTGGGGGATTAGTCTTTGGTTAGTCATTGGGCTGATATGGAGCTGATGTGGTGCTGACAGGGACTAGTCCTTGGAGGATGAGTGAAAGGCACTGTGAATACTCTAACAGGTTAATTATCCTCGTTGGGACCATATGACTTGTTAAGCTCAACTAGCTCGTTCAACTCAAAAGAATTACTCAAATTTTCGAACGAATCAAGCTAAATGTTACTCGTAAAAGCTTGGCCATCAAAATAATCAAACACTACTTGTTCAAGTTCCAAGAGTATTTTGCTCACATACTCACGTTAACTCCCTTAGATAACCTCATTAGTTAGTACTATGAGATTACAACTCAACAAAGTTATGTCCGAAAGTTTTTCAAATATGTTTGAACTTTGAATGCTTAAACTCTTGAAGTTCATAAGAATTTGTATAATGCAGTATATAAGAATCTCATAAACTCATGTTATTCATATATAATTGCACAAAGTAGTACGCGTTCTGAATACAGCTGATCTGGTTAACAGCTTCTAACAGTCCACTTATTACAGAATCATTATTTGGTACACTTTGTATTCAATTACAATCAGTCAATCACGGTATCCTCCTGTTGGTCTTCTTCAATAATCAATACACGATCATCTGTGACCCTGTGTCATCCTTACAAGAATACGCTTCTCAGCCTTGCAGAAGCTTCCAATATATCTTCTCTTTGCCCAAAAGCGGTCACCCTTATATACCCTTCACCCCCGGGTCCAAATCCACTTCCAGGAACCGTAATTATATGGGTTTTTTCCAAAATCTCCGAGAACATTTCCCATGATCTTGAGCCTGGAAAATGTACCCATACATATGGTGCGTTTACACCACCGTATACTACAAAACCTAGTGAAGTAAATGTGTCCACCAAGATTTTTGCATTTTCCTTGTAGTAATCGACCACAGACATCACTTCCTGAAACGTGTCCAAAAAAAGAATAAAAATGACATGAAATATTTTGTCGTGTAAAAAAACTAGAATCGGAAATTGCAACACATTTACCTAAATAGGGGTCACTTTGGGTTGATATTATATCCAATACGTTTAAGTTCAGCTATACAAACGGGTCAAGCTAGTTTACCAGCTTAAACGTGTCAAATTACTAGACCAAATGGGTCAAAAGCGCCAAAAGTGTTTTGAATCTTTCTAACTTGATATATTATAAAGAATCATCTATTAACTGTTTAAAAATATGGATGATATATGTGTTGGCGGATTAGACCTATTCAACCCAACCCGTATTAAAAATAATATTTTGGCCCAAACCCGTTACCCACCTAGTTTTCAAAAACTAATATAAAACAAAACTGACCTTGAAGCCATCTGGGGAGAGACATGCTAGCCCACCAGCTTGAGCTATGCTAGAAGCACCATTAAAGCAAGTGCAAACTATGCGGTCAAAGTCATTTATAACAGGAACCTTATTAGAGTAATATAGCTCATCAGGGACCACGGTCCAGCCAAGACGAACACCCGTGAAGCCAGCAATCTTGGAGAAGGACGAAATTTCAATAGCACACTGTAGATCATACAGTTGGATCAACGAAAGAAAATAAAGAAGAAAGATGGTTGAAGTTTTGACTTTTGAGGTCAAACAGGTAGCTTGACTCTAAGTAGTAACTTGTTGAGTTCAAATTAAAAAAATGATCCCCACAGTGATTTAAGACCAAAAAACTAAAAAAAATATCTTCAGTGTAACGGTTATTGACTTTATAACAACATTCATAATAATTTCTAATAAAAAAACATGGAGTTTGACTTAAAAGTCAACCCAGTTAAAGTTAAATTACCTCTCTTGCACCAGGAATTTCATAGATTGACCTTGGGCTCTCATCAGTTATATAGACAGCATATGCGGAATCATAAACAATAATCGATCCATTCTTCCTAGCAAATTCCACAAGTTGTGTCAACTGTTCACGAGAGGCTGCATGGCCCGTTGGATTATTAGGAGAACAAAAAAAGATAATGTCGGTTCTTGATGTGGTTGACAAATCAGGGAAGAAGTTATTTTGGGGTCCACATGTCATGTACACGATATTTTTGTATTTAAGTGTTTCATCTAGGAATTCTCCTGCCTGCCCGATTATGACACTTGAATCCATATAAGCCTGTTATATTAAAAATATAGATATGAATTTAGTCATAGTGTCGTAAACTCATGAATCGAATAGCATAGATATGCATTCATGTGCAGTTTCCTGGAATATTCTAGCTAGCTTAAGACAAAAGGCATAATGATCATAATTCAGATATATGATAAATTAGCAAGATACCGGGTATTTAGATTGTGCACGGGACTGAAACACTTGATCCCAAAAGCAGCTGTGTTTCAGAAGTGAAAGAAAAAAGGTGTCAATATGATCATCTTTTGACTTATTAATTTTTAAAACAATAATTTTCGATAAATATAGAAAAAGACCAACCTGAAGGCGAGATATGTCACACTGTGATCCATCTGATACAAAAACTTCTGTATCTTTTACACCTAAATCTGTGTAAATTGATTCTGCAATTGCTTTCCGTAAAGCCTGTAAATATATTTTACTTACTAAGTGTCAATATAAAAAATTCAGAAGTAAAAAAAAAAGTTGACATTAGGTAATGATTTATACCAATTTGGTTTAGTATTAAAAAAATTAAGTAAATTTTATAACAATTTCTTAGTATAACGCAACATTTTCTTCTATTGATACAATCTACTTACCTTGTTCCCTTGTTCTGCGCCATAACCCTTGTATCCATTGCGTGTTGAAAGAGCTCGTGCATACTGTACAAGTAAATTGCTAAAATATTAGTTCAACGGCGTAACGATCTTCAAGAGTATCTTGTTTTTGAGGATAAGTTAAGAACCAGTCATGATACCTCAGCCATATTTGAAGTTATAATATCTGGAATTGGCTGTGTGGTATCACCAATACCAAGCCTTATGATGTCTGCATCAGGGTACTTCTTCGTATGTTCAAGTTCCCTTGCTTCTATCTACAATTGCAATACATATGGAACGTTAGTATACAAAAAAATATATTCTGCCACATGTTAAGTACATTGAAATGCTGTAAATTAACTTCAAGATCAATTAACCTCGGGAAACAAATAGTTGTGGCGCAACTTCTCCAAGTTCACATTCCGAACAACTTTAGTGCAACGAATACTGGCTGCGCATATTATTAACATTGACATAAATCATAAGTCAAAAGTCATAAAACTGGTTTGTTATTACTAATATAGAAGATGGGTTAATGATATCATGCAATCATACCTAGACTCTCATTTGGTGTTTTCAAACTGCAAAACAATGAAAAGAAAACACAATGTCAACTAGACTCGAGTATTTGGTATGCATATATATTTACAAAAAGATGGAATTAATCTTTACTTGGTTCTAGATTGCATCAAGATTGGATGACGCATGAAATTGCAAGTCGAAAAGGTAGCCATAATGCTTTCAATATTTCTTGATTTAACAATGTATACTCTAAAGTATTTTGTGTGATGATTTGATGGTGAGTTGAGTGGTGCAAATAACCACGATATGATGTCTTTATATACACACGTTTGTATAATATGCAAGAGAGTGTACGTATAACTTTTGTATATAAAATGTATAGATACATATATTGTCAATTTTGAATGTGAACATGTGTATAACTAACAGAATCAGACATGAGTTAGACCATGTTATCTGTCTTCATCAACTTTCAAATTCAAGGGTTTTCCATTTCCATATTTGACCTTTTGATTTTTCAATTTGTGATTCGTTGAATGCATGCAAGTTCATTCTACTACGAAAATAGCACCACATCGTTCAAAGATTCTTCTTCTAAAATGAAATGTGTTAGTAAATCAGTAGAGTAAGAATTCAACACCAACTCTATATATATTTTTGCACCATTTACTCTTATGAATGGGTCGGTATATTATTTCAAGTGGGTAATAAAATGATCTAGCTAAGTATATGAGTAAAGGATCTCACGTTTGAAAGTCGCGCGACTAAGGTTTATTTTATTGCTGACAACCTCTTAGATTGTATTAAGTTATCCAAAGGTTTAGATTATTATTATAATTAATTGTACTGTTTAGATAAATCATAATAAGCAGTAATTCGTTAATATTATCAAACACGAATAAAAGGTGTTCATGGATCAACCCAGCCTAGCTCGTTTTCACCTGCATGTCAGCATGTACTAGATTAAGATGACCCATTTACGCCCACGTTCATTTTGACCCACTATGAAACATGTACGGAATTAAGATGACCCATCTACGCCCACGTTCATTTTGACCCACTATGAATTTACCTGGCCACCCATCTTGCATCCTGTATTTTGTGGGTCAGGTCCAAATTTTCCTAACAATCACATAATGTAAATGAGGGTCAAATCACATCTTAATTTCTTATCACTGTAAAACTGTTAAAAAAAAAAGCGTAAGTGTGTAATTTCTATAATTTATATGTCTTGAGATATAGTTCATGGTCTAGCAGTAATTTTGTCGCTAACTATAAGTAAAAAGCACCTGAAAGTTAAAAGAAAAGTTTCATATTCTTCGTGTTGGAAAGCCTAAGGAAGCTTCATCCATCCAAAGCAATTGTTATCCCACAAGCAAGAGTTATCTAGTAGCATGTTGAATTCCACATGAGAAAGACAAAATATGGTTTTGGAAAATGAGGGCAATTTATATTAGCTCATTTAAAAGGCAATTCTTATGACATAATACTATGCAGGAAACTAGACCAGAACTCCAGAAGCATATTTAATTCCGTGGGATGAAGAAATTCTTTCCTGCTGGAAAGGCATTGGCAATTTCCTCCATTCGCGATAGTTAGTACACCAGCCATATTTGTCTAGGAAATTCCATAGAAAAGAACAAAATAAGTTATACATGTTTAATTACGGGTGCAAAAATACTTTTCTATACCTCTATGTACGTAATTTATCTAATTGATAAGCGTGCATAATTTAAATGCGCTTATAAGTGCATACAAAATGACAAAAATTTATGCATTTTTTAGAAGTGCATAAAAGGAATGAGCTGTTTGGTCTAGTGTGGAAGGAAAAGGTCAGGGGTATTCTTGCTCATTTAAGCCCAACGGCGGATCTAGAGTGCATTGAGGGTGGTCACTGTTAGAATATGAGCACATAAACTTATAACAATTCACGAGTACGCAGCGGAAAGAAACGTATATGCAATCAAATTAATTAACAAAGAAAGGAATTGAAACGTGTACCTTTGCGCAAAGCTTCCAATAATTATTATTATTATTTAGGGTTTAAAGTAAAACCCCTCTACGATCGCACACTAGACACCCCTCATACCGTATGCTAGTACCCGAATCACGATCCAACAACCCTTTGTTTATCTCCCTTATATAGTAAAACCCCATGAACCGAAAACTATATGTTTCCATCTTATCAAACCACATTAAGCATTAATTGTATATAAGTTCCATATAGTAAATCGAAAGGCACAAAACCGAAAAACCCATAAAGGGTTCGGCCGATTATAAGAGAGGAGAAAAGAGAGGTTTTTGCTTATGTGAATGAATGTCAATTCGTGTGACCCCGTAGGCTTAAATTATTTTCGGACATACGTTTATATTTAACATGATCACACTCCAACAGCTCCCACTTGAGCATGTTATTTATAAAAGTAATAACATTGGTTAGCGTCTAGCAACACGCCAATGCTCCCGGAAATATTTAAGAATAGTTTCTTAAATTACCTATTTGAAATGATTTAGTCTTTAATATCCCTTTGTTCAGATACCCTTGTTAATTATGAATATGGATCAATGTCATTTCATAAATTAACGATTATGTTTCTCATTTCTACAATTAATCAAGATTACCAAATTAGTCAAGACCACCTCTTGAGTTCATTTGGGTATGGCCATACAAACATCTTAATTAATTAATGAGGGCGCCAAATGGTATCATACTTCAGTTGCAAATTGAAGGAACAAATCATGTTTTGACTACAAGTGTCTAGCCATGTCGTTTCTTAACATTTCTGAAAATAGCCCTTTATTACTACCTTGTTCAGGACAGTTAGAACTATATCTAGAAATGCAATCCACACAAGCATAACTCACTTGCATCTCAAGTCTAAGGATAAATAAAGTAACCATTTCACGAATTTCATTTAATGACGCCGATCCATAAAATGAAAATTCGTTAAGTGGGGTAAGTCCAATATTCATCTTTTGAATATCATGTGAGTTTGGTACGATCCACCATCATCAAAATATTCCCTTAAATATTTTCACCAATCTCTCACAATTGTCTTACTTTAATTATATTCCCATATAATTAATCGACAATGGACGTTTAGAATATTTTTCAAATATTCATGGATCTAAACATGCAAATATATGACACAATTATTATAAAATGAAACCACTTATACCGCGTATAAAAATTCATTTATTAAAATAACAATTGTTTAACATCCCATTATCCAAATACCAATCACAGATTTACATGATATAACTAGCAATAACCTATGCCCACGGCATACTTATTGAGCTTTCCTTTTGACAATGCCTTTGTAAAAGTATCCGCTAAGTTACAATCTGTGTGAACTTTGAGTACTTTGATTTCACGCGATTCGATTTGCTCACGAACGTAGTGATATCTTCTTTGGTAATGTCTGGCACCTTTTTGAACCCCAGGTTCATTGGCAATGACAATTTCTCCCGAATTATCACAGTATAGATCCATAGGTGTGTTATTTGAGGATTATCATGTTAAAATCCAAAAATAAACTTTCTAATCCAGACTACCTTCATGTCGTCTTCTCTGAGACGGCAATATACTCAGACTCTGTCACATACATAGCAACTGTGGTTTGCTTTTAGCTCCAAGCATTCCACCGTGTCTTCATTTAAAATGAAGACATATCTCGACTGATATTTTGAAACATCTTTATCAGTCCTGAAATCCAACATCACAATTTCTATTCACTTTGAATTTTGAATTGGGATTTCAAACATACTCCAAGAATAATTCTTTAGTAGCCCGCATGTACTTAAGAATGTTCTTTACAGCAATCCAATGATCCTCTCCAGGATTCTGCTGATAACGGCTAACAATATTTTGCGCGAACGCAATATCAGGTCTAGTGCATCTTACCGCATACATGATTGATCCCACCGCCGAAGCATAAGGGATTCTTTTCATACGCTCCACCTCTTTAGGTGTAGAAGCACCATTCTTGCTAGATAAATTAAGTCCTTCTTACATTGGCAAATTTTCACGCTTAGAATTTTTCCATCTTGAATTTCCTCAAGATCTTATCTATATAAGCACTTTGACTTAATCCAATCAACTGTTTACTTCTATCTCTATAGATCTTGATTCCAAGTATAAATGCCGCTTCACCCAAGTCTTTCATAGCGAAACACTTTCCAAGATAAGATTTAACGTCTTTTAACATTGGAATGTGATTTCCTATTATCAATATGTCATCGACATACAAGACAAGGAAAGTAACATTACTCCCACTAGCTTTGCGATATACACATGGCTCATCAGGATTTTGAGCAAAACCAAACTTCTTGATTTCCTCATCAAACCTTTTATTCCAACTCCTTGATGCTTGCTTCAATCCATAATATGGACCTTTGAAGTTTGCACACTTTGTTGGGATGTTTTGGATCGAAAAAACCTTCTGGTTGTACCATATAGACTTCCTCGTCTAGAAAACCATTTAAGAAAGCGGTTTTGACATCCATTTGCCATATCTCATAGTCATAGTACGCCGCTATGGCTAATATGATCCTAATAGCTCTAATGTCCGCAACGGGAGAAAAGGTCTCCTCATAATCAACTCCATAAAGTTGAGTATAACCTTTCGCCACAAGACGAGCTTTATAGGTGTGTATATTTCCATCCATGTCGGTCTTCTTCTTGAAGATCCATTTACACCCAACGGTTCTACCATTTGGTGGAAGATCAACCAAACTCCACACTTGATTATCATTCATGGATTTCATTTCCACATTCGCAGCTTCAAGCCATTTGTCGGACTCCGGATCCGATAATGCAGCTTTGAAATTAGGAGGTTCATTCAAATCTCCTAATACGTGTTCTTCTGATTCAATCATAAGATTTTAATCTTTCACGAGCACGTATTGTCCTTGAGGACCTACGAATTGGAATCACTTCATCTTCAACTTAAAGTTCATCTAGAGATTCATCTCTTTGAACATTTCCCCCCCTAAGTTGAAGATTTCTAGTATTTTCAGAAGTTGACACATCTTCGTGAGCCTCATCAAGTTCAACAATCCTCCCACTGTCTTCTTGAGATATGAGTTTCCTTTCAAGGAACTCAGCAATCAAAAATACTTTGACAGTGTTTCCGGTAGGAAAGTAGAAGTAGTAACCCATTGTTTCCTTTGGGTATCCTACAAAGATGCACTTTAACACCTCATTCATGCGGTGTTTTGTCAACTTTCTTAGTTGGAACCATATTTAGAATGCATGCAGCAATCTCTAGAGCATAATCCCAAAATGAAATGGGAGAGTCTTAAGGTTCATCGTTTATCTCACCATGTTCAACAAGGTTCGATTTCTCCTTTCACATATACCCTTATATAGGAGTAAGCTCTTGGATAAATCCACAAGCTTTAGATGATCCTTAAACTTTTGGCTTAAGTATTTTCCACCTCGATTCTAACAAAAAAAACTTGATGGTTTTATCGAGTTGATTTCCTACTTCATTTTTAAATTCTTTGAATATTTCGATAACTTCATGTTTATGTTTAAGCAAGTAAACATAACCATAATGAAATCATTCATAAAAATGATGAAGTAGCTAGTAACTTTCCTTGACACATGTCTAAATGGGCTACATACATCCGAATGTATTAGTCCAAGTAGTTCTTTAGCCCTCTCCGGTTTTATGCGAAAAAGGTATTCTTGTCATCTTTCCGAAACTTCAAGAAATGCATTTGCCAAATTATTCATCATTTGTAAAATCCCTTCATATTGAAGTCTTTTAATGCTTTCCTTTCTAATGACAATTCCAAAAACACGTATTTGTCAAATGATTCATCATTTGATTGTAAGACCTCTTCATTTTAAAGTCTTTCAATGTGTTTCTTGCTAACGATAATGTCAAAGACACGCATTTATCCAATGATTCATCATTTGATTGTAAGATCTCTTCGCATTGAAGACTTTAAATGCGTTTCTTGCTCATAATAGTCAAAGACACGCATTTATCAAATGATTCATCATTTGATTGTAAGATCTCTTCTCATTGAAGACTTTAAATGCGTTTCTTGACAAAATTTAAACAAGATGACAATGTCAAAGATAGGTAGAGTCCAAGTTAAACTTGACTCTTTTGCTATTGAATTATTATTTGTATAACAACACATATAATTCAATTGTGAAGATATTTGAAGCACTTGCCGAACCAGCTTGCTTCTTCTTCACATTCAACTCAGCTAGATACTTTAGCCGTATGCTCCTTTTGCCGAAAGGGTCTTTTAAGGTTTTGAGACTTAACACTACCTTGTTTTCTCTTACCTAAGTTCTTGCCCTTTAGCTTACGGTTGTTTTGCTTTCTGAACCTTCCCCCCCTTGATTATTAGAACTTGGGGTGTAGCAGATTTCTTTGGAAGCTCTTTCTCATACTCAATTAACATGACATGAAGTTTAGCTGTGGTTTTACTCATGTTATACATATTATAATTGCGCACGAACTCCTAAAAAATCCCCTTTTTAGGTTCATGTCAATAGTAATAGGCAGATGATAAGCATAGTATAACCTTTCCAATTGCCCAAAGTACCTCTTCAACTAGAGTACATGAGGACTAACCGATGTTCCATGCTCGTGTCGCAAGTCTTGAAGTTGATCAACTAGGTCGAACAACTCCACCCCGGCTTGCTTTTCGTAGAAAGACTTGAGCTCGTTAATCATATCACGAGGAAAATAATTTTCAAATTGCTTTTGAAGGTCTGCATTCATGCTTCCCAACATCAAACAAGCAACCTCATTGTGTCTATCATACTGAGCATTGTATGCAGCCAACTCTCTAGTTGTAGCATTCGCTCTCGGAACAACAATGTCTGCTTATCAATGACATCATGTTTCTTTTCAGCTCTTAGAACAACTCTCAGCTGACGAAACCAGTCATTGAAGTTGGCTCCAGAAAGTCTTTCTCTTTCTAGCATCGACCTGAAAGCCGATTGGTGTATGTTTTGAGAAGGATTTGTTGTTGCCATTTTTCAAAACAGACAAAAGTTCAATTATCGGTATTTTCGATAATCAATCCTTAAGAAATGTAATTTACCCTTGTTAAATTCATCTAACAATTACTTTCACTAAGGCTAGGATCCAACTTGACATACAATCATTTCATCAGTTGATCTGCTAGAAATGACGGTATTCAAAAGGTAATCGAGAATCGATAATTGCATTCATGCAACTCCTAGAGTTATGGGACTTACAACAACACTGTAAAGGGGTATTAAGTGTTTTGTAAACATGTTTTGTCCCATCTTATGCCACGGGTTAAGGTCTCACCTCTTAACTCGTTTTAAGTCGCCCAATTAAGAACACGTAGATAGTCCACCGCTAGTCTCACAACGGAGTGGTAATCTACCTTGAAGAGATACAATTCGCCTATGGTCTCACATAGGAGCGAAAAGCACTGGCAAGTGTTCTAATCAAAGTGGGTGGCAATGACTTAACTTTAAATGGGTAATGCATTTGATGTGAATCAAAAGTTTATGTATGAAGACTCATGCATAATCTTCATAACATAATGTTTAATAAAATCATTTTTATAGTCTTAACAACACAAGAGAGCTCGGTAGCTCCATTTGAACGCACAAAGAAGCGCAAGGGCAAAAGTTTGCGATAGACGCAATTAAAAACCCGCCCTTTTAGGAGGCTAACGCACTCCGGCTTATACCTCTCTTAGAGTTTGTTCAAATGGGTGAGCCGGTGTATCTCAAGGTTGTAAGACTCTAATTTTATTAATGAAATCTCTATTTCGATAGTTCTTAGTCAAGTTTATATTTTTCCAGGAAAACAATTTTTGCATCACCTTTATACATCCTTATAAACAAGCAAAAATTAATAAACTTACTAATTACCGAACTACTTAATCATGTAACAAGTTAAGGTAGGCCGCCTAAACATGGTCACTATGGTTCATGCATATGTTTAATTCCCGGCTCCCCCTTCCGAAGAAGAGGACCACATACATCAAGTTACCTTGATTGCGTAAGCCATTAAACTACTTAATTACCAAGTAATAACACATAAACACATAAACATGCTGACTGGAAATTTCCAGTAGCTTCACGACCTGTTTAGACCTATTTGTGATCCGATTCAGATTTCGACCAGAACTACAAAGTTGTATCCCTATGTGTCGAGCACCTACTGTCCAAAGGAAAACTTCTAACTCATTACAGATTAAAAGATATGAATTTTTTAGTGAACTGTCGCAAACAAGGAAAATCACACGAAAAATTCATATAGTCACACAATAAACCCTAATTATTGGACTATCATGCTTTGCTAATTATATCTCTATATAATAGTAATAATCACAAGTAATCTTGCATGAATCACTTGTGATTATACCTTTTATTTAACAACTTTAAATAAAAACGATACACAACATGCAATTTATATCAAATAAATCATGTCAATTCACATATCTCAAAACTTGCTCGAGGGTTTCAATCCACCATTGAATTAGGTCAAAATTAATTAAATAAAACCCTAATTTATTTAATTAATAATCGTTTTTAATTAAAAAAAATAAGAAAAAAAACTTCTTTTAATTATTTAATCATTAATTAAAATAAACCAACCCTTAACCCCCCTTCAAGTTTTGATCTTTGTAATTAATAGATCACATATGTGGCTCATGATACCACTGTTAGAATATGAGCACATAAACTTATAACAATTCACGAGTACGCAGCGGAAAGAAACGTATATGTAATCAAATTAATTAACAAAGAAAGGAATTGAAACGTGTACCTTTGCGCAAAGCTTCCAATAATTATTATTAATAAGATTATTATTATTATTTAGGGTTTAAAGTAAAACCCCTCTACGATCGCACACTAGACACCCCTCATACCGTATGCTAGTACCCGAATCACGATCCAACAACCCTTTGTTTATCTCCCTTATATAGTAAAACCCCATGAACCGAAAACTATATGTTTCCATCTTATCAAACCACATTAAGTTCCATATAATTGTATATAAGTTCCATATAGTAAATCGAAAGGCACAAAACCGAAAAACCCATAAAGGGTTCGGCCGATTATAAGAGAGGAGAAAAGAGAGGTTTTTGCTTATGTGAATGAATGTCAATTCGTGTGACCCCGTAGGCTTAAATTATTTCCGGACATACATTTATATTGTTGTTGTTGTTGTTGTTGTTGTTGTTGTTGTTGTTGTTGTTGTTGTTGTTGTTGTTGTTGTTGTTGTTGTTGTTGTTGTTGTTGTTGTTGTTGTTGTTGTTGTTGTTGTTGTTGTTGTTGTTGTTGTTGTTGTTGTTGTTGTTGTTGTTGTTGTTGTTGTTGTTGTTGTTGTTGTTGTTGTTGTTGTTGTTGTTGTTGTTGTTGTTGTTGTTGTTGTTGTTGTTGTTGTTGTTGTTGTTGTTGTTGTTGTTGTTGTTGTTGTTGTTGTTGTTGTTGTTGTTGTTGTTGTTGTTGTTGTTGTTGTTGTTGTTGTTGTTGTTGTTGTTGTTGTTGTTGTTGTTGTTGTTGTTGTTGTTGTTGTTGTTGTTGTTGTTGTTGTTGTTGTTGTTGTTGTTGTTGTTGTTGTTGTTGTTGTTGTTGTTGTTGTTGTTGTTGTTGTTGTTGTTGTTGTTGTTGTTGTTGTTGTTGTTGTTGTTGTTGTTGTTGTTGTTGTTGTTGTTGTTGTTGTTGTTGTTGTTGTTGTTGTTGTTGTTGTTGTTGTTGTTGTTGTTGTTGTTGTTGTTGTTGTTGTTGTTGTTGTTGTTGTTGTTGTTGTTGTTGTTGTTGTTGTTGTTGTTGTTGTTGTTGTTGTTGTTGTTGTTGTTGTTGTTGTTGTTGTTGTTGTTGTTGTTGTTGTTGTTGTTGTTGTTGTTGTTGTTGTTGTTGTTGTTGTTGTTGTTGTTGTTGTTGTTGTTGTTGTTGTTGTTGTTGTTGTTGTTGTTGTTGTTGTTGTTGTTGTTGTTGTTGTTGTTGTTGTTGTTGTTGTTGTTGTTGTTGTTGTTGTTGTTGTTGTTGTTGTTGTTGTTGTTGTTGTTGTTGTTGTTGTTGTTGTTGTTGTTGTTGTTGTTGTTGTTGTTGTTGTTGTTGTTGTTGTTGTTGTTGTTGTTGTTGTTGTTGTTGTTGTTGTTGTTGTTGTTGTTGTTGTTGTTGTTGTTGTTGTTGTTGTTGTTGTTGTTGTTGTTGTTGTTGTTGTTGTTGTTGTTGTTGTTGTTGTTGTTGTTGTTGTTGTTGTTGTTGTTGTTGTTGTTGTTGTTGTTGTTGTTGTTGTTGTTGTTGTTGTTGTTGTTGTTGTTGTTGTTGTTGTTGTTGTTGTTGTTGTTGTTGTTGTTGTTGTTGTTGTTGTTGTTGTTGTTGTTGTTGTTGTTGTTGTTGTTGTTGTTGTTGTTGTTGTTGTTGTTGTTGTTGTTGTTGTTGTTGTTGTTGTTGTTGTTGTTGTTGTTGTTGTTGTTGTTGTTGTTGTTGTTGTTGTTGTTGTTGTTGTTGTTGTTGTTGTTGTTGTTGTTGTTGTTGTTGTTGTTGTTGTTGTTGTTGTTGTTGTTGTTGTTGTTGTTGTTGTTGTTGTTGTTGTTGTTGTTGTTGTTGTTGTTGTTGTTGTTGTTGTTGTTGTTGTTGTTGTTGTTGTTGTTGTTGTTGTTGTTGTTGTTGTTGTTGTTGTTGTTGTTGTTGTTGTTGTTGTTGTTGTTGTTGTTGTTGTTGTTGTTGTTGTTGTTGTTGTTGTTGTTGTTGTTGTTGTTGTTGTTGTTGTTGTTGTTGTTGTTGTTGTTGTTGTTGTTGTTGTTGTTGTTGTTGTTGTTGTTGTTGTTGTTGTTGTTGTTGTTGTTGTTGTTGTGGTGGTTGTTGTTGTTGTTGTTGTTGTTGTTGTTGTTGTTGTTGTTGTTGTTGTTGTTGTTGTTGTTGTTGTTGTTGTTGTTGTTGTTGTTCTTGTATTTAACAAGTGAAGAAAGCCAGCATGCATTAGTGACTTGACAAAAACGACTTTGAGACCCATGGTATGTTAGTCTCCGAAATGTAATTAGATAAATGTTCTACCATATTCATACAAGATCACATTTTGAATATAGAAATATAAATGTGTATGGACCCATAAAATGAAAATATAATATCAAGAGAGACATGGAAAAACAGCCCAAAAATAAATAAGCCAACAAACACCATAAGTCAATCAAAAAGTTCCATTGACCTTTGGACACAAAGGTCAAATGCATGATATGTTGACTTGTTCATGTGCTGAAAATTATCAGATTATAGAATGATTAGTTAAACTAGTTATTACACTAACTACCGGTATTTCTTTTTGGCGGATCATGGTATTGACACCCCTTTTGAAGGGTTGATCACTATTTCACGGGATTTATTCAAAGTTTATTTCATAAAAGGTTTTCCTAACTAGTATTTTATGGGGACTTGTTGAAAAGGATTAATTGATCTTAATATTGCTTCTTATATATATAAATTTGAAAAAATTACATTTTTAGTCCCTTAAGTTGACAGGATTTTCAGTTATTGCCCTTAAGTGAATTAATTACAGAAAAAACCCTGAAGTTGGTCAATTTTTTCACTTTTCACTCCGTGACTAACAGCCGTCTATTAGGTCCGTTAAGTGAGGGGCAGATTCATCATTTCACCATGATCCATTCTTATTCTACTTCCAAACTCAAACACAAACCCAGATTTTGAAAATCACGGCGGCCAGAAAATGAAATGTCAACTGAAAAACACACACCAAGCATACACACACACACACACACACACACACACACTCAGAAACACACACTAAAAACACACACATCTGAGATCGGAAACAAGGGTTTTTGGATTCGGAATTGCTTGGATCGGGATCGGTTTTGGCTAGATTTGGTTGGATTTGAAGTGCAATTGCTTTGTTTTGTCTTTCTTTTCGATTCAAACAAGTTTTTCCGGCGAAGTCTAGATCGGATTTATTGTTGGAGTCAAGTCACTCATACATTACAAGAAAGATTTGAAGATGACAAACAACTCAAGAAATACTTAAGTCCTTGGTTCTGAAGCTGAGTCAGCTTGGATGGTTCCAAGCTGAGTCAGCCTGAACATCTTCACTAGAAGATGGTATCTCTCAAGCTGCATCAAAAGAAGAACTAGCACTTGGTCTAAATCGAAGATGAAGAACAAGGATAGAAGACCAAGCTGATGGGTGGAAATCAGCTTGGATCTTACAGTCAGCTTGGAAGGTACATTGTCAGCCTGGAGTCTTGCAAGTGCTCCAGAGTTGTTATAACTTTGTATATATCATCAATCAACTGGATATGCACCAGAAAGGACATTCTAGAAGTGTCAGTTGTTGATTGTAAACATTCTATGAGGTGTCCATTGTATTGTTGCTGCACGATCAACCTTGGTAACCAAGAAGGGAACAAAAAGGACAATGTCACTGTCACCTAGTACTGATCAAGCAGAAGCCATTAGATCAAGACGCGTGGAAAAGAATGGACGGCATCCAAGGTAGTGTTGATGCCTATATAAACCAGCCTTTGTGTCTCAAGAATGTGTGCATCCATAACATTAACTCTCACAACGATTAAAGCTATCAGCTTGGATCTTACGTCAGCTTGGAAGGACAATGTCACTGTCACCTAGTACTGATCAAGCAGAAGCCATTAGATCAAGACGCGTGGAAAAGAATGGACGGCATCCAAGGTAGTGTTGATGCCTATATAAACCAGCCTTTGTGTCTCAAGAATGTGTGCATCCATAACATTAACTCTCACAACGATTAAAGCTATCAGCTTGGATCTTACAGTCAGCTTGGAAGGTACATTGTCAGCCTGGAGTCTTGCAAGTGCTCCAGAGTTGTTATAACTTTGTATATATCATCAATCAACTGGATATGCACCAGAAAGGACATTCTAGAAGTGTCAGTTGTTGATTGTAAACATTCTATGAGGTGTCCATTGTATTGTTGCTGCACGATCAACCTTGGTAACCAAGAAGGGAACAAAAAGGACAATGTCACTGTCACCTAGTACTGATCAAGCAGAAGCCATTAGATCAAGACGCGTGGAAAAGAATGGACGGCATCCAAGGTAGTGTTGATGCCTATATAAACCAGCCTTTGTGTCTCAAGAATGTGTGCATCCATAACATTAACTCTCACAACGATTAAAGCTATCAGCTTGGATCTGTGTTGTACTCAGCTTGGGCTAGTAGAGTTAATAAACAAAGTTGTAACTTGTTATTCAGCCAAGTAGTTAGATTTGTAGGCTAATCTGTTCCACAACTACTTGTAATTCTTTTTATTCTTCAATAAAAGAATTGGTTGAAAATCAGCTTGCACTTTGTTCTTGGACTGCACTTTACTTTACTGTCTTTATATTCTGTCTATTTACTTATTGTTTCATTAACATGATTATCTCAAACTGAATATGGACAAATACATTAAGATAATTTACATTCCGCATTAAAAAGTATTTTCAAGCTGATTAAGTTTAAAAGTTGTATTCACCCCCCCCCCCCTTCTACAACTCTTTTGAGACATCTTAAACCATCCTGTTATCTCCTTTGGGACCTATCAGGTGGTATCAGAGCAGGGGTTTCGTAATACACTTAACTTGATCCCTCTCATTTAACTTTTATTTTGGTTTAAAACATGTCTCAACCTATGTACACTGATAATGGTTCTTCAACCAGACCACCCATGTTTGATAAGACTGATTTCAGTGGGTGGAAAGGTAGAATGTCCCTTTTTCTTGAATCTATTGATAATGACATGCCTGACATACTTGTTGATGGACCTTATGTTCCAAGGGATACAGTAATCACACCTAGGCCAGCTCCAACTGATGGATCTGAGCCTGGTGCACCTGATGTCAGAGTTGTTATCAAACCCAGAGCAGACTGGGTGATGAAGATAAAAGAATGGTCAACTTGGATGTAAAGGCCAGGAACTTTATTGTCCAAGTTGTACCTAAGGACATTTATAGAGCCATTAGACACTGTCCTAGTGCTAAAAAGATGTGGGATACATTGACTGTTATGTATGAGGGTTGTGCAACTTCTATGGAGTCTACCAAGACTACCTTAACTAGAAGGTATGAAAGATTTTTTGCACATAAGAATGAATCCCTCACTGACACTCATACCCGATTTAATGCACTTGTTAATGACTTGATTGCTATTGACATACATAAAGATGATGATGTACTTAAAAGCAAATTTCTAGATTCATTACCTTTAAAATGGAATAATTATGTTGCTAGTGTCAAGTTGAGTCCTGTGTACAAAGAACTTGACTTACCATGTCTTTATGGGTTGCTTCACAACCATGAATCACTAAAGCTGAAAAGTTGATTGCCATGGGTGATGTTGTGGGAAGCTCTAGCTCTGCACTTGTTGCATCTTCAACTGAGCATCCCAGCCCATTGTGTGATGAACCTGTTCCAAGTCAGTTTGTGAGTGATATTGTTGAAACTGATAAACCTTGTGAATCTGAGACTGAATATTATTCTAGTGATGAAACTGAGAGTTTGGCTAGTGAGGTTGCCATGTTGGCTAAAAGATTGAGGAAGAAAATTTTTTCAAAATTCAAAGGAAAAAGAGTTTCTAAGAGTGAAAAACCTAAAAAGCCTTTAGATATGTCAAAAATCACTTGTTATAAATGTGGTAAAACTGGTCATATGGAAAATGATTGTAGAGTAAAACCCACTCAACAAGCTGATAACTCTAAACCTAAGAATAGTGGAAAAGATGAAAAATACTCTAAACTCAGGATGAAATATAAGAAACTTAAAGCACATGTTGCCAAGCTGAGTGAAAAGAGTCTTGTTGCAAAAGATTGGGCTGAGAGTGCAACTTCATCTGATGATGAAAGCTATGAAGATACTCAATGCTTCATGGTCAAAGAGCAGTCAGCTAGGTGTCAAGAAATCACAGAAAAGTGCTTGATGGCCAAAGATGCTACTGAAAAACTTCTTGATGACATGACCAAGCTGAGAGAAGAAAGTAATCAGCTTACTCAGTCAGCTCACTCTGCATCCACTGTTCAAGAGGGCATTCACAATGCATTTATCTGGTACTTGGACAGTGGATGTTCCAAGCATATGACCGGATGTAAGTCCCTGCTGTGTGACTTTAGGAACAGACTTGGTCCTAATGTCACTTTTGGTGATGATTCTCAAGAAACTACAGAAGGTTATGGTTCTCTTACAAATGGTCCTCTAACATTCAGAAGAGTCTCTTATGTCAGTGGGCTGAAACACAATCTGATAAGTGTTAGCCAATTGTGTGATGCTGGCTATGAAGTTAGATTTCGAGCTGATAGAGGAATTGTTTGTGATTTAGAAGGAAATGTTGTTCTTATTGCTAAAAGAGATGAATCTCTTTACACTTTTGATATGAGCAAGCCTACAGTGTTGAAAGAAGTGTGTTTCCTATCTAAGACTCAAGATGAGCTGAATTGGCTATGGCACAAGAGATTATCTCATATGAATTTCAGAGATATAAATAAATTGAGTAAAAATGAATTAGTCTCTGGTCTTCCTGCTATTAAGTATGAGAAAGACAAATTGTGCAGTGCTTGTGAAAAAGGAAAGCAACACAAGGCTTCTTTCAAGTCTAGAACATGTTCAACCAATGAATCTTGTTTGGACTTGTTGCACATGGATCTGTTTGGTCCAGTTAGTACTCCTTCCTTAAGTGGTAAAAGGTACTCACTGGTTATTGTAGATGAATATTCAAGGTTTACATGGGTCTTCTTTACCAAAGCTAAAAGTGAAACAGCTGAAGTAATTATTAATTTTATCAAGAATGATGAAGTCCTTTACAAGAAGCCAGTCAGGCAGCTTAGAAGTGATAATGGAACTGAGTTCATAAATCAAACTCTGCACTCTTTCTGCATAAGTAAAGGCATCTCTCAATGTTATTCAGCTGCAAGAACTCCAGAACAAAATGGAGTTGCTGAAAGAAGAAACAGAACCCTGATTGAAGCTGCAAGGTCCATGCTAGCTCAAAATGGTGTGAAGGTTCATTTCTGGGCTGAAGCAATTCACACAGCTTGCTTCACCCAGAACAGATCACTGATTGTGAAAAGGCATCAGAAGACAGCATATGAAGTTTTGAAGGGCAGGAGACCTGAAATAGGGTTCTTAAGAATGTTTGGAAGCCCATGCTTCATTCTGAATCAAAGAGACCATCTTGGCAAATTTGATGCCAAAGCTGATGAAGGAATATTTCTTGGTTATTCTACACTCATGAAAGCCTACAGAGTGTACAACAAAAGAACAAGAGTAATTGAAGACACAGTTCATGTAAAAATAGATTAATCAAACTCAGTCAGCTCAGCTCAAGAAGATGGTGATTTTGACTTTGAAGAGCTTGATGTTCCTGACTGTGATCCTCCTACTGATCCTATCATTGAAGAAGTTGATGCACCTATTGAGGGGGAGATTCCTAAGCTTTTCTTTGCTAGCCTTTCCCTCTTTCAATGCCTTATATTGATTGTCCCACAGTGTGTGCTTCTTGAAGCCTGACTAATTAGTTCGTACCCCCGGATTCCTGGGGCATGAGTTAATCATATAGTGGATTTCTCTTTCTTTCGATTGAGCGTCGGTACTTTTTGAGTCTCTCTCCGTAGGCGTGCGGGTTCGGATGAAAACGGATCTCGCTAATCCAGTCTATTCTATTTTTCATAGACTGCTAACAGGATCCTCTAAACGATCAGAAATCCTCTCAGGCTCAAGCGGACAGCAAGACTAATATTCAAAAGCCTCGCTCTTATGAAGAGACAGGCAGATCGGAAACTCTGTTATCTAGAACATCTTTCCCCTTCTCATACTACTTTAGGGGTAGATCTATTAGGACTGCAATAGAGAACCTGAGATCCGATGCGAACAATCAGTCGAAGGAGCGGAGCTTAGAGCCTTGACTTTCTATATTAGTCAAGCGCACTCACTCTAACGGCGTACCTTTTGCATGAAAAAGTAATATCAT
Source organism: Erigeron breviscapus (assembly GCA_034093135.1). Classification (NCBI taxonomy): domain Eukaryota; kingdom Viridiplantae; phylum Streptophyta; class Magnoliopsida; order Asterales; family Asteraceae; genus Erigeron; species Erigeron breviscapus. The sequence goes on along the minus strand of CM067172.1, from coordinate 4,339,517 downwards.
CATGACTCTCGAAGTCATGCGCGGTAGCAATACCAAACCAAATACGACGAGTAGTGGGGTCCTGAGCTAAGCCTTGGCTAAACCTTGGAAATCTTAATGCCATAATGCTTTTCAAATCCTCCTAGCCATTATCCTACTGCAATAATTCTTGCTAAGAAGAACGCCCATGTTGTCGTAAGTGATCAGTGAACCTATCCGACTTGGCAGCTCTAAACGGATTACATGCGTGAATCCACAGAGGCTGACATGATCTTGATAATGAGCTGAATCAGCCTCATTTTTCTACTCAACCTCAGAAGACAAATGAAATTGTTTTACCCATCTGTGAACATGCTCAAGCTGAGAACTCTATCAACTCAGCCAACTCAGTTGTTCAAGATCTCAATAGTGATTGATGTGTAATTTCGAGTCTTAAATTTATAACACGAACTACCTAGCTACTGTCTACTACACACTTGCGGGCAGTGTACCCGTTCGTATGCAATATAGTTACTTGGTAAATACGAGGTCGAACACAAAAAAAAAAAAAAAAAAAAAAAAAAAAAAAAAAAAAAAAAAAAAAAAAAAAAAAAAAAAAAAAAAAAAAACAAAAAAAAAAAAAAAAAAAAAAAAAAAAAAAAAAAAAAAAAAAAAAAAAAAAAAAAAAAAAAAAAAAAAAAAAAAAACAAAAAAAAAAAAAAGTACGAGGTCGAACACAAGGACTTTTATAAGCAATTGTTAAATACAATGATACAAAAATAAGGGGGTTTTTATGGCCGAATTGCCACGTTGCAAAAGTTAGTTAAGATTGTTAGTAATCCCGTAGGATTAATCGCAAGAGAATTTTGTTGTTTAAAACAAGAATTTAAAAGATCATCTACCTCGACTCCATGACACATTTCATTTTGGTTGCATTAAGGTTAAAGCCAATTCAAATATGTTGATTCCGATAACTAAGTTAAGACAAGGAACTCACTAGTAGGCCTCCTAGCTCATTACCCTACCCGAACTCATTAACCAATTAATTCAATCCTAAAGATCCGGCTACCACCTTCCCTATTAAGATCTCCCTATCTGATTAATTTGTTTTGTTATGATTAAACAATTTCGCCTATCGATTCTACCAAACCGTTAACACATTGAACTCTCTTACCTATTGTTGTTTACCAACTCGCTACCACGAATTAACACCTATTGATTCTACCAAATCAACTAGAACAATGCACTCCGGGAATTAACTACCATTAAAACCATTTATACATTATCAACAAACAATAGAATAAATGATAAGAATTCAATACATTAAGATCTTGACGAAACGTTTAATAATCAACTTGAATTCAAAATAATATGCAACCAATATTCATTGTGTCATTTCATCTCAGTAGATGATGAAGTGTTTAGCCTGACATAATCATAAATAAGTCACAAATAGCAAAAGAAAGAATAAACATCTTGTACCAAAGTGTGAAAGACAATGAAAAGCTAAAGAAATCGATAATTGAATGCCTTGAAACTCTTGAGCAACCCTTAGATCTTGGAGAAGGTAAAAGCTGCTGAATATTGCCTCAAGAAACCCTAAAATCGCCTGAAAGTCGAAGTGTCTCGAAAAATAGGGTTTTGGTCTTGTATTTATAGTGTTTCCAAAAAACCTAGCTGGGCCGACCTACAGGTGCGGCGCACCACTGGCCAGGTGCGTCGCACCTGCCTTGTTTCCAAAAAACCTTCTTCGCTCGATATGCGGCGCACCATTGGATTGGTGCGTCGCACCTTGCCTTCTTTCTTAACTTCAATTCTCCTGATCAATCCATGCGGCGCACCAAGGGTGTGGTGCGTCGCACCTCCTTCTTTTCCCAGCTTCACAAATTTTCTGAGCATTCTGTGCGGCGCACCTCTTCACTTTTTCACCAAACCTTGTGATTTTCAACTCGTTACTTCACGTACTCGTCCACGAACCATCTTAATGCATCTTTAAACCATCCAAAAGCCATTTCTCATCATTTTACCTGTTCTAAGCCTGCAATCATTAACAATACCATCAAAGCATCGAATATACATATAATTTGCACATAATCAAGCTTAAAACGACTTAGAAATGATATGGGAATATACATATAAATGGACATATCAAATTCCCCCATACTTAAGCTTTGCTTGTCCTCAAGCAAATTCAGATTTCAAAACAAACTTTCCTTCGGTTCTCAATTGCAAAATATGACAATAATCAAAAAGAAGCTAAACCATGAAAGTTAGAAAACAAATGAGAATGGTTAAGCAGTTTTAATCTTAAATGAAAATTGAAATGTTTGACAATATTTGAATGATCTACAAGCCTTGAAAACACGACTAAGCACTTTAATCAAATGAAAGAAGAACATCTCAACTAACTTTCTCCAACTAACAAACTATTGGGTTGAAATATTATATCAATCACTCAAAGCCTAGTCGTGATGCATATATTTTAACCATAGGCTTGTACTAGAATCGTTCCTTCATCGTCACGGCGCAAGCACCATAAACGTCTATCAAAAGAGGTAATTAAACGGTTGTAATGTACATTTCTGAAGGCTTACAGGGGTCATTAACAATTGTGTATGGAAATTCTGGATATAATCGGTGTTAAAAAGAGATAACACAAACAATTAACAAAGTTTTACAAATAGTCTAGTCCAACACAACCCATATCAATAGTTGCCATCTATCCAAAGTCCAAAAGACGTTCTCCCAACACTACTCCCCCAATAGACCGATAAAAACCGACACCATTGTGGTGTACTACCTTCAAACGACTTCTAACCACCTTATCTTACCAACATTGACTTTAACAAACATTGCCAACTTCAAACGAAAAATATATGAACAATTCAAGAACCTTTTGTTGGTTTAAACACATGTACCAACTTAACTTGATTTGACAAAAATAGGGAAATACCAACTGACAGTCCAAGTTCGTTTTTTTTTTTTTTTTTTTTTTTTTTTATATATGAACTACTTTTACCCTGCCTAATTGGTATCCCCTTTTTATAACTTTGAAACATGTTGACAAATCAAAACTCTTACTAATTGGAATAATCTAGGCTTCATCTATAATCATGACGACATCAATTTACCCCCAACGGAAATATACCAACCCGACACAACCAAGATAACTTCAAACCATCCAACTAGCATAGGCAACTAATGATCAACCAAGGATTTCGACTATCGGTATGGAGAGGAAAGGTTAAATATTTAAGTGAATTTAACACAAACGAAAAGGTGAGGCGCAACAGGTTATCTAAAAGTTTCTTGCACTAAAAACGAGTGCAACACGGGTTTAAACAAAGGAAAATCACTAACCACTATGATTAGCTACAAACACACATGCACACAAACATGGTTTACAATAACGACATAACAAAGGGTGAATAAACAAAGAAAAGACGGTTTTAATCCTAATTTACCTCTTTATCATCTAGCAACCACGGAACGATCAACTAGGCCAAGTTCTAGAATCAACGCAATCACCGGCACACTCATATCAAAGAAATAATAAACGGAAATGGAGTGAATTAACCTCAAACTTGCACATCATAGCTCAGAGCTCTAAAAGAGACCCTTACTTCCGGATAAATCCAAAAGCCTACGAGAGGGACAAATTTACAAGACTAACCAAACCAAAACCGTAACACCTAGCCAATCTATAAATGAATCAAGATCCTTACATATTTGGTGTTTTGGGATAGAAGTGTGCTAGTCATGAATCAA
>CM067172.1:4197980-4334791 GCA_034093135.1 Erigeron breviscapus | reverse complement strand
CTCGACTCCATGACACATTTCATTTTGGTTGCATTAAGGTTAAAGCCAATTCAAATATGTTGATTCCGATAACTAAGTTAAGACAAGGAACTCACTAGTAGGCCTCCTAGCTCATTACCCTACCCGAACTCATTAACCAATTAATTCAATCCTAAAGATCCGGCTACCACCTTCCCTATTAAGATCTCCCTATCTGATTAATTTGTTTTGTTATGATTAAACAATTTCGCCTATCGATTCTACCAAACCGTTAACACATTGAACCCTCTTACCTATTGTTGTTTACCAACTCGCTACCACGAATTAACACCTATTGATTCTACCAAATCAACTAGAACAATGCACTCCGGGAATTAACTACCATTAAAACCATTTATACATTATCAACAACAATAGAATAAATGATAAGAATTCAATACATTAAGATCTTGACGAAACGTTTAATAATCAACTTGAATTCAAAATAATATGCAACCAATATTCATTGTGTCATTTCATCTCAGTAGATGATGAAGTGTTTAGCCTGACATAATCATAAATAAGTCACAAATAGCAAAAGAAAGAATAAACATCTTGTACCAAAGTGTGAAAGACAATGAAAAGCTAAAGAAATCGATAATTGAATGCCTTGAAACTCTTGAGCAACCCTTAGATCTTGGAGAAGGTAAAAGCTGCTGAATATTGCCTCAAGAAACCCTAAAATCGCCTGAAAGTCGAAGTGTCTCGAAAAATAGGGTTTTGGTCTTGTATTTATAGTGTTTCCAAAAAAACCTAGCTGGGCCGACCTACAGGTGCGGCGCACCACTGGCCAGGTGCGTCGCACCTGCCTTGTTTCCAAAAAACCTTCTTCGCTCGATATGCGGCGCACCATTGGATTGGTGCGTCGCACCTTGCCTTCTTTCTTAACTTCAATTCTCCTGATCAATCCATGCGGCGCACCAAGGGTGTGGTGCGTCGCACCTCCTTCTTTTCCCAGCTTCACAAATTTTCTGAGCATTCTGTGCGGCGCACCTCTTCACTTTTTCACCAAACCTTGTGATTTTCAACTCGTTACTTCACGTACTCGTCCACGAACCATCTTAATGCATCTTTAAACCATCCAAAAGCCATTTCTCATCATTTTACCTGTTCTAAGCCTGCAATCATTAACAATACCATCAAAGCATCGAATATACATATAATTTGCACATAATCAAGCTTAAAACGACTTAGAAATGATATGGGAATATACATATAAATGGACATATCAGTGATCAAGCTGAGTCTGTACCTCAAGCTGATTCTTAATCTACTGAAGATCAAGTTGAACAAGAAGTACAAAATGCTCCAGTCCATACTACAAAGTGGACAAGAAGTCATCCAATTGACCAAATCATTGGTGATCCCACTTCAAGGATTCAAACTAGAAGAAATGCAACTGGAAATTTCTGCATGTTTGTGAATTTTGTTAGCAAGACTGAACCAACTGAAGTTGAAGAAGCTCTAAGTGATCTATCTTGGGTGAGTGCAATGCAAGAAGAACTCACTCAGTTTGAAAGGAACAAGGTGTGGAAACTGGTTCCTAAGCCAGCTGATAAGACTATTATTGGCACAAGGTGGGTCTTTAGAAACAAAATGGATGAAAGAGGTATTGTGACAAGAAACAAGGCAAGATTGGTAGCTCAAGGCTACAGTCAACAAGATGGAATAGATTATGATGAGACCTTTGCTCCTGTTGCTAGGCTTGAAGCAATAAGAATGTTTCTAGCATACTCAGCCTACAAAGGATTCAAAGTATATCAAATGGATGTGAAAAGTGCCTTTCTGAATGGCAAACTTGATGAAGAAGTTTTTGTACATCAACCTCCTTGTTTTGAAAGTTCCAAGTATCCAAACCATGTTTACAAGCTGGACAAGGCTCTCTATGGATTGAAGCAAGCTCCAAGAGCATGGTATGATACTCTGTCCAAATTCTTAATAAAGAATAAGTTTGAAAGAGGTAATGTTGATAAAACTTTGTTTGTGAGAAAGTTAGGAAAGGATATCTTATTAGTACAAATTTATGTGGATGACATTATTTTTGGTTCTATAAATGATAGATTATGCAAAAAGTTTTCTGAGCTAATGTCTAAAAATTATGAAATGAGTATGATGGGTGAATTAACCTATTTTCTTGGTCTTCAAATTAAACAATCCAATTCTGGAATTTTTATTAATCAGGAAAATATGTTAAAGATTTACTCAAGAAATTTGGTTTTGACAATTGCTCTCCAATGAAAACACCTATGGGTGCTGCCACCAAGCTGAGTGAAAACATCAGTGGGAAACCAGTTGATGTAACAGCTTATAGGGGCATGATAGGTTCTTTATTGTACTTAACTGCTAGTAGACCAGATATTATGTTTGTCACATGTCTTTGTGCTAGATATCAAGCTTGTCCAAAAGAATCTCATCTTCAAGCTGTGAAACGAATTTTTAGGTATCTAAAAGGTACACCCAAGCTGGGTCTTTGGTATCCCAAAGACTCAGGATTTGATCTAATTGGGTATTCAGATTCAGACTTTGCAGGTTGTAAGATTGACAGGAAAAGTACAACAGGAAGTTGTCAATTGCTTGGCAATAGGTTAGTCAGCTGGGCTAGCAAGAAGCAGCATTCAGTCTCAACTTCTACAGCTGAAGCTGAATATGTTGCTGCTGGAAGCTGTTGTTCACAAATCCTATGGATGCAACATCAGCTTGCTGACTATGATATTATTGTGTCCAAAGCTCCTATTTTCTGTGACAATACAAGTGCAATTGCAATTACCAACAATCCTGTTAATCATTCAAGGACTAAGCATATTGATGTCAGATATCATTTTATCAGAGATCATGTTATGAAGGAAGATATTGAACTCCATTTTATTTCAACAGAGAATCAGCTTGCAGACTTGTTCACCAAGCCTCTTGATGAAGCAAGGTTTAATACCTTGCTGAGCAAGCTGGGAATGTTAAATATGGAATAATCTATTAAGAAAAACTCAAGCTGATTGACCTTAGTTTTTACCTAAGGATGACCAAGCTGAGTCAGCTCAGCTTGGAGTCAGCTTGGATTTTACTTAATAACTTATTTTATATTTTTATTCCTTCTTGTTGTAAATAAAATATTGTTTTACTCAGTTTGTCTCTCTTTCCTCCGTACAAACCTCAACCGTCACTTGTTCATAGTAAAAAGTGACCGTTAGGGTAAATGTACTTTCTCTCTCCAATCACAAAACGGCACACTTTTGGTGGGAAGGCCATATAAAAGCCAACCCGTTTGATCAAATCACTATTCCATTGCACTCTCATCTCTCTAATCTCATTCTCATCAAGTTTTTTAATCAAAAGCTCTCATACTCTGTTTTCAGCTTCTCGAATATTTTTTTTTTAAGTTTATTCTCAATCAGTTTAATCATACAAATGGCTTCACCTTCTAATGTTAATTATCCTGAACCAAAACAAGTCGATAAGATCGGTACTTATTTGAAGGGAGATAGGGTACCAGAAATAGAGGGTGCCAAATGGGTTTCTACTCAGATCAAGGTACGGCCTCCACAATATGCCAATCTCCATCCACCTTCAAACAAGTCTGATTACTCTGACATGGCAAGGTATATCTTTTATCATCCTATGGGTAAGATTCTGCACTTTTCTCCTGGTTTTATTAATTTTAATCAGCTTTGTGAGTTTTGGCTCACAAGCAGGGTTTCGACTACCACCAAAGGTAAGCAATGCATTGTTGGGACTTTGGATAATGCATCTCGTCAACTTGTACTCACTCTTAATAGTTTTAAAAAGATTTTTGATTTAGAGTATAAGTCTGACCTTGCTTATGAGTCAGTCCCATCCCTGGAACAAGCTAAAACTGTTTTAACTGAAATTGTTTATTCAGGGAGGGTTGGTGGTTCAGTCAAAATATCTCATTTTTCTGGTATTTATAAATATTTGATCTCAACTATTGTTAGATCATTGCAAACTAAGGTTGGTGGATTTGATACACCAAACAGACTTGAAATGCAAATCTTTTGTTGCATGGTCCACAATAGGTTGATTGATTTTGGAAAACTAATTTTTGATGATCTTGTAACCAAGATTTCTGCAAAATCTGAAAATATTTACTATGGCAGAATCTTAGGTTATATTATTGAAAAAATTTTGAAAGGAGATTTCCAAAGGGCAACAGGGGATTTTATAAAAATTTCACCCTTGGCCTCAAATATTTTTGGACCCATTGAGGTTCACCAGACACTAACCCCTGCTATGCAGGATTATTTAGATTTTTGTGTGAATAGGGAAATGGAGAATCTTAGGGTGGTGATCAAGGTATGACTTCTAATATCCCTGAAACTCCTTCTCCATCTCATCGTTCTTCATTTTTAGAGGGTAGGGAAGTGGACCCACAAAATCCCTTCCTAGCCGATCCCTCACAAAAATCTCCAATTTTGCAAAATGAGCCAAACTCCCAAATTCCCAAAAAGAAAAGATCTCAGAAGAGAAAAAGAGCATCAGTTGAGGGGGAGCATGCTGCAAAAGCTGCTAAAGTCTCCTCATCTAAAAGGAGACTACCCCTTGAGGCTGAATCTGCAAGGGAACGTTCCCAAGTTGACTCAGCTTCACCTGTTGCTAAGCCGATTCGCCCATCTGCATCCTCTAAAAAGGGTGCAGGTAAGATAAAAGGGAAAATGTACTTTCTCTCTCCAATCACAAAACGGCACACTTTTGGTGGGAAGGCCATATAAAAGCCAACCCGTTTGATCAAATCACTATTCCATTGCACTCTCATCTCTCTAATCTCATTCTCATCAAGTTTTTTAATCAAAAGCTCTCATACTCTGTTTTCAGCTTCTCGAATATTTTTTTTTTAAAAGCTCTCATACTCTGTTTTCAGTTCTCAATATTATTTTTTTTCAAAAGCTCTCATACTCTGTTTTCAGCTTCTCGAATATTATTTTTTTTAAAAGCTCTCATACTCTGTTTTCAGCTTCTCGAATATTATTTTTTTTAAAAGCTCTCATACTCTGTTTTCAGCTTCTCGAATATTATTTTTTTTAAAAGCTCTCATACTCTGTTTTCAGCTTCTCGAATATTATTTTTTTTTAAAAGCTCTCATACTCTCTTTCAGTTCTCAATATTATTTTTTTTCAAAAGCTCTCATACTCTGTTTTCAGCTTCTCGAATATTATTTTTTATCAAAAGCTCTCATACTCTGTTTTCAGCTTCTCGAATATTATTTTTTTTAAGTTTATTCTCAATCAGTTTAATCATACAAATGGCTTCACCTTCTAATGTTAATTATCCTGAACCAAAACAAGTCGATAAGATCGGTACTTATTTGAAGGGAGATAGGGTACCAGAAATAGAGGGTGCCAAATGGGTTTCTACTCAGATCAAGGTACGGCCTCCACAATATGCCAATCTCCATCCACCTTCAAACAAGTCTGATTACTCTGACATGGCAAGGTATATCTTTTATCATCCTATGGGTAAGATTCTGCACTTTTCTCCTGGTTTTATTAATTTTAATCAGCTTTGTGAGTTTTGGCTCACAAGCAGGGTTTCGACTACCACCAAAGGTAAGCAATGCATTGTTGGGACTTTGGATAATGCATCTCGTCAACTTGTACTCACTCTTAATAGTTTTAAAAAGATTTTTGATTTAGAGTATAAGTCTGACCTTGCTTATGAGTCAGTCCCATCCCTGGAACAAGCTAAAACTGTTTTAACTGAAATTGTTTATTCAGGGAGGGTTGGTGGTTCAGTCAAAATATCTCATTTTTCTGGTATTTATAAATATTTGATCTCAACTATTGTTAGATCATTGCAAACTAAGGTTGGTGGATTTGATACACCAAACAGACTTGAAATGCAAATCTTTTGTTGCATGGTCCACAATAGGTTGATTGATTTTGGAAAACTAATTTTTGATGATCTTGTAACCAAGATTTCTGCAAAATCTTGAGTATGTGTACAAAAGATCTCCAAGAAAAAGTACACAAGCTGATTCTTCTCTTTTACACTCTGGGTCTGCACAGGCTGTCAATGCTACACCTAGATCACAAGGTGGAGTACAGGCCTCAAAATTCTGTCCCAATGAGGCTGTGGTGCAACAAAACATCATAGAAGAGGGACCATCCAATTCTACCCTTAACATTACACCAACTGCAGTCGTCTCTGCACTTGTGGAAACACAAGGGACTGCCTTTGGTCAAGAGGGCTTGATTCGTCAAGACCTCAATCTGTCTCTTGCAGGTGAGACACCTACCGATGGTCCTCACGATGTTGGTAGTCAAAGACTCATCACCACCACAAGGGGTGATCAGTCATTTGGTCAGTCTGGCACTCATCCATCCTCAAGGGATGTTCTGATGACTGCCAATACTGAAGCTGAGCAATCTATTCAGCTTCCTGAAGCAGGCAATGAACAGCTTGAATTACAAGTTAATTCTCCTCAAGCTGATGCCAGACTGACATCTTCAGCTCCACCTCTTGAGACTCACTCTCATGAGGTAAATCGCCCAACAACTCTTTCAGCTCCACTACTTCTAAATTCACCTCAAATACCGACATTTAGGGCCACCAGTGAATCCTCTGGAAGGGTTCAAGCTGAAAAGAAAACTGTTGGTCCTCCCATTACGACCAGATCCATTTTAAAGGATATGGTAGCTAAGCTCACTGAGATGAACAATGCCCAAAAGGCTGACATCACAAAGCTTAGTAAACGTATGGATGTTCTAGAAGGTAAACATGTATCTATGCAGGATCAGCTTCATGACATTGTGAGCACTCAGTGGACTCTGGCAACTCAACAAGATGAAATCATGTTTGATATAGCTGAAATGATGAAGTTTGGTGCCAGGCTGAGTGGCACAATCAAGGGTTGGAGTCAAGGTATGAGGGAGACAAATCTGGAAAATAGAAGATATTTAGATCTTCTTGCCACCTCCCAAGACAAAATGAAGAAGTCAATGAGAACCAGATTCAATGCCAATAGGCTCAGAATGAAGAAGCAAAACAAAAGGGTTCTCAAAGACATCAACAATCTAGAGACTCAACTCCAAGAAGTTGTGAATGTGCCTTCCAAAGTGGAGGAGTCTGCAAATGAGCTAAAGAACAAAATTGAAGCAATCAGCTCAACAGTTGATGAGCTTAAGACTTCAAGCTCATCTCACACTACTAAATTGACTGAGCTTGAAAATTATCTAAAGAATGATCTCACTCAGCTCATAAAGTCAATCAGCTCCAGTTCCTCTGCTCCCATTGATGATGACAAAAAAGGGGAGAAGGAAGTAGAAAGGGAGAGAGTAGATTGTGAAGATGTTGCTGCCACAATGGAAGTTGATACTGAGGCAAATGAAGAAGAAGTTGAAGCTGTTGTGGCTATAATGAATATTGGAGCTGATCAGTCTGAGACTCAAGCTGAAATCCAAGTTCAGACTGAGCCAGCTTCAACACAGATTGAAGAAGAAGTAGTTGTGGAAGAATCTGTTGATGAAGAAGAAGGAGCAGAAGTTAAAGTTGTCTTAGCTCTTCAAGCTGATGCAGATCTCATTGAATTTGAAGATGATGAATCCTCCTCTGATGACAGTGATAAGATTCCTATTGGAACCTACTTTACAGAAAGGAGAGGATCTGGATCAGTCTCAGCTCTTATTCAACCTTGGAAACTCAAGCTGACCAAGATACTCAGACTGAAGGCACACAGACTGAAGGTACCTTAAGACAAAGAAGTCAGCTTGAGATTGAAGAGGAAGCTGTTAGAAAGAATCAAGCTGAGTTAGAGAAAAGACAAATTGCCAAAGATGCCAGATTGGCAAGGAAACTGGTTCTTGAAGAAAAAGAAAGAGAAAGACTCATAAGAATTCAAGATCAGTACAATGAAGAAGAAAAGAGGCAAAGGATAAGAGAAGAAGAAGAGAAAACACAAAAGGCTCTCCAACAATTAGAAGAAGAACACCTTGATGATTCTCCAAAGACAATTCAATCAGCTCAAGTAAAGAAGAAACCTGTAGTCATCTCCAGAAGACAATCACTGACAGAAAAAGAAAAACTGGAGAGATTCAAGCTGACTAGAGCTATTCAAGAAGAGATTGTTGGGGTCAAGCTTACAAAGTCCAAAACTAGTAAATACCCCAAAATCCACTTGAGAAGAGAAGGTGATTCAGCTGCAAGTGAAGTGTTGGAGATTTCTGAGCTGTTTACTCTTGGATATGCTGAATGTGTAGAGATGTATAATCTTCTAATGCTGAACAAGCCAAGCAATTATGGAGTCGTGGCTGGTGACTTGTCCAGAAGATTTGACAAGATGAAAAGCTATAAAATTGATACTTCTGGACTACCACAACCATGTGCTCCTGAAGATCATTCTGAAGCTAATGAAGATGAGACTGTGCCTGGTCTCAAAAGAACAAAGAAGAAAGTAACCATTGAAGACTTACTCAAAAGAAGACAAGTGCACTTAAAGATTCAAAAGTCTGGATATGGTGAAAATATGGATAAGCTCAATTTCAGTCTGCCTCCTGAAATTACAAATCCAATGGAAGGCCAAATCATTGAAACCCCTGAACTTGGCATGATAATTAGAACTCATAAAGAAGAAGTTGGGCTACAAAGAGCTTCTGAGCTAACTATGGTTCCAAATGTACATCTATATGCTCTCAAGCTGGTCTGCAATCAAGTTGGTGATAACCAAAGCAGATTTCATCAAGCCTTAATGATTGAAGGTTCAAGAAGGGGATATGATTTGAATAAGCCTGCTCCAAATCACATAAGGGAAGAGTATTATGAAAGCTTTCTTGATTAAAACTTAAAACTCTGTCTTTTATGTAGCAAAATCTGTAAATACTCTATGTTATGCTTTAATGTACAAATTTGTTAAGTAAATAGAGTTCATATTATCTTTTTCATTCAGTTTTGTAAGTATATATTGTAAAAGATGAAAAAGATCAAAAGAACCCAAGGAAAAGATTGAAAAGGGTCGAATGTATAATGTTATCAACTTGATAACCCTTTCAATCTGTTTAAGTATTTCCAGTCTGATCAGAAGAAGCTGCAAAGGTTTTGTCATCGTCAAATAGGGGGAGATTGTTGGAGTCAAGTCACTCATACATTACAAGAAAGATTTGAAGATGACAAACAACTTAAGAAATACTTAAGTCCTTGGTTCTGGAGCTGAGTCAGCTTGGATGGTTCCAAGCTGAGTCAGCCTGAACATCTTCACTAGAAGATGGTATCTCTCAAGCTGCATCAAAAGAAGAACTAGCACTTGGTCTAAATCGAAGATGAAGAACAAGGATAGAAGACCAAGCTGATGGGTGGAAATCAGCTTGGATCTTACAGTCAGCTTGGAAGGTACATTGTCAGCCTGGAGTCTTGCAAGTGCTCCAGAGTTGTTATAACTTTGTATATATCATCAATCAACTGGATATGCACCAGAAAGGACATTCTAGAAGTGCCAGTTGTTGATTGTAAACATTCTATGAGGTGTCCATTGTATTGTTTCTGCACGATCAACCTTGGTAACCAAGAAGGGAACAAAAAGGACAATGTCACTGTCACCTAGTACTGATCAAGCAGAAGCCATTAGATCAAGACGCGTGGAAAAGAATGGACGGCATCCAAGGCAGTGTTGATGCCTATATAAACCAGCCTTTGTGTCTCAAGAATGTGTGCATCCATAACATTAACTCTCACAACGATTAAAGCTATCAGCTTGGATCTGTGTTGTACTCAGCTTGGGCTAGTAGAGTTAATAAACAAAGTTGTAACTTGCTATTCAGCCAAGTAGTTAGATTTGTAGGCTAATCTGTTCCACAACTACTTGTAATTCTTTTTATTCTTAAATAAAAGAATTGGTTGAAAATCAGCTTGCACTTTGTTCTTGGACTGCACTTTACTTTACTGTCTTTATATTCTGTCTATTTACTTATTGTTTCATTAACATGATTATCTCAAACTGAATATGGACAAATACATTAAGATAATTTACATTCCGCATTAAAAAGTATTTTCAAGCTGATTAAGTTTAAAAGTTGTATTCACCCCCCCCCCCCCTCTACAACTCTTTTGAGACATCTTAAATCATCCTGTTATCTCCTTTGAGACCTATCATTTGTTTTGGCTAGGTTTCGTGTGTGATTGATTTCTGAGTCGAATGCAACATGTTTCGTGTTCTGATTCGAAGAAACAAGAGATAAATCTATATTTTAATTTTCCGGCGTGATTTTCAAATTTCCAACTGCCGTGATTTCAGTTGACATTTCGTTTTCTGTAAAAACTGACGAATCTGGGTTTGTGTTTGAGTGTGGAAGAAGAAGAAGAAGGAATCATGGTGAAATGACGAATCTGCCTCTCACTTAACGGATCTAATAGACGGTTGTTAGTCACGGAGTGAAAAGTGAAAAAATTGACCAACTTCAGGGGTTTTTCTGTAATTAATTCACTTAAGGGTAATAACTGAAAATCATGCTAACTTGAGGGACCAAAAATGTAATTTTCTCTATAAATTTTGTAATTAATAAATATCAAATAAGTTCATTAAACACTTTTAACGAGTGCCCGTAGGCCACAAATCAAAAAGACATTTTATATCAAATGAGAAAATCTCCTTTTATAAAAGAAGACTTGGCTCAAAAAGGTTTTTTTTGGAAACTCTGAAGGTACGTTTGGTTATAGAAAACACCCATTGTTTTCCATTTCTTATAACCAAACACCCATTGTTTTCCATTTCTGTATAAATAAGCCAACTAACACCATAAGTCAATCAAAAAAGTTCCATTGACCTTTGGACACAAAGGTCAAATGCATGATATCTTCACTTGTTCATGTGCTGAAAATTATCAGATTATAGAATGATTAGTTAAACTAATTATTACAACTACTTGTCAGTATTTCTTTTTGGCGGATCATGGTATTGACACCCCTTTTGAAGGGTTGATCACTATATCACGGGATTTACTCAAAGTATATTTCATAAAAGGGTTTTCCTTGTTAAAAAGGATTAATTGATCTTAATATTGCTTCTTTTATATATATAAATTTTGTAATTAATAAATATCAAATAAGTTAAAACTTTTCACTTGTAACTTGATTTTTTTGTTTCTATGAAAACATATATGTTCATTAAACACCTGGGGAGTTGGCTACCTGTCTGTGTTACAGTGGGTCCTTATGTATGGAGGTGTCAATCTCTAATGGTCCAGATTCAAAACCGATCCCATATGGTGGATTTGTCTGCCACCTAGCAGAACTAACCCGGTACACATAGTCCTGCATGGTGGTAATGTAGGTACCAAATTTGGTATACGGGACTATAAGGGTGTGTTTGGTAGAAGGAAATGAAGCAAGAGAAGTGGAAATGAAATAATTTCTTTTGTTTGGTTGGTTGAGAAATGTTGGACACGGAGAAGTGAATTTCTCTGGAAGTTCAAGTTCAATGTAATTTGATTTCCATTCATTTTGTAGGGAAATCAATTTTGTTAAGAGTCATTTCTCCGTGTTGCTTTACGGAGAATTTGAGTTTCCTTTAAAAATAGCCCATATAAATAGATCTCATCACGTGCTTGTCACATTTTCTATAAACAAAACACAAGAAATCATATAAACCTCATCAGATCCAAGTTTTTTTCTTTCTTCCTATTGTATTTTTTCCGGCGACTGATCATATTCTTTGTCCCTTCTGTTTTGCTTGTATAATTTATATTTATTACGGCTACTTATATGCTGAAATTACACGAAACAATATTTCTTTTCGTTGATTTTCATTTTCGATGGATCTAACTGGGGTCTCATTTCATGTTCCTGAATACATAGATATTTAATTTAATAGCACCTACTGGAGATTTGTATTTCTATTCTTAACTTCCTATTTAATCCTTTTGAATTTTCAAAATTGTTGAATTGTAAATCAAGCATCAAATTCTTACTATATTATTATTATTTTTATTTCTTAAAGGGAATTCCCTTTTGATCGAATATGAACAGGGATTTAGATGGTTAAGTTATCATGATCAACTTTATTATTTATATAGGTTTATAACATGAATTTAATAAAATTTTATTTTTATTTCTCTGAGATAATTTTAAACACAAGAAATGATTTTAACTTATTTCTCAGATCAATTTCTCTGTCATTACCAAACAGAAAAAGTTACTGAATTACTCAGACAATTTCATTTCTCTCTATTTCATTTCTCTGCTCCATTTCATTTCCCTGAATTTCTCCCTACCAAACGTGCCCTAAGGGGTTCCGGCGATTTACCCAATTTTTTACGTTAAACACTACTAACGAGTGCCTGTAGACCACAAGTAAAAAAAAAACACTTTATATAGAATGAGAAAATCTCTTTTTATAAAAGGAGATGTGGCTCCAAAAAAGTTTTTTTTTTGAGAATCTGATAATCTGATATTTGAATACAAGACCTTCTTGAAGAGACTAAGCCCTAATTATTCGGCTATTCCTTAACTAGGCACTTGGCTACCACAATTTGTATTCAAATATATCAACCAAGGAACACTATGTAATTAAGGATATGATTCTTGTAACGTTATGAGTGTGAATAACTCAATTACTTGTCTATACGAGTCATATTCGTGCATATTCAAAAACAATATCCATCCACATATACAAAGAAAATAGTCAAATTTGGTTCAAAACATGCATTTCAACAGGTCAACTATCTTTTGTTCAACCCACACTGCAAATAATAGTAAGTTTCCAGAAAACTTTGGCATAACCAACCTGAAATCCCCCTAAACATTTGATAAATGTTAGCCATGAAAAGACAGCAAATTAATTATATTCATGCAAAATTTCTGACATTTGATATCCATATACTTTCATTTGCGTTCATTTACAAATTTAGTACTTAATGTGATGTATGTATGCATTGGAGTGAGCTTAGTACTAGCCGAGTACTCGCTGCTTCTTAGAATGCGGAGTTGGCCGAGTACTCCTCGCATAGATTCGAGTACTCGCAACTCCCCACTTTGCAAAGTTGGTAGCACATAGCGAGTTCTAGAACCATGATGCATCGTATAGGATATTGTAAAACAAAATTTAACGTAATACAAATAATAAAAAACGATTTGCCAAAATTACCATTACCATTAAATAAATTTTAACTCTCATTTATTGTCCAAAAACAGTAACATCAATCTCGTGGCGAATTACATGGATGAGCGTGATTATTTATAATAATTGTAATGTGATCGAAGTTTGTTTCCATAAATCAACAATAAACGAGACTTGATTTCTATTAATGATAACTTTAATAGAACTTTTGTATTAAGAGAAAATAACATTCATAACCAAAAATCATCTTAAACATATTGAGTTTTTATTGATTTTTCAAAAGATTCCCACAAAATCACAACACCGCATGGAGTGTTTGTAATTTTGCCCGGAAATGCAAGGAGGTGTTGCATATCATGGTGCAAATCACAAGAACTCCCTGGGAATGATTCGCAAGGAGTGCTTGCAATTTTTCCCAGAAATCTAAAGTCTCATTGCGGTATTGTAATTTCGTGGATACTTTTTAAAAAATGGTTAAAGATGCTATGCAAATTGTCCCGAAACAGAAATTACACTAGAATTGAGCAAATTCACATGCATCAAATTTGACGTTATAGATGACCCAACCTAAACTACATTTTCCTAAAAACTTACAAGTACCAACACTAATTACTTACTAATTAAGATAATGCATATATGGCCAACATGCAAACAATTAAAAACTATCAAAACGAAAACCACCTAATACTGATCTATGGTATTTATTTAGAAAAGATTATAGTCCACAAGATTGACTTATCCCTTGTACGGGAAACAATATAAAAGTAGATCAAACGGGGTTAGTGGACCACTAGTAACGTCTTTGACTTTGAGATAATTCATTTGAGTTCAAGTCCCACTCATCATATTTACCAGGATGGATTATTGGAAGGTTTTCTAAAATCTTAAGTTGCATCTTAGGCATTCGTGTAATTTGAAAGTATAACTAGGTCAAATTGTCGCTAAACTAAAAATTAACGGATGAACATAATTAAATTATGTTCAGAAATGTTTGTGAGTACCATTTAGATCATGACTAATCACACCAATTATTCTTCCCACTGCAAAATATGAATAAAATCCTAAATACTAGAATTTCCACACAACACATCAGTAAGAAATATTGATCACATGAACAAATCTCACTACAATTCTTCTTTTGCTATAATTACACTAGTGAACGATATATTTTCTTATGTATTAAATGACGGTCATTTTATTGTGAGCTCATATTTTCTAACTTATAATTATAATAGTAAAAATCAAAATTGAAAAAAAACAAATTTTGAGAAAAGTTGAAAGCTGTGATCGGTCGATAAGTTATTGAAATAATTTTCTTTTAACATAAAAAAAGATTTTTTAGTCGGGCTTAAAAAAAATTATATTATAGGAGATGACCCTAGATTCCATATATTTAAAGTTAAAAAGATTGTTTGGTCAAAGGAGGCTTTAAGGTGGGTCAACCCAAGTAGTAGTGAATAGAGATTACAAATTAACGTATCACGATTTTTTATAAATCTACCATATTATATAGATTATACAGTTTGTTGTACTAACCATTAATGTACATGTATGGTAAATTCATTAATAGTAGTGGTATTCCAATTGGTATACGTTCACTTTTGCATGGAAAATAAAGTCATCACAAACAAATTTATGAATGATAGTTGAACAAGACCTACTTAAATAAATCGATCGCGACGCATGGTAACTAGAAGAAGATTCTGTATTTGGTTTCTTGTATGTTTCCTTCTCTTCTTGATCTACAAAAAAAATTTGGTAGTATCTATATATCAAGCCAGCTTGTCAACTTGAGTAATTTTTAATTGAGATTCTCATCGATCGTATATTAAATTATCTCGATAATTTGGTAGGGTTTAGTTATTAAAGTTTGTCTGTATTTAATGTTATTTTTCTGTACATATATGTCCTACAAATCATTGATACTCGTACTATATATACTTTCATTAACGGCCTACAAAAGACTGTTACTCGCGTGTTGCCATTTTATCTTTTTTATTTCCTTAAAGATAGTTCACTGGTATAAAAGTAATTATATTAACGAAAATAACAATGATATTTATATTTGTATTTATATTCAATGGCCATTCATGATGTTACATGATATTAACGAGTCTTTAGATCCGTATAGACACATAGGAAATGATCGGTAATGATTTATAATTATTTGAATCTCTATTTGATACTATTTTTGGAGTTTTTTTCCTCATATATAACACTATCAGTATTAAGCAGCATGGTTTGGATCAGTGGTAAACACTCTGTCTCTGGAGATAGAGGTCAAGGTTCGATCATCATCACATTTAAAGGTTGGAGGTCCTTTTCTACCATTTAGTTAGAACCTATAAGCAGTCTCTCTACCTAGATAGAGGTAAGGTCTGCCTACATCTTAACCTCCCCTATATACCGTCAAGGTATTGGGGCTTAAAACCTACAAAAAACGACAGTGACCACTGACCAGTTTCATTCTTTCATTACTAATGAGATATTATATTCTTAATTATTCGTTACATTTTAATTTTTAATTGAGTATGTTAGTTTATGTACTATGTGTTGTATTACATACATGTTAGTATCATCTAATGGTTAGTTTCAAAAAAAATTTGGTAATTTTTATAAAGGGAAAAATACATAAAAAGGTAATATATTTACTCAAAATTCCTAATTTAGGGAACCTATTTAGTTTTCGTCTATTAAAAGGATTTCATTTCTAAAAGTTTCTCATTAAAAGTAATATCGTTAGTTTTTAACACCAAACCATCGTTAAGTGTCACGTCGGCTTGCCACGTTGACGTGGACATACACCTGGATATCTATATGTATACACCAATATATACCTAATTATACATCACATTTCTTTGTTCCAAATCGTAACAGTAGGTAGTAAAAAATAAAAATTTCTTTTGGTTTTTGGATTGTGGTGAAACAACACGAAAGTGAATTCCTTTTGTTATTTTCCCTTTTACTTTTTCCAATTAAACACTCTATTTACATTAAATGATAGCTGGAGTATTTTGAGTTCTTTAATAAATGGATGAATCAACGGATAGATGTATTATGAACTTTCTTAGATATTACGAGTATTATCACAATCTTATCGGTAGCCATAAATGGATGGGTGGAGGGACTAGGGCTGGGGGGTGCCTGGTCCCTGCCAACTAGCCCAATAAATCTGATTTTTAATAGCCCAAAATCTTATTTCTAGTGAATATTATATATGGGCCCATGTTAACCTAAGTCCATTAACATGAACCGCTTTCATCAGTTAGTAACTTAGTATCAATCTCAATTAGAAAAATAAAATATAAGTGATGGAGATGTGAGGTACTGAGGTTCGACATTCAATCATCTTTGTTAACATGTATATAACTTATTATAATTTATGTCTGATGCTTTCATAAATTCATGTGAATATACGATCATGTTTCTTGTATGTATATCATTTTTATTTCCTTAAAGATAGTTCACTGGTATAAAAGTAATTATATTAACGAAAATAACAATGATATTTATATTTGTATTTATATTCAATGGCCATTCATGATGTTACATGATATTAACGAGTCTTTAGATCCGTATAGACACATAGGAAATGATCGGTAATGATTTATAATTATTTGAATCTCTATTTGATACTATTTTTGGAGTTTTTTTCCTCATATATAACACTATCAGTATTAAGCAGCATGGTTTGGATCAGTGGTAAACACTCTGTCTCTGGAGATAGAGGTCAAGGTTCGATCATCATCACATTTAAAGGTTGGAGGTCCTTTTCTACCATTTAGTTAGAACCTATAAGCAGTCTCTCTACCTAGATAGAGGTAAGGTCTGCCTACATCTTAACCTCCCCTATATACCGTCAAGGTATTGGGGCTTAAAACCTACAAAAAACGACAGTGACCACTGACCAGTTTCATTCTTTCATTACTAATGAGATATTATATTCTTAATTATTCGTTACATTTTAATTTTTAATTGAGTATGTTAGTTTATGTACTATGTGTTGTATTACATACATGTTAGTATCATCTAATGGTTAGTTTCAAAAAAAATTTGGTAATTTTTATAAAGGGAAAAATACATAAAAAGGTAATATATTTACTCAAAATTCCTAATTTAGGGAACCTATTTAGTTTTCGTCTATTAAAAGATTCATTAATATGATTATAACCTGTATAAGATAGAAGAACAAAAATCTATTATTCATGAATGAAACATGTTGCTTTCTTACTTTCATTCATCCTCTAGTTTTCAAATGGTCCAAATATAAATCAAATCTGTTTTCATACTTTATAATTTTGTTTTTGTATTAACACTATTATCATATTTGTGACATTATCTGGTTCTTTAATCTGGTCCGACTGACCCGTGGACCAGTAAGAAGAATGGTTCGACATCCACTTACATAACATATTCATCGTCGTCGGCCCCGACCAGTTAAAAATCCTTGCTCCGCCTCTGCGAGTATTATCACAATCTTATCGGCCGCTATAATGATGGATGAAGCAACGAATGTATGGAACTCGTGAGTATTAATTTCTAAATGCTTTACTTTTTCTTAAGAAAAAACCCAAAAATTTTTGGCCTAAATTATAAATGAATATGAATGCGGGAATATTTTCCGGAATAATTACCGGAAGTTTTGCCGGAGAAAGATGATGAATAGAGGTAGATTGCTAGGTCAGATGTCCACGTCGACTTTTTTGATGACGTGGCAAGTCGTCGTGACATTTAACGGATGTCTAACGTTAAAAACTAACGATATTACTTTTATTGAGAAATTTTTTTTAAAAAAATTCTTTTAATAGACGAAAACTAAATAGGTTCCCTAAATTAGGAAATTTAAGTAATTAGATTACCTTTTTATGGATTTTCCCTTTTATAAAATATATCTAAAGTAATCGTGAATACTTTTATAACAAAAACTATGCGCGCGCGATGCGGCCTTGTAATGGCAGCGACGGTGGTGACGGTGACGGATAATCGTGGCGCGCGGCAGTAGCGGTGGTGGCGGCGATCATGTCTGCGCAATGCGGCGGTGTATTAGCGGCGATGGTGGTGGCGATGACGGGTGGCGGCGGTGATTGGTGGTGGTGGTGACAACGGCGAGTAGTGTAAGTTATTGATGTAATGTGATTTTGATGTATGGTACATCATGCATTAGCATGTATACATTATTGAATGTTGAAAGTTAAAACTTAGAATATGATTTATAATAATAACTCAGTCTATTTATAATCTAAGCTTAATTTTTGTAATATATAGTTTTTGTAATATATGTGAATAATAACAACAAACACAAACAAAAACTCTTATCTTTTAACATTTTTTTTATTTGCCTTATTTTTAAGACGGCTTTGCTTCCAAATCCTCCCCAAATAACTCAAATAGTAAAATCCTCACTTGTCTATCTTTCGCAGTCAAAACATGTAATCATCAAAACAAACTCGACTCATTAACACACCTAATCATTCCCGTTACCAATTTCATTATCTTTTATATATTTTATCTTTATAACAAAATCTTTCGTTTTTTGTTTTTCAAAAATAACTTTCTCATTTATGCTAGCATTATGATACATGTATCAGTTAACAATTCTAAAGTCGAACTTAGAATATCAGTATTTTGGTCGACTTGTTTAACACTTATCTAACATTTCGAGTATAGTGTTGACTTCACAAGTCGAACATGCCCATTATATACATATTTTGTAACTATATATATTTACTAGTTTTCAGCCCCGTCCAATGGACGGGTAGAATCAAAATATATATATCAAAAGTAAATATTATAATAATAAATAACAAAAAAAATGAATATCAAAAAATAAAAAACCCTTAAAAGTTATAAAAAAAAATAATTCAAATACATTGAATAAAAACTTAAAACAATCCAAATAAGCAATGACCATCAACAATATAATATAATCATTAAATTTAACAAAAAATTTGTTTTAAAAAAATACATGTCAAGTCATCAACAAAAACCATCTCATGTCTTTTGATTCCCTTCGTGTTGTTCCAAACCGACATAGTCCATACATGCACAACACAGAGTCTTAGATGATGATTAACATATGTTGGGTTTAAATATTCAAAATGAACCAACGCGGTCTTCTTTTCATCTAAAAAAAATAACAAAATATATGTCATATTTTAAATTTAAAAAAAAATGTATATAGTGAACAAAATAAATTAATGAGCAAACATGAACAAAATAAATTTAAAAGAGTAAAACATTTTGTAGTAGAAGAATAAGTCATAATCAACCTACAACTGACAACAAAATAAATTAAAATAGATAGAAAAATAACAATAACATAACAATTCAATATCAAGTAATGAACAAACATGAACAAAATACTAAAAATAAAATTAAAGTGATATTAAAAAAAACGTATTGAGAAAATATATGACCGTTATTTATTTTAAAAGATAGGAATGAGAGCATGATATGAATGAGAATGATTAATAAAATTTAGGTTGTATATATAATAATTATTTATATTAAATATATATATATATATATTATATATATATATAATAATAATTAGAAAAAGCTCTAGATTAATTAGGAGAGAGTTTTAGGTCTAAAAAGATTTAAGGGGTGCCAAGTGTACCCCCAACCTTCTCTTTTAGTTATAATAGATAAGATAGATAGATAGATAGATTGATAGATAATTTATCTGCTTAAGCTCGACAATGGTTGAAACTATGAATATGTATATGGGCCTGGTGGGCCTTTGTTTTGTAGAAAGGACACTAGGGATGAGCAAAAAGTACCAAATCCCGATCCCGTCCCGGTACCGTCCCGATCCCGGTACCGGGAAGTGGTACCGAATCCCACATGGGACCGGGACCGGTACTCAGTTTTATAAGTTTGCGGGATCGGTACTAAATGGGATTGGTACCGGGAAAATCCCGAATTCCCGAAAAAGTCCCGATTAGTCCCATATAAACTCCAAAAACTAATGTTATATTCTGAAACTACTTGATTCTGCATGAATAGTTTTAACTAGTTATTGTTCAGAGGTCCACCATACTCCATACTCCAAAAACCATATATATACTTTAACTAATATTATTTCATTAAGGTCCATCCATAGCATGATAGCATGCATGTTTTTGTTCAGAAGTTACTTTTATAACTTCATGTCTTCAACTAATTCTTGTGTTTACAGCCATTTAGAAAAGTGTATACTAGTTATTGTTCTTATGCATAAATGTTGGATTTCGGACATATTAAACGTCAAGTAACATAGTATGTTTTTCAGTTACATCCCAAAATTTGTTGAATATCAATAGTACGCTTGGGACTACAATACAATTACATTTTCACAATAATGATTGTTGCATTAATAAGTCAATAACCATCATATGAAAAAGTCAACACGACATTAAAACCGTATATATACTTTTCTAGTCCTAAAAACATAACAAAACGCTAATGTCATACATATACGAGAATCTGGTTAAATGTTTTGAGGCATGATGCTACTCTGGTTCCTAGAATCTGGTATGCTACCTATAGTTGGAATATATACATTAACAATGATAACACAGATAACGAGTATGTTACCTACACTTGGAGGGATACATTAGAGGAAGACGCCAGTGTCTATGTTTTAGTTGGGACTAGTCGGGATTTGGTACCGATATCCCGGTCCCGTCCCGGTACGATACCGGTCTCGGTACCGGCTCAAATGGGACCGGGATCGGTACCAAGTTTTGGCCATTTTCGGGACCGGTACCGTCGGTACCGGGACCGGTACGGGACGGTACCCGTCCACGCTCATCCCTAGACGGAACCGAATATGGATGTGTCTAGTCCAATTTCATTATCTAATTTTTAACTTTAATTTTATTTCTCTTTTCGAAAACAAATATCCAATTTAAACCCAACCCGACTTTTCATAATTTGGACCCGACATCATAATATAAACCCGACCCAATTACAACTTTCTAAATTTCTGTATTAATAATAGCGTCACTACAACGCTATGCATCTCACTATATATAAATAGAATTCTCTCGCTCCCCTTTTCAAAATCCACAATTATTAAAAAAATTAGGGTTTGATTACCGAATTGGAATCACAATGTCTGCATTTGGTATTACTTCTAATAATTCTAATGCAAATCCAAACAAGTCAACTGAGGTAATTATTTTATTAATTACTGTTAATTTAATGCTAATTTTTACTCTACTGCGTTATTTTTACCTTCCTTCTTAATATTTACATAAATTTATTATATATGATATATGTATGTATAGGTTATATCACCACCAACAGATGCTATATCAAGTCTTTCTTTCAGTCCTAAGGCTAATCACCTTATTGCTACCTCTTGGGATAATCAGGTTTCCTTTTTTTACAGGCATTATTTTAATGTGTATATATATATATATGTATTTTGATGTGTTATGTGTATATATATATATATATATGTATATTATTTTGTGAATTTTGATATGTAGTTATACTTTAAACGTTTAGTTTTAGGCGTAGGAGGTGTTTTCTCGAATTACTTTCTAGAAGTGATTATACTTTACGAAAGTATAGATAATGGCGTTTGCGATACGAAAATAAGTGATATATGTGTATTGTTAGAGAGATAATACGGTTTTGGAAAAGCATGTTGAGGCCTGCTTTCTGATATCGATGTTCTGTAAACGGAATCCTGGACACTCCTTAGGAGGTAAAATAATCAGAATCTGGTACTTAGTTTGAGTAAGAAACTTTTAACGATTAATCTAAACTGATCACATACGAATACCCAAACGGAATAGTCAAATTAGTAGTTTACTAGTGTTAGAAGAAACAGGTATGAACACTGATATCAATGCTTTCTGGTATCGATGTTCTGTAAACGGAATCCTGGACACTCCCTTAGGAAGTAAATTAATCAGAATCTGGTACTTAGTTTGAGTAAGAAACTAACGATTAATCAAAACTGATCACATATGAATATCCAAACGGAATAGTCAAATTAGTAGTTTACTAGTTTTAGAAGAAACGGGCACGAACACTCTAATCTTATAGAGGAAGAATTTGCCACCTGTTTGCCAACTAACTAAAATGTTGAATGACGACGCTGTTCCATGTAATTTATTTAGGATCTTTAGTGAAATATTAACTGTGGTCCGATTTCCTTCATACATTGGAACAAATTTTCAGGTGAGATGTTGGGAGATAACAAAAAGCGGAAATTCTGTTGGCTCTGTGGCAAAGACATATATGGCACATGATCAGCCGGTATAACATCTGTTATATGCCTTGTTTGGATGATGAAATCCTAATGTTTGTTTCTACGTAATGATAGTTATTCTGTTCCCTTTTTGGTTTTTACTTGTAGGTTCTATGTTCAGCTTGGAAGGACGATGGAACAACAGTCTTCTCTGGAGGCTGTGACAAACAAGTGAAAATGTGGCAGTTAGTGTCTGGCGCTCAGCCAGTAACTGTGGCTAAGCATGATGCTCCGGTGAAGGAGGTTGCTTGGATTCCAGAGATGAATTTATTGGTATCGGGAAGCTGGGATAAGACTCTAAGGTGTGCAATATATACAAATTTTTTGTTTATTTATGAAATACGTAGATTCTGCAGTATCTGCTTGATTGATATCCGTTTATACTACTTTCCCATGTGTTTCTATCTATTTTTTATTATACGTTTACCTTACATACATAATGCCTTTTAGATACTGGGACTTGAGGCAATCGAATCCAGTTCACACCCAACAACTTCCTGAACGCTGCTATGCACTTACAGTGAGACATCCCCTGATGGTTGTTGGCACTGCAGATAGAAATCTCATTGCATACAACTTGCAGAGCCCTCAGGTACAGTGAAACTAATATAAGTGGGTGAATTTTGAGACAACATGTTCTATTAAAGTAACAAAATTTCTAAAAGATTGTGATATTGAATCAACATGGATTTAACAGACCGAGTTTAAGAGGATTAGCTCTCCACTGAAGTACCAAACAAGGTGTGTTGCTGCGTTTCCAGACCAGCAGGGTTTTTTGGTATGTTCTCACCTGATTGGCTTTTCATATGTTCGTCTAATAAGTTATCTGTCAATCTATCATTCAAAATGAAAATTGTTTGTTATGATAAATAATTTTGGTTGTTAGGTTGGGTCGATCGAAGGGAGAGTTGGTGTGCATCATCTTGATGAGCAACAGCAAAGTAAAAACTTTACTTTTAAATGCCACAGAGAAGGCAATGATATATACTCAGTCAATTCTCTTAACTTCCATCCAGTAAGATACATCATATTACTTCTGATTTTTGCAATTAAAAAACGTTACTTTTACCTAATTAACAATCTAACATATTTTTTTTCTTTTTCAGGTTCATCACACATTTGCAACTGCGGGATCTGATGGTGCTTTTAACTTCTGGGATAAAGATAGCAAACAAAGATTGAAGGTATCTTTGTACAAATCCTTTGCCTGTTTACGTATCAAATTTGAAATCCTTGATTTGCTTGCTATGTTACTTTTTCTCCTTAGCTTTGCCTTTCTTTTTTTGCCACTTATTTTAATTGTGTGTACTTTCATATGGGTGAACTGTCTATTAAACTATCTGTATGTTCTTAAAATGGTAGTCTGAATGCACCCAAACTATGTAATACCAAAAAAATAATTTGATAAGCTTTGAATGTATTTGACTATATATACACCAGCATGTGGCTTATAATAAAATAGACTTATGTGGAAAAAATTTAATTGGCATGTCAAATCGCCTATTTATGATATCGTGCTTACAAATCTGATTGATTTACAGGCGATGTTAAGATGCAATCAACCAATACCTTGTGGTACCTTCAACAACGATGGCTCTATATATGCTTATGCGGTACGTAATAAATTCTGAAAGGAAACCCAATTTGAATTGTGATGTTTGATTTTAATTATTAGTTATATGAACAAATACCACTTGTTATGTTAAGGTATGCTATGACTGGAGCAAGGGTGCAGAAAATCATAATCCAGCAACAGCAAAGAACTATATCTACTTGCATTTGCCTCAGGTTTGAAATATTTAAGGTCATATTTGTAAGTTTTTTCCTTTATGCAGGAATGGAAATGAGTTATTTTGTTGTAAATATGGCAGGAAAATGAGGTTAAAGGCAAGCCTCGCCTTGCAAACAGTGGAAGAAAGTGACACTCTGGTGTTGGCTAGTTTCAGATCAGGGTATATTCGGCTGTGCCTGGCACAATCTTATTTTGGTGGCATCTTTATGATAGTTTTCTACTGATTTTGTTCATATTGAGTTGACTATGATCTCTGGCTTCTATGTAAAAATGCTAGTCTTTGGGATTTCATTATGATCCATAAAGTTGAAAGTTGGCTAATGTTCAGAGGTTGCTGCTTAAAGCCTTGAGATCCTTGTTATTTCTTTCTTCTTTGTTTTTCATGTTCAATTTATAAAATGGAATCACTGTGCTTATGCCATTGGGTATCAAATATAGGTGGCAGTATCGTGGGTCGGGTGGGTTGGACTATGGATGGGCAAGCGATGCAGATTGAAGCAGATGGTTGGGCTGGCCCTAATTTGCTAACTAAATAATGTATCAAATGTTATTAAGATCAAGTCTATTCGTTATATCGTTGTGGATAAAACATTATTAAAACAGCAACTTGAATAGTTGAATACATGATGACCCATTGGTAAGGTACTGCACATGTATTATTGTGTAGCTCTAGATTTCATCCTAGAGGACCTATACATTCGAGCTAGAGTAGGAATAAGTTTTTTTTTTAAAGGCAAATTTCATTAATCAGGAAACAAATATTACATTGTAAGAAAAATAAGGTTATATATTTACATAAACTGGAACTTTCTCCAATTATCCCACACCAAAATCAATTTCGAAGCCTGGTTTTTGATCCATAAGAAGCCCAAACATGGAATGTCTTCAACAATTTGATGTGCCATTCTAGACACCCCACAAAAGAATTTGTCGTGTCTCACCTTCCTTATTCTCCAACAAGCGAGCAGGACTATCGATTGAAGGATTCGTTTTGCAGCAGGGCCAATTGAAACATGATTATGCAACTCTAATAAATCAGACACCGAGAAAGCAAAAATGGGGGGGATTTTACACCAAACCCCAATTCTAACCCACACCTCAGTAGCTAGCGAACACAAGATTAAAAGATGATCCAACGATCTTGACTTTTCTATATAAGCTGATCCCAAAATTTAACAAGTTCTGAGTTATGCATGTATCTCATTGTCATACGAATGGGTTGAGATCATCACTCTTTATACAGAATAAATAGCGTGAATTTTTACAACACATATGATAAAGTTAGAACATATTAAAATTCAAAACAAGATTCACAGCTACAAAACCAAGCCTGAAGAATACCAACGAAATGTATTTATTTTTTTCATCTTGTTTACTACATAAGCAACATGTTTCGACGACATTTGGGGTTACTTTGCACCTGAAAATTCTTACTCCCACCTTCCAATCTATAGACACAATTAAAACAACAAATAAAGACCAAAAACTCTAGACACAATTCACCCCCAGTGTCTTTAGGTGAATACAAACCAAAAAAAAAAAGACAAGAATTTTCATATGCACAATGATGATAAAATCTCAGTTTCCATAAAGATACAACTTCAAAACTCGAAACCCGGATCATATACGATGGATCGATCATCTGGGACCAGATAATTCATCAGGACGAAGATTGTAAGTTGAATCTGCAATAATCCAATCAGTATTTGGATTATGAGTGGTATTAAATTCTTGCCTAAACATCTCCTCTTTTTGCCATTCCTCCCATCTCTCGGCTAATCCATCACCTTCCAGCATTCTGACAACTTCTGACATTTTGGGACGCTCCAATGGAGTTCCTTGTGTGCACAAAAGTGCTACTTGTATTAGTTGTTCCACCTCATCGTCTATGTAGTTACCTTGTAGATCAGCATCGACTAGTGTCTCCAACTTCTTTTCCCTCAAGAGCCCTTTCACCTGAAGTTTCAAAACTCACAATCTTAAAAACTAGTAGGCATTACTTTAAAGTGATTTGAGTAAACCTCAAGCCTTGGCTCAAACTTTGTATGCCTGGTAAATGTTGGCTCGTGCAACAGATACAAGACCTTTCTGTGAAATTACAACCGTACCCTCATAAAGAATTACAAGTCTCTAACCTCTCCTTTAATTTTGAAATATTAGTTGTAAAGGTGAAAGAATGCTTACCCAATCAAGCAACATGACATCATCATCATTGGCAAGTCGAGCGAGATCAAAAGCCCTTTGACCAGTTATGAGCTCAAGAAGCATCACACCGTACCCAAAAACATCTGTTTTCTCTGAAGATTTCCCAGTTGATAGGTACTCGGGGGCTATGTGTCCAATTGTCCCACGAACAGCTGTTGTAACATGAGTATCTTTGTAGTCCATAAGCTTAGCCAACCCGAAATCTCCAACTACTGCTTCAAACTCTTCATCCAATAATATATTTGCAGCTTTGACATCACGATGAATGATCTTTGGGTCACAATGATCATGCAAATAAGCGAGTCCTCTTGCAGACCCTAATGCAATTCGCTTCCGGATTGGCCAATCAAGTGGTTCTTGTGTGTCAGGTCTCTCTACAACAATTTTGTAATCAAATCGTTAGATACTACAGGATAAAAGGATTAAAAGCTATATCTAACTGTTAAGAGGGTAAAGGTCGAAAATGTATAATTTTAACATCACAAGGAACAACATACTTTGATGCCAAGTGTAGCATAAAAAGAAAAGGATGACCACATTGAACTGTAATAGTGCAAAAAGAAACGGCAAAAAAAAGATGTATCAATTAACTTTGTAACTTAGAATACGCCTTGAATGTGAGAAGCGATGGGTTTGACCAACCAAATCAAATTCAGAAAAATAAATGCTACCAACTATCATATATTTAAGGGTAAAAAAATAGATTCTGGACAAACAGTCTCATAGCAGGTTACAACATAACAATTCTAAGGGGAAAATAATAGTACTACTTATATAACCTTCCTTTTAAACCTAATCTGGTGGACTTTATGTCCAATTCACACCCTGTCTACTATTTTCTCAAAATGTCAACTTATGAATCATTTCCTATACAATCCAAACTTATTAAATTTCAGTAGCCCGATTTACCACAACGGATTATTTGATAGTGATATTAAATCACTTAAGCACTTTAGTAACGCATATCCACACCCCACTAACTTAACATGACCGTAACTGAAAACAATCACAATGGTAGCCGGAGATACCTCTTAAGCATGACGCCACACTCCCATTGGCCATATAAGGATAAACAAGTAACCGCTCGGTGGGTGTCATGCAAAATCCTCTCAACCGAAGTAGATTTCGATGGACAGCCATACTAATCATTTCAACTTCTGTTTGGAACTGCAATTCTCCACCTTGAGTTCTTTCTTCTTTGAGCCTTTTTACAGCTACCAGAGTACCATCCGCAAGGCGTCCTTTGTAAACTTTACCAAAACCACCTCTTCCAAGAATGTGTCTATTACTGAAATTATCAGTTGCAACTTGTAGTTCACGAAGAGAAAACCTCTTCAATTGCCCTAAATGAACTTCGGGATCCTCTTCAGCTGCATATATAAAGAAAACTATGAGTAAATCATCATTTTGGTGTCGATATGATTGCTTTTACTTATTGGAAATGCAGCGTCAATGTCATTGCAGGTTATATTTATTTGACATGTAACAGTAATGGTTGGATATAGCAAATTTGACCCCGTTTAATTATGAATGGTTTGATTTGAGCTAAAACTTTGTTTTCTAATGAAACAAACTCGTATAATATATATATAGCCTATAAAAACTGTGTCCAACTGGTTGAAAATTTCCCGAAGTCGAATTAAAAAAAAAAGGGTAATTGGATGGAAACCCCCTGATCCCATGTACCATTTGGTACCCACTAATCCCCCAGCCAGGCTAGTGTCCAGGTAATTCTCAACCACTTAATAATCCCCTGATTATCTCAAGTTTGCCTTTGGCAAGACTCGAACCCAAGACCTCCCCTGGAAAGTGGCGGCTGGTGGCCACTGGGCTATTACCCAATGGTTAAATTTCCCGAAGTCTAATACCATTTAAGAATAAATTGTAATAACGTAATTTATAAAAACTAGTTGATTTACATATAAATCATAATATATAAAATATTGATAAATATAAATCGTACAAAATTTCTTTAGGTCAACCCAACCACACCCTTAACAAAGAGCACATGCTTTGACCAGATATCCAACCCACCAGATCTGCTTATTTTGCAACATCTATTAGCATTTCACTAACCAGGTACATCAAAGAAATGATCCTGTGGCTTTCTGCGTCGCCACCAAGCAAGTGCAATTGCAGGACCTGCAAATAGGAGAGCGGCACCAGCAGCAACTCCTCCAGCAATGGCACCAGTGGCACTGTTCCCGACTGAAATAACACTTTACCGTTAAAGATACAACCAGAACATGATATTTTCTTTGAAAGTACAAACCAATTAATACAATATCGGCAAGTGCCTAATATGCATGCCAAAATATGTAGATTTTAAAAAGATAAAAGTGCAGAGATGCACATATACATTTGCATACAAAATTAACATTTATGTCAAAATCAAAATCACAGCTTCATAGAATACACAAATTCACCCATTTAGCAAAGGAAAAACGTACAAACTGGGCAAAGATAATTGTAAAACATATACCAGAAGGAGATTGGGAACTTGGTGGAGTTGGAGCTTGAGGAGCTACTGGGGGAGGTTTCAGGAGGGGATTACCACCAAAACTGGAAAAAACAACAAAAATAATATCGCTCTCAACATAAAGCATCAGATTTTTCAGAAATGGAAAGTAAAATGGCTTGCAATTTACCTGATAGGTGTAAACAGAGAAAAGGAACCATCAATCGGGACGTCTCCGGTTAGATTGTTGTTTGACAGATCACTGTAAAACACATTAATGATATAATTGAGTGTTTTTATAACAAATATATGCCTACAAATATGAAATAAGAAACATGGTTTCAGTACTTACAGTACTTGTAGTGAAGATATAGTAGTCAATATAATTGGAATGGTTCCCGTCAACGTGTTGTTGTTGAGACGACTGTCCTTGCAAAAACAGTTGAAAAATAACACTATAACTTCCCAGACAAGTAGACAACCAAAATGGTCAATAAGTCAAGCGCGATATAAGCAGGTAATGGACCATATTTTTAGTGGATTTCCCTATTCGTCTCTATTTTACTAGGGTGATATTGGGTTCGTAGGATGAGTTGGGTAGTGGGTCAAAACATGCAATTTTTAAGTGTAAGTTAAAACTAGTCGGACCAGGCCAACCCAAATCACATATATGTGAACTTTAGACAGATAATATCAATATGGTTGAACCATATAATAACAGCCATGATCTTAATTCTGAAGTTAAAAAGTCAAATTTAGTTCGAGTAACTGTTGACACTTGACAGTTGACCCATTCAAACCGTTAGGCAAAGTAAAACCAAATCAACCTGTTTACCCATAAATCAGTTGAATTGGCAAATTCAACTTGTATATACTTTTAGAAATGCATTGGGTGTATTTGAGAGATATATTTCTAGTATGATTGCTTCAAACGGTGATCAGATAGCTGAAGACCAACAAAAAAAAATTCATAGATTTTGAGAATTCATACAGAAAACGGAGCTTCTGGAGCTTGCCCAACGTATCTGGAATCCCACCGTCTAGTCGATTGAGGTAAAGATCCAAACTCACTAAGTTGCTTAAGTTCCCAAGCTCATTAGGAATTCTTCCAGTGATATTATTACTATAAAGCTCCCTGTAAAATAAGACATTGATTCAAAAACAGCTTGTTAGTGAAAAAACAAAAACAAGAATCACAATTCCAAGTGAAGTGAGGTGATACCACTCAAAACTAACATTAGTTACTCAAACTGACAATGCAAACTTTTGTCGTGTGCAAAAGGGATTTTTAGGGAGACCCAAAATTGCTATTATAATATAAAATTAAGCAATTCAACTTGTCTTTCAAGACAATAAATGGTCATCAACCAAATTGATATACAGAGTGTCTGGATTTGCATTTTGGAACTGAACTGGCTATCTGATTTTGAGACTATAACCTCATCCTAAACAATATATGGTTTCAACTATCTGATTATATTGACAACAATAATCAGTTTTGATTTACCAATTTCATATTATCTGCAACAAAACTGATTATCAAAGTAAGATCACATATATATACCTTCTCTCATAATGACTTGAGAGACCTCATTCCCATTTTACAAAAAGTTTCTCTTTTTCTAGTAACAAATCTCTGAAATTCTCAAAAAATGTCCTCTTTGCTCATTGTATCTATATTACTTAAATTATCAGAACTTCTCAAATTCTCAAGCATGTTATTATCAAATTATTATACTTCAAATATAAAAAGCACATCCCCCAAATATTATCTCTAACAGCACCTTCTATAAATTCTCTGTCCCTGGTCATTTCATATCACGTAACATTTTTGGAATGCATATCCAAACACCCCCCATAACGTAAAAACAAGTAACAAGATATGTGTCTTCCATGTCCTATTATAAATGCTTTCCATTGTAATTTCCCTTCAACCAATCACGTATATTTCCTTGCTTTTTTAACCATCATATAACACCAATATAAAATCATAACAAATTTAGAAATAAAGTATCGCATGCATGCATACCATGTACATTTAGTATGTACAAACGCAAAAGGGAAAAAGCAGTTAGTTTAGTGAATATACATATTATTTATACACAAGGATATGCATATGTAGATAAAAATGAGGCTTCCAAGCATGGTAAAGCACGAAAAAGGCAATTATACTATAACATGAAACAAACATAAGAAGGCGGCATTTTTGAACTAGTTTTCTATTCATGATAACTACAAAAACATAATTCGTAATAATCACACATGCTAAAGAGTAGAGACAACTTACAAATACTGTAAATTAGTGAGTTGACCAAGCTGTGGAACCAGTTGACCTGATAAGTTTGCGTTTCCAAGATCACTGCGTATAACAAACACCAGAACACAATTTCGATTAATAATAATCATAACAATATCCAATCAAACAATAATACCTTAATCATAAATGAAAAGCTTACACTCTCGTAACACTATTCTCATTATTGCACGTAACATGAAACCAAGTACACGGATTTACAAGAGTGGCATCCCAACTTTGAAGAACATTATTCGG
Organism: Erigeron breviscapus; assembly: GCA_034093135.1. Lineage (NCBI taxonomy): Eukaryota > Viridiplantae > Streptophyta > Magnoliopsida > Asterales > Asteraceae > Erigeron > Erigeron breviscapus. The sequence goes on along the minus strand of CM067172.1, from coordinate 4,303,469 downwards.
ATCGCCTAATTGAGTCTTTAATGCATTCAAAGCATCACCTGTGTTACACATCAAATTTGATCACTATCTTAAAAAACACCAAAAAATGACAAACTTTATGCAAAACAAGATAAATTAAACAAAATAAATCTATTCATTATATCATTTCAAAATTAGATACAATTTCAACTACATACTCATTAGGTGCACTAGCTAACATTTAGAACAAAAACTACTAAATTTGTAGCTAATGATTAAAACCAATCTAACATAACACAATTGCTTTAATTACTAAATATGATTGAACAACAATAATTTATAATTTCATCAATCAATTAAAGTCAACACATTTATTCAACTCAAAATCATAAGTCAAGAAAACAAAGCATTCAAAGCTAGCAAAAAAAGTACTTAAATTCAAGAACAAAAATATATAATAAATAAATACATATGTGTGTGTGTATATATATCTACCTTCAGCATTTCCATTAACTTTTAACAAGCTGTTGAACACCAAAATGAAGCAAACAAGAACAGAAGCTGAGATCAAAGAGACCCTGTGATCCATTTTCTTGAAACCGGGTCGGATCCGGGTCGAACTAAAAACCAAGATTTCTCATGAAATACTTGACAAGATCAAGAATTTCCAAAATACCCAGAAAGGTAAAGAGCAAACCCTATGCTAAAAGCAGCTCAAACAAACAAAAGAAACAAAACCCAGTTATAAAAATCCAAACTTTACTAAAAATAAACAAGACCCAGATGAAAAAGATAATGAAAAATGATAGATTTAGTTGAAAATATATTTGTGGGTTTTGATTAAAAGATTGAAGGGAGGAAAGTCTTTGTGTTAATTTAGTCAAAGGTTCTCTTTTTCTGTGTGTTTCTCTCTCTCCAAGACAACTGGTTGTAGTAAAAGAATAGAGATGGAGAAAAATAATAAATAAATAATAAATTTAACCAATAATCAATAGATTAGTTGGTGTTTTTTAGCCTTAAAAAAACTTGATAATTTTAAGGTCTCTTGACCCAAAAAAAAAACTAGAAGAATACATCTTGATTTTGTAACATGATCGTATTTTAGTTACGTTTATTTTTTTTAAAATAATAATTCAAAGACTAATTACTATAAAGAATTTAACAAAATCTTGTAAACAAGAAGTTGAAAAAATCATTTTGTTAGAAAAAAGAGGGAAGATAATATATAAAAATAAAAAAAAGTTGGAATGTTAAAATATCATGTGAAGTCATGATTAATTAAGAAAAATACAAGAATATAATTTGCTTTTAACTTTAGTTACTACATCAGTATTAATTAAAGAAGGGAATCATTGAAAAAGTTACGAAATTTTTGCAATTAGAGATGGCATTTTGGTTATTAATGGAGTGGAATGGAATTTCCTTAAAATTGAATGAAAGAGCCATTGATTTTTTGTGTTTGTGAAAGAGAAAAGAAAAGAAAAGGACACAATGGCAAAGCAAGTAGAACGGATTAACGGGGTCAAACGCACGCACGGGGTTGGACCCACAATGCCCGCCGCCTATTAGGAAAGATTTTGAAGTCCTTTAATTTGCACGCAATTTTACCATTTTTTTCCCTCGTCCATCAAAATATGTTTAATTCCATCAAAATCAAAATAAAATAAAGAAGAAGAACATGTATTTTAATTTTTTTTTAACGAGTTATTAATTAACAGTTAGTATTCGAGATAACATAGTAACATTTAATTGGGCGGTATGCAAAGCTCGAACCACACATGTCTAGGATGAAACTCATGACTCTCGAAAACTCTTCCAACAATCCACTCCCACAAATGTAGGAAATGGAATTTGAACCTTGGTAGATTTTCCCAAATTCTAAGACCTTACCAATTGGTCACTAACCCATTGGCAACATGTATACTTTTCACATGTGACTTTTAAATGAAAACAAACATCATCATATCAAATTAATGAGTTCTTAACTCAACAACGGATAACTGATTGATTGTCTAAATCACATCATGCTATGACGAGCTGAGCAATGTTAAAAAAAAAAACCATGTTAGGCTCCCCCAACAACTAAGGATTAATAGAGTATGAATTTACACTTGGTAAAATTAGAACATCCGCCTCATAGATAAAACCTGAATGCCTTACCATTTGAACTATGGATCATTAACAAGAATATGCCTGTTTGATTAAGAGGGTGTTTGAGTTTGCGTTTCAAAACAGTGTTCTGAAAAAAACATGTTTTCATATGCTTTTTCAAAACTGTGTTTTCTTTATGTGAAAACACAAATAATCACTTTTTATACCAAACAGTTTTTTAGATTACTTGTGTTACAAACGTAATAATCAGATAATCACTTAAAACGCAATTCCAAACACCTTTAATATATCTATTTCCAAATTACTCTTGAACAAAGTTTGTTTAGATATAAGTGTAAGTATATAAATAATGAAATTTTCAGATCATAAAATATCAGTTTCATATTTAAATAATGCACAATCAATTTTAACAATGTTAATGACAGTTCTAAAGGTTGTGATTAATAGCCTATTAAATACATAAAAGATAGTATTTTTATATCAAAAACCATCTCCTAAAATTTTGCATGACAAAGTATAACTTTTAATGCATCAAAATAGATATAACAACATCTTTTAATTGTGATTAGCAAAGCTTTTAACTTAATAAATTATAAAAATCTTAATTTAGTTAAGTATATAATAGACAGATAACTTGGTAATTTTTTTCAAATGGTCTAAGTTTAATTAAGTAACGGATAAAAGGCTCACATTGGTTAATTAAATTAATTTAATAATTAAAAATACAAAGATAAATGACTTGATAACTTTTATATGTGTTTTTATTAGTTTTGAACTATTTAGTTGGATCAATTTCAGCTCATTTAAGATTTTTTTTTCTTCCCTTTTGATATTGGGGTTAAATTTATTTTGCCTAAGTTGATTTATCGTATTGTTTTATATGCTTACTTTACTTAATTTCATTTAGTTTAGTTGTTTAGATGTGTTCATTTCATTTAGTTGATTAGTTAGTGTGTTATTCATTTAGTTGGATCAATTTCAGCTCATTTAAGATTTTTTTTTCTTCCCTTTTGATATTGGGGTTAAATTTATTTTGCCTAAGTTGATTTATCGTATTGTTTTATATGCTTACTTTACTTAATTTCATTTAGTTTAGTTGTTTAGATGTGTTCATTTCATTTAGTTTAGTTGTTTAGATGTGTTCATTTCATTTAGTTGATTAGTTAGGCATGTGTGAGATTCATATGTAAGTGGTTGTACTTTTCATATCATCTCATACAATAAAGGGAATTGATAATAGTATCACATCATTTTATAAATCTACTATTATTACGCATTATATACTTGTACTATCTGTTATAACGGTTGTACAATGTGATATATTAATAAAAAAAATGGTACTGATATGGGCTCCCTAAAGTAAATTATTAAAAAACTGTATTGAAAAGATTATACAAGATAAGCATGTGTGTGTTCATTTCATTTAGTTGATTAGTTGGGCATGTGTGTGAGCTTTACGGATGCTAAAGTGAACATTGGAAAGATTATACAAGATACCAATGTATTAGGGTTCTTATGGTATAAAAATAAAGCTAGAAAAGAATCCATAAATTGAAATGAATGGTGTAATTTTAACTTCATGTAAAATATAGGCTCGTTTGTACACTGTGCCGTTTTCCCTTGTTTTGGGTGGTTCGGTTTGTCCATAACGCTGCCCGTAGCCCGACCCTAGTTTCTTCGTGTCTCGACCAGGACTATTTGCAGCGATAATCGCTGCAAATAGTCGTTGCCACGTCAGCATCCACCAGCCACCGTTATTAATGGTTTGACCCTTGACCAGAGTATTTGCCGCGATGATCGCGGCTAATAGTCATGTGGGGCCAAAATTGAATATAAACAACCATCCCTACCGTCTCCTTCTTTCCCTTTCAAAAAAAAAAACCGATCCTCCTTTTTTCTCCATTAAAAAACCGGCCACCATATATATTTTTCAACATAATTTTTAAAAGTACAACCAATAATTCGATCCTTTTCCCCACGAAATATTAGCAGCGACTTTCTAGTTATTTTTCCCAACATCACCGCCGCGGGTTAGCGTTTTCCGGCAAGAATTCCGGCCAGAATTCCGGCCAGATTTCCGGTTCGTTTTTTGGCTCTCCTCCCCTGACTTTTCCGACCATCTCATATTTTGGTATGTATTTTCCGGCCATATTATCCCTTTTTGATTTTTATTATTTATGTTTTTGATTGTTAATGGATTATATTGATATGTTAGTATTGTTTTTGGTTTGATTATTTTGTTAATTAATTGATAGTTAATTTTTAGATTTTATTAAGTTTGTTTGTATTGTTAGTTTTAGTTAGTGATTTGAATTATAGGTTTGTTAGTATTGTTTTTTGTTTCATTGTTTTTGTTAGAATTGATAGTTAATTTTTAGATATTTATAAGTTTGTTTGTATTGTTAGTTTTAGTTAGTGATTTGTATTATAGGTTTGTTAGTATTGTTAGTTTAAGTTTTGTTGATAAGTTAGTGATTTGTATTATTATATTTCTATGTAATTTGTTTTGTTAGGCAAAGATTAGTGTTAGGTGTGACTTGGACTTGTTAGAATATTAATATTGTTAGATGAAATATTAGTACAAAATAAGTGTAAAAAGTAAGTTAAAAAGAATATTAAATATTACGTAGAAAAAACATATAAGTAAACTATATTAGTATAAAAAACAAGTTTCTATAAAACTTTCAAAATAAGAATTAAATAAAGTATAAAAGTAAAAATAAAAAACACTTTCAAAAAGTATTATAGAAATAAGTAAAAAATTTAGAAAAAAAAATATAAAACTAAATAAACAAGTTTGTATAAAAAGTACATAAAAAAACGACATTTAAAAGGTTTAAAAACTTCATATAAGCATAATACAAGTTTTAAAAAAATTGATTAAAATAAACTACTTAAAATGTATAAATAATAAGTGTAAGAAAAATATAGATAAAACTAAATATAAAAAGTAAGTTAAAAAAGTAGTATATAAGTAATAACAAAAGTTGTAATAAAGATTACGTATAGTAAAAAAGAATTAATATAAAAAATTGAAGAATTAAAGACTTCGTACAAAAATAAGTTAGAAAAAATACATATGTGATAATTTTGGATCTTTCTTAACCTTGATCATTTTGTTGTATGTAATTTAAAAATGTGTATAATTTGTTTTGTATTTTGCAGTATAAATGGCTACATATCACGGCGGTGATGGTGGTAATGAAGACCCTCGTAGACCATGGTGGAGGAAAGGCTGGGGCTGCAAAGGGAGTGGCGGTAAGAAAAATGGTTGTTTATAGTTCCTTTTTTAATTAATTAGGTTTATTTACTAATTTTGTGTTTTTTTTTGTTTTAGCCCCACGAAAGGGAAAGGGGCGGGGGCCCGGTCAGAACCTGAACTTAGAGGAGGAATTCGCGAAAAGAGGTCGTCTAAGCATAGACTTTGACACGACCCATTTTAAGACGTGGCAGGCGATCGGTGATAACGCCCCCATGTACAAGAGCCTGATTGGCACCCTGATCCGAACCGTCCCGCAGACTTACGACTCATGGGACCATGTGCCTGAGGAGAGAAAGGCATTTGTTATCCCGACTCTAAACGTACGCCTCATCATAATTTTGAATTTGTTGTATGATGTTTGTATAATTTTTTAAATTCGCTAACTAATACTTTAAAATTGCAGACTAGGTTCAAGTTGGACCACTTCATCGACACCCCTGACCCCCTAGACCCTGTCAGACAGGGGTTCAGACTGGGTGTCGAGGCCGACTGCAAAGCTGAGTATCGTGGCAGAAAGAGCCAGTTCAAGAGAAAACACTTTGAATCCAAGGGGGGCCTGAAAGCTGTTCCACAGTTGGAGCAAGCTCCTCCTCCAGAGGATTTGTCGGCGGAGGACTGGAGGGCGCTATTGAGGTACTACCAGCGGGAAGACCGGGTGAAGTTGTCGGCGACAAACAAGACGAACAGGGGCAAGCAAGTTCTTGCGGGGACCCATGGACGACAATCCTACTCTCAGTACGTCCACCAAGAAAAGGTTTGTTATTGTTATCAAATATATACTTGTGTGATATATAAATACTTGTTTTTACAAATATTGGTTAAATAAAGTATATTCTTATGATAAATTGATGTGTTTACAGGTTCATAAAAACAGAGACGTAGACTTGGTGGATTTGTACGAAGAAAGGCACAAGAAAAAAGCTGATGGGAGACCTTGGGAACACCCCGTGGCTGAACAAATACATGTAAGTGTCTCTTAATTTTAAGCGAATATATTTGTTATTATTAAATGTCCATATAATCAACCTTATATATTTTGTAACGTGATTCAGGCCAACCTGAAGAAGAAGAAGGAGGAGGCTGAACGGGAACCTAACCCAACTCCGCAGGATCAAATTTTGATGGACGAACTTGGATCCCGGCCGGGGCATCGCCGCGGCATAGGGCGGGTCATCAGGCAGATAGGTACCCAGGCGTATGACTATACGCATCTAACACAGGGACAGGGTGCCCAGCCTCATCAGGCCCATGGGACAGGCCAACCACGTCCAGATCTCGACCTGAACATCGATGCAGCAGGTAGCCAATCCTCCTGGGTCGAAGATTTATTTAACTATGATAGTTATGCACAGGCTACTCTTCCTCCTCAGCCGGGCGCGCAGTCGGCCACAGGCTCTCATTTCTCTGGTGGATCGTATCATGTCAACTTGGATGATGATGATGATGATGATGAGGATGATGTTGATATGTATTAGTATTTTGTGGTTATGAAAAATATATCATGTTTTGTTTACTTATGTTAGTGGTGTGTATGTGTTTATCTTTGTGGATGTGTTGATGATGATATTCATATTAACAAAAAAATGTAAAAAATACATCAACTATATTTAGTAATCAAAAATGTAAGTAAAAAAAAATGTAATAAATCAACTATATTTAGTAATCTAAACAAAAAAATGTAAGTACAAATGTAAATTATAGATAAAAATGTAAAATGCATTAAGTATTAAAATACAAATGTAAAGAGTACGTCAACTATTATTAGTAATCATAATAACAAATATAAGTAAAAAAAATACATCAACTAACAAACGTTCAAAAAATACAAACCAAGTATAATAAAGTCAACTAATCAATCTGCTGAAATCCCGGAGGTAGTTTAGTCGCTTGAATGTGTCTGTCGTACTCAGCCAAACGGTCTTTGTACTTCGCATCTTTTGCCCAGGCCCGCGATGCAGGTTTATCAAATCCCCAAGCTGAGGGGTAAGGCAATGGGCAGTTATTGTCTAAATAAACCGTTACAAAATGTGAATCTCCGGATACCAGGGCAATGCATATCGGCTCGTCACGGTATAGCTGGCCTGGCCCCTTCCAAAAAGGGAAACATGTGATGTTTTCTTTGACACTTAAACATATAATTATAAGACCCAGAGCATTGGACAGTAGCATAGCGCAATATGGATTCATCATCCAGTATTTAAATGGGCGACCACCGGGATAAGACAATTGAAGCAAAGTATGTATATGTGTTGCTTCACCACCGAATGCAACCTTATAGTATCCTACTTTGGACTCATACTCCTCTAGCATTAGTTTGCGAATCCACTCGAACTTTTCCTCAGATTCACCCAAAGCAACGGCTAGTGCCCGAAATCCACAGTTACCATCAGAATTAACATTTTTGATATCCACAACGTAACGCTGAAAATAAAAAGGTATTTGCTTTAGGTATGTTCTCATGTCAGTCCATGTTGACTCCGTGTCGAAGAAGTTGTGTGTAAACGGTTCAGAGAAGTTATGTGTATGTGATCCCCCAAATAGTTGATCAACAAAGCTGGACGTTTCTCCTTGCGTTTGGTTATTCGGTTCTCCGAAAAAACTTTGTGTGTCTGGGAATCGTGATTCGCTTACCACATATTCACTCTGTCTCCCATACTGACCCCACTGTGGTTGGTTATAAGGTTCTCCGAAAAAACTTTGTGTGTCTGGGAATCGTGCTTCGGTTTCCACATATTCACTCTGTCTCCCACTGTCAGGCCATTGTGGTTGGCTTTGAGGTTCTTCGAATAAACTAGCAGTGTCTGCGAAAATTGAACTGGTGCCTACATATTCACTCTGTCTCCCACTGTCAGGCCATTGTGGTTGGCTTTGAGGTTCTTCGAATAAACTAGCAGTGTCTGCGAAAATTGAACTGGTGCCTACATATTCACTGTGTCTCCCGTACTGGCCCTCTCTAAATAATGACGCATGCGAAAAACGATCAGAAAACCCACCCATGGACTGGGTATCCTGAAAAGTCGGTCGGGCAAATTGAACGGACTTGGATTTTTGAAGACCAGAAGGTGCAGTATTTGCCGCTGCTTTGTTAATGTCGGGCACCTGCAACAAATAATAAATCAGTTAATTAGATTTCGAAGTAAACTAACAAATAGAGTGCACTTACATAACAAAATCAATTAACTATACTTCGAATTATGATTGGACGTACTTGAGGTATTTTTTTCTTTGACCCGGTTGGTCTTCCACGTTTATTTGTAATAACGGAAGGGTCCTTAATTTGGGTCCTCCCCGGATAGACGATGTCTTTAATTTTTGATATCCAGTTTTTCCTCTGGGCCTTCGATTGTTGCTTAAACTGGACCTTAACATCCTCTACTAAATCGTCGATAGCTTCGTCATCGTCGGAGTCTTTTCGATGATCATTGTCCGGTAGGCACGTCGACGGTGTCAAGTCTAGCTTTCTCCAAAAGTCATTTATGTTATGCACCTCAACACGTTTGCCTACATTTTTGAAAAATATGTATAATTTTTTATCATTTACCCAAAAAAACATCAATTGATTATATTCAGATAAACTTACTGTAATGCATGTACGCAGCTAGACGGCATGCACATGGCAGCCCACAACTAATCCAAACCTTACACCCGCACTTTCTCAAGTCTTTACCGATCTCACTTTTGAATCGTTTAATTTCGTCGACCATTATATCCAGAGCTGTCACAGATACAACACATAGCAGGTCTTTCAAACATGGGTAGTTGTGTTTACCAGCTCTAAAATTCCTGCTCTCCTCCAGGTGGCCCTTGATTTCTGTATCTTGTCCGAGGAGGATATCATTAACACATTCAATTATTCTGTGAAATGTACATCTCCCCTTCAACTCGGACTTCAGGAGTGAATGCTCAGCCTCAACTCTGTTGGTAGTGTAGTTACGGTAGTTGAGATGCTGATCGACCCAAAAGGACACAAACTTTTCCTTGTACGGGGAAAGCCACTCCTTCTGCAGGTACTTGTAAACCTCTGTAAATTTAACATTGGGTTAGGATGTGTGGATATATGTGATTTACCAAAAATAAAAAAAAATTAATATGCACTTCACATACTGTCTAAATCTTTTCCCATCTTCTCTTTTAAATCTTTTTCATTTTTGGTGTACTCTTCTAGTGTGCGCGACTCATAAAGTTTTTTCCACCATCCGTAAAAAGGCCCCCATTTCCCTGCCCCTTTTAACGATGGCATGCTAAATTTTTCTATGTTCCTCCATATGTGGACTCTACACAGTAAATGGTATGCTTCCGGCATAACGGTTTTGCATGCTTTCATTAGTGCCAGATCCTGTCCGTGAGTACCACGCGCACAGCAAACCCTTCACCTAGGGTCGACTTCAAACACTCCAACACCCATCTATAATTATGCTCCTGTTCGCTTACGATAAACGCATATGATATGCTGAAGGTCCTGTTTGTTGGAGTGACACCGACGATCTCGACCAACGGCATGTTGTACAAAAAAAAAAAAAAAAAAAAAAAAAAAAAAAAAAAAAAAAAAAAAAAAAAAAAAAAAAAAAAAAAAAAAAAAAAAAAAAAAAAAAAAAAAAAAAAAAAAAAAAAAAAAAAAAAAAAAAAAAAAAAAAAAAAAAAAAAAAAAAAAAAAAAAAAAAAAAAAAAAAAAAAAAAAAAAAAAAAAAAAAAAAAAAAAAAAAAAAAAAAAAAAAAAAAAAAAAAAAAAAAAAAAAAAAAAAAAAAAAAAAAAAAAAAAAAAAAAAAAAAAAAAAAAAAAAAAAAAAAAAAAAAAAAAAAAAAAAAAAAAAAAAAAAAAAAAAAAAAAAAAAAAAAAAAAAAAAAAAAAAAAAAAAAAAAAAAAAAAAAAAAAAAAAAAAAAAAAAAAAAAAAAAAAAAAAAAAAAAAAAAAAAAAAAAAAAAAAAAAAAAAAAAAAAAAAAAAAAAAAAAAAAAAAAAAAAAAAAAAAAAAAAAAAAAAAAAAAAAAAAAAAAAAAAAAAAAAAAAAAAAAAAAAAAAAAAAAAAAAAAAAAAAAAAAAAAAAAAAAAAAAAAAAAAAAAAAAAAAAAAAAAAAAAAAAAAAAAAAAAAAAAAAAAAAAAAAAAAAAAAAAAAAAAAAAAAAAAAAAAAAAAAAAAAAAAAAAAAAAAAAAAAAAAAAAAAAAAAAAAAAAAAAAAAAAAAAAAAAAAAAAAAAAAAAAAAAAAAAAAAAAAAAAAAAAAAAAAAAAAAAAAAAAAAAAAAAAAAAAAAAAAAAAAAAAAATTTAAAAAATAAAAAAAAATTAATATGCACTTCACATACTGTCTAAATCTTTTCCCATCTTCTCTTTTAAATCTTTTTCATTTTTGGTGTACTCTTCTAGTGTGCGCGACTCATAAAGTTTTTTCCACCATCCGTAAAAAGGCCCCCATTTCCCTGCCCCTTTTAACGATGGCATGCTAAATTTTTCTATGTTCCTCCATATGTGGACTCTACACAGTAAATGGTATGCTTCCGGCATAACGGTTTTGCATGCTTTCATTAGTGCCAGATCCCTGTCGGTGAGTACCACGCGCACAGCAAACCCTTCACCTAGGGTCGACTTCAAACACTCCAACACCCATCTATAATTATGCTCCTGTTCGCTTACGATAAACGCATATGATATGCTGAAGGTCCTGTTGGAAAGCCCTAGCGTCGTAGTCAAAATGAGGGGCCGCCTCCGGCGTCTCAAATTCTTTATCAGGTTCTTCTAAGTGAAACTCAAAATCTTCCGCACCCATTTCTCCCCATAAACACTCAAAATCCATCTGAAATATATATACATATACATAAACAGTATGAAAATTTTAATAAACTCCTGAAAATGCAGAACTCCTGAAAATGAAAGAAAAATGCGAGAGTATACTGAAAAATGCGAGTGTTCTCAACATATATAGCATAAAAGCGACAGTGTGTTTTGTCCATATTCAACTATTTGCGGCGATAATCGCTGCAAATAGTTGGATATGGACAAAACACACTGTTGACTGTCATAGTCAACAGTGTACGGAGACTATTTGCAGCGATAATCGCTGCAAATAGTCGGGTCGAGATACTAGTTTACTGGTCGGGTCACCACGCGCCTTAAAAAAATATAAACCAATATGAGCTGCTTTGTATGATACACAATGATTATTCTTTTCCTGATTGGTGAGGTGTAAAACCCCAGGTGAGGTGGGTCTATTTTTATGTAGGTTGTAATAATTTCTTATTTACTAATCTTGTATTTTGTGGTACTTCTTGCTAAAAATGGAATACCAAAAATTGGCACAATATAGTAGTACTAATTATGCTTTCCACTTTGTATTTTTATGTGTGTGGACTTTGACTCCACCTACTCCCAAACTCAAAAGCAATATTAACTTAATTTATTACAATAAAATTAAATTAATTTAATATATCAGCAAATTGGTATATTATATGTGTACATTCATAAAAGGAACATATGATAGTAAAAAATCTTGTAACTCATGCATAATTTGTTTACGATCAGAAACATCATTGTTAAAAATAAATTAAATCAAACTTGAAGAATAAAAATAAACTAAATCAAATTGCTGTAGCACTTAAATGCTACCATTATTTTTGAATAAGTTGAAGACGTTGAACATTAGATGCCAATAGCATACAACAAAAACTTTAGCTGAATTGATATTGATAAAGAAGTTAGTTTATTGACTTTTAAAAGTAAACGTTGACGGATAACATTTAAACCATTTAACTTATACAAATTAAATTAATTTAATAAGAGATGGTATTCTCACAATATATTTAGCTATAGACAAGAATACATGTTTTATCTAATTATTTTTATTTGTTGTATATGCTAAAATTTGTTGTGAAAATATCACCTCCTTTAATCAACAAAGTAATATTTGCTACACCTTAAATTTTAACTGTACAAAATCAAACATGTTGTAAGTCGTTGTATTGTATGATAATGTAAATCATATTTGATGATGTACAACTAGGAAAAGATGACGTACGAATCATCACCTAATAAATTATAGAGAGTATTTATATAGCAAAATTTAATTTTAGTTATATTGAGCTTAAACTCAATCTATATACTTTTGTACACTCGAGTGTCGGGCAATCAATAAACAACGGTTGAAGAAGCTAGTTGCCGGCCACCACCACATCCTGAAGCGTGAACTGAAGAAAGTTTACGAATTTTAGGTACACTTCAAATTAAATTTTAAGAAAGTCATCCGCTACTATGCATTTCACGAGTACATTAACCTAAATATACTTTAAGTATCTTAAAAAAAAAAAAAAATTAATATTATTTTATAATCTTATTAAAGAATGACATTTTCAAATAAAAATAATGTTATAAATAACGACATTTTTTTTGCTGTTAAACCACCTAAAACAATCACCATAAAAATCGTCATATAATACACACTAATAAATATTATTTACTCATGTTGCATATATCGCGAATATTGGACTAGTTTTAAATTATTATATAATTTTTACCCCCTTCTTTGTTTTAAATTATAATATAATATTTTTCTTTTTATTTAATATTATAATATAATTTTTTTTAAATGCAACATGCGATTATGTGAAATGTTGGTTAACTCTCTGTTAAAATATGGTGTAATAAATTATTATCACCCCATATATAAGTTTGAATCGCGGGTGTGTTTGAAAAAAAAAGCTTATAAAAAAATTGGGAATTTGAGTTTATGACAAGTTCATAAGTTTTGTTTGGTTATCAAATTTTAGGTAACTTTCGAGATGGTCTAAGGCTCTAAGCTACTTCAAGTGCTTTTGAAAGTTGTTTGTAGTTTATGGAAAATGAAATTACATAAAACCTTCTAGGTAACATATCATCTTTTAAAATTGATACTCGTATATTAGTTCTTCTATTTCATTTTATATTAATAAACCACGGTCTATGTATAAGTTATCATCACCAACTGCAAACATATCGTATTTCTTTTGACATCTTTTTCTTTGTTTCTGACGACATTCAATTTCAACCTATCTAGATTATATCGTGAAAGGATAATAAAGATAGTTTATTCATGGTCATTGTAACTTTGTAAAGCATTATGAAAGTTATAATCAACAAAATTTCTAAGAACCTTACAACTTATATATACTTTGTATCGTAAAATAAAGTTAAAGTTAATTTTGATAATGACAACGCTAACGTTATTATTAAAATATATTTTCATATATATATATTTAGGAAAATGCTAAATGAAGCCCTCACTTAACGTGCATAACAAAGTTGTACATTTTCATATTAAAAACTCACCCCCTTATGGCTTTGTTTAGCAAAACCCTTTCATCCTCACTTAATATACCTATAATATTCTCCCAACCCATAAAACAAATACATTGTCCATTGTACATCAATTACTTTTACATTAATAACCCATCACCGTCACCGCCGCCATCGCCTCCGTTATCATCCGTCGCCGCCACCATCACACCGTTATCCCTATCACCATTACCGCTGCATCGTGCGAGCATACGTCCAGTAAAGTAAAAAATTATACTTTATATAAAATATTAACTCTGGAAATTTTTTAACTGTAAAATAGAACTTTTGGTACATCCATTTATTTATTTTCTTAAATTGTCACTAGCAAAATTCAAACCATAATGCGTATACTATTAGTTTGTCGAATAAATTAATAGCTCAATTGTAGTTAGACCGTTATTGACCATCTAGCTAGTTATTGAATGAAATAATCAATTTTTAAGAAAGAAGCTATTGTAGAATAACATGTCGATTCACCCAAAATTGTAGCGGACCACATGTGATGTTTACATGCATGAGATAGGTTTACTTTGACAATACACGCTCTACAGCCAATAAAATTAATGAGGTGTTCATAGTACCAAATTTTCATATGCTTAATTTCTTTTTAGTAAGAAAAATTAATTACAAAAGACTTCTTCTTTTCTTTTTATAGATTCCAACTCAATATTAATTATCTACTATATTATTTTTCTGCGTAATACTCGGGGAAATATCCACTAAGATATTAATTGTGATAATATAATATTTTGACAAATAGAAATACGAGACGTCAAAATGACAAGGATATTATTTACATATATACTTTTTTGTTGAAACGACTAAATTCATTACTAAATACTCCGACAAAACATCGGTATAGGAGAAAATTACGTCAAATGACTCGGGCTACTTTGCCACAAAATCCAAGAAAAAATAAATATGTTGTGATACATGTGCTAATCAAAAGAAACGGGCCTGATACAATGTGATGAAATAAGTCATTGTTTGTTGCATTGTTATCCTGAAAATTAATATTGTTGTGATGTTTCCATAATGACGATCATTGAAAAAAAAGAATACATTTCAAGATTCTCTTATATTTTCCAGTAAAGTTCTGATTATCAAGCCATGATAACAATTGGCTCGCAAACAGGGTGATCTATTTGAACCCAATTAGCTAATAAAGATCTAGTCATGGCCACAACGGAGCAATTCAAAAACAAAAGGAGCACCTAATTAACACTGAGAGGGAAGAACATCGTGAAATGAACATTACTGGAAAACATTTACCTAATTAGGCAAGAATTCGTTCCATCTAGTAAACCGAGTTACTAGATTGCCACCATGAAGGCAATGATCATTCCAGAATCTTATCTTGTTTCCATTTCAAACTTGTTTTTTAATAACATCGTGAAGGAGACTAGCAATAAAGTGTACCTCAGAGAAAGAGGAGCATATCTTTGCCCAAATATTATTACCATTTGCTTTACAAGATAACACATACTCATAACTATGGATCACGTTAATGATTGTAACTCAGGTATTATATTTAATTAAAACTTGGGTTTTGCCAAACAAACCTCTAAGGGCTTTCGTTAAGATGCATTAAAGGGTTGTACACTTACCATAAAATTCAGGGGGTGGGCTTTTAATATGGAAAGGTACAATCTTTTTATGCACGTTAAGTGAAACCCTTAAGGCTTCATTTAGCATTTTCCTTAAAACTTAGTATATAATCCTGACATACATAAGACACATATCTTAAATTATATGTCGTTTGTTTGTAGACAATAACAATGAAACGACAACTCCTTAAGCATTAGTTCAGTGGTTGAGAGAACATTCTCTCATTCAAGAGGTTTTGTTTTCAAGCCTTAGAGTGGACATAGGAAGTCCCTCTATGAAGGCTTGGCTTGGAGTATACTCAGGTTTAAGTCTGAGGAGACAAAGTTTACCTCTATTAATCGTCGTGCCTTCGGACGGATCAGTAGGGGGTTTTCTCCCCACCGGGTATTTGAAATAGGCATTTCTACTTCAAGGGAGCTATCTAGCGCATACCCAGTTAAGACAACGTATGCTAGACCTCCCGTTGTCGAATCGCGACACGAAGTTTCAAACGAAATTCACCTTTCGAAAAAGAAACAATGAAACTGTTGGGGATATGGAGTCTAATAACGAACAAAATGGATATAAAACAATCACTGAAGGCGCGATACGCTTTCAGATTGAATCAATTCGGTGGTTCACCCCAAATTATTCAACCGGATACAATCAGTGATTAAGAATTTTCTGTATGCTTTTGTGTTTGAGAGAATTTGATAAATCAGAGAGAATTCTATTAGAATTCGTGACAACAGAATAAGGATCCATAGCCCTTAACCGCCTTAAAAGCAGTTGAAATCCGAGTTTGCAGGATTGGCAAAATTAGTCCCTCAAGTTCCGAAATTTATTCAACCGGATACAATCTGCTCGACCCCAGCCAGGGGCTCTGCCCCTTGGACCCCGCTCCCGGGGGCGCTGCCCCCGGACCCCCGTCCCTTAGGGGTTTCGCCCCTAAGATCATAATAAATTCATATAAGCGTGCACTCCGCACCACCATACTTATATGATGTATTATTATGACTAAAATTACCAATTAACCCAATTACACTAAAATATCCAACAATCCTCCCCTATTTTAGTGTAATCCTTGATTAACTAAAGGATATCTCAAACATTCAAACTTTTGCATAAATGAAATGTCGTGACGATTGAATTTCACATTAGTACATTACACATTCCATATATTCGAATACCAGGGTGTCGCTTAGGATTGAACCCTGGGAACTCATTTTGAATACACGAAGATAATGTACACAAAAGTTTACATACATAGTAGTTCTATCTTGACATATGTTTTACTAGCCTATGTCCCTATCCTTCATAAGCATGTCAAAGCCAAGTCCCAGCTTCTTGAAGCGGCTAAACTTCATGCTCACATAGGTAGCTCCTTTAATCTTGCACCTGCATATACAATTTGTCAAAAGAGCTATTAAGAATATAAACATTCAACCTCCTTAACTTGCAGGTCTGAACACATACCTTGGGATGTATACTCTAATGTGTTCCAATCTCTAAATATTAAGCCTTCCACATTGAATTCAGCATCTAGCGTCATACTAGATGGGAATTGGGTATCTTAATATCAGAGATTTCTGGCGGACTTTAATCCCATCCCCATAGCCGATTTATGCACGAGATCTCTACTTAACCCTTTGGTCAAATGATCGGCTAAGTTTTGTTGTGTTTTCACAAACACCACCGATATCACACCTTCCGTGATCAACTCACGTACCATGCTGTGTCTAACACCCAAGTGTCTAGACTTACCATTATATACCTGACTATATGCCTTAGCCAACGTGGCTGCACTATCACATCTGATAGATATGGATGATATCGGTTTAGGCCACAATGGAATTTCATAAATTAAATTCCTTAGCCATTCAGCTTCTTTACCAGCTGCTGCTAATGCCACAAACTCAGATTCCATTGTTGAATTAGTGATGCAAGTTTGTTTCTTCGATGCCCAGCAAATAGCACCACCTCCAAGTAAGAATACCCAGCCACTAGTAGAAGAATGATCTTCCACATTGGTAATCCAACTTGCATCTGAATAACCTTCAAGCATAGAAGGAAACCCAGAATAAGTCAAACCATAATGTATGGTTCCTTTCAAGTACTTAAATACTCGATGAATCGCTTGCCAATGAATCAGACTTGGATTATGAGTGTATCTACTCAATTTTCCAACAGCAAAGGCTATATCAGGCCTAGTACTTGTCATGGCATACATGAGAGATCCTATAGCCCTTGAATATTCAAGTTGATTCACAGCAACACCCTTATTAGGCACAAGTTTGATGCTAGGGTCCATTGGAGTACCTATTGGAGAACAATCTTTGACATTGAATTTCTCCAACATCTTCTCAATATAATGAGATTGAGAAATAGAAATACCATGTTCTCCACGTATGATCTTAATCCCAAGAATCACATCAGCCTCCCCCATGTCTTTCATATCAAACTTTGATGACAAAAATTCCTTAGTTTTATCAACTTGATCTTGGTCAGTACCAAAGATCAACATGTCATCAACATACAAGCAAATGATCACTCCTTTACCAGAAGAGTTAAATCTGCTATAGACACATTTATCCGCTTGGTTTAATGCAAAACCATTAGACAACACAACCTCATCAAACTTCTGATGCCACTGTTTAGGGGCTTGCTTCAGACCATAAAGAGATTTAACCAATTTACAAACCTTATGCTCATTACCAGGCATGACAAAACCTACAGGTTGTTTCATGTAAATCTCTTCATCCAATTCACCATTCAGAAAAGCAGTTTTCACATCCATTTGGTGAATCACAAGATTATGTATAGCGGCAAGTGCTAACAATAATCTAATGGTGGTAATCCTAGCAACGGGAGCATAGGTGTCAAAGAAATCAATATCTTTCTTTTGCCTAAAGCCTTGGATAACCAATCTGGCTTTATACTTTTCTATGCTTCCATCCACCTTCATCTTCTTTTTAAAGATCCATTTACTACCCAATGGTTGACACCCAGGTGGTAAATCAGCCAATTTCCAAGTCTTATTGTGCATTATAGAGTCAATCTCATCCTGAATTGCCTCTTTCCAAAATGCAGCATCCCTTGAAGCCATAGCTTCACTATAGGTCTTTGGATCATCATCAACATTAAAACAATATTGATATTGAAAATGAATTTCATCCTTGATCCTTCAACCAAATATAGTTGGAAATCATCACCATAAGACTTGGTTTTTCTTGCCCTTTCACTCCTCCTAGGCTCAGGAGGTGTCTCAGTCACTTGGTTAGATGTACCAGAGTTACTAGAACTTGTAATCATGTCCGCGGGTTTTGGCAAAGAAGTGAACCTATCCTCATTGCCAAAATCAGCATCCCTTGACTCTACAATAGAGTGCACAGATACATAGTCATTAGGTTCTATGACATAGAACCTATAGCAGACAGAATTCTCAGGATAGCCAATGAAAACACAGTCTATACCTCTTTGACCAATATTATTGATCTTAGGGTCAGTCAGCCTCACCACAGCTCTACAACCCCAAACTCTGAGATAACTCAGTTTTGGAATCTTTTTATGCCAAAGCTCATAAGGGGTCATCTTATTCTTTTTATTAAGAACTCTATTTAAAAGATAACAGGCTGTCAACATAGCCTCACCCCAAAATCCTTCGCTTAGGCCAGAATAACACAACATGGAATTAACCATTTCTTTTAGTGTCCTATTCTTTCTCTCAGATACACCATTTTGCTGTGGTGTATATGGAGCAGTGGTCTGATGTACTATTCCAGTGGATTGAAAGTACACTGGATCATAATACTCACCTCCCCTATCAGTGCGAAGAGTTTTAATCTTCACACCATGATAAAGCTCTACTTCTTCCTTATAAATCTTAAATTTATCAAGAGCTTCATCTTTTGTATGACACAAGTAAACATAGCAATATCTAGTAGCATCATCAATAAAAGTAACCACATACTTTTTATTGCCAAGTGATGGAGTAGAATGAAAATCACACAAGTCACTGTGCACAAGTTCTAATACCTTTGTATCTCTAATGACGTTTTTAGTGAAAGGTTGTCTAGTGATCTTAGTCAACATGCAAGTTTTACACTTTTCATTACCAACATCAAAAGAAGGTATTAGACTCATTTTCGACATGTCAATTAATCTCTTATAATGTACATGTCCTAATCTAGCATGCCATAATTCTGATTTGCTAAAATTATTGCTAGAACTAGTAAAAGCCATGCAAACAGAATTATTAACAAAAGAAACATCCAAATTCAACTTAAACATGCCATTCAAATATCCAAATCCAATAAAGGTTCCATGTCTTGACAAGATATACTTGTCACTTTCAATGACCTGCTTGTATCCACAATTATTTAATACAATACCAGACACTAAGTTCTTACGAATTCCAGGTACATACAAGACATTATTTAACAGTAAGGAGTTTCCAGAAGTAAATATTAAACGAACAGATCCTATTCCTTTAATAGGTTCAGTAGCAACATTGCCCATCTTCAATTGGTTTAAAGTCCTTGAACCATCGAAGATCCTTGCAAACATGACATGTTGCTCCTGAATCTGTCCACCACGAAATATCATCATCCTGCACATAAAATGCTTCAGAGATTATTGATACATAATAAGTCTCAACAGAATGATCACATGGTACCAAAAATGAACCTGCTTGATTTTCTGGATCCTTGGATCCACTTGTACCAGCCTCGTTTTTCCCTTTTCCTTTACCCTTACCAGACCTGCATTCACGCTTCAAGTGTCCAGGTTTCCCACACTTCCAACATGCCAATTTTGGTTTCTTATCAGACCCTTTATTGTTATTGCCTTGAGATTTTCGTTTCCCTTTACCAGCCTTGGAGGATTCACCCTCCTCCATCATGTTCACAGAAGAACCAGCCATGGTTTTAGTACCACCTACAGATGCCTTTTCCATATCACGTATGGATTGTTCAATTTGGAAGTGACTTCCAAGTTGAACCATGTTCAATTCCTCTTTCTTATGTTTCAGATTATTCTTAAAATCTTTCCAAGAGGGGGGCAGTTTGTCAATCACACTACAAACAGAAATAGATTCATCCATTTTCATATCGTATTGTGCCAATTGTCCTAGCATCCTTTGCAATTCATGATATTGTTCCATGACAGGCCTAGTATCTACCATCTTATAATTAATGAAATTACTAACAAGAAATTTCTTACTAGACACATCTTCTGCCATGTATTTGGCTTCAAGGGAATCCCATAATTCTTTTGCAGACTCTACGTTTTGATAGACATCAAACAAGGAATCAGACATAGGCATGAGCATATGGGCCGAAAACCCGAAGACCGACCCAGAACCGACCGAACCCGACCCGACCCGGACCGACCGAGACCCATTCGGTCCGGTCTTCGGTTCACAGAAATGGTACATATCGGGTTTCGGTCCGGTCCGGTCCAAAGACCGAAAAAAACCGGGTTAACCCGAAGACCGAAAAGTGGTGTTTTTTTTACATATATTTACTCATTTATAATTACATAGATACAAAACTATATCTATAGAAACACAGAAAGGGTGGAGAAGATAGAAAGAGAGTGATTTATGTTGGGCTTTTGAATCTTTTTTAATCTTACACAATTAGTCTCCTAATTCCCAAAATTATTCAACCGGATACAATCAGTGATTAAGAATTTTCTGTATGCTTTTGTGTTTGAGAGAATTTGATAAATCAGAGAGAATTCTATTAGAATTCGTGACAACAGAATAAGGATCCATAACCCTTAACTGCCTTAAAAGCAGTTGAAATCCGAGTTTGCAGGATTGGCAAAATTAGTCCCTCAAATTCCGAAAATTATTCAACCGGATACAATCAGTGATTAAGAATTTTCTGTATGCTTTTGTGTTTGAGAGAATTTGATAAATCAGAGAGAATTCTATTAGAATTCGTGACAACAGAATAAGGATCCATAACCCTTAACTGCCTTAAAAGCAGTTGAAATCCGAGTTTGCAGGATTGGCAAAATTAGTCCCTCAAATTCCGAAAATTATTCAATCGGATACAATCAGTGATTAAGAATTTCTGTATGCTTTTGTGTTTGAGAGAATTTGATAAATCAGAGAGAATTCTATTAGAATTCGTGACAACATAATAAGGATCCATAACCCTTAACTGCCTTAAAAGCAGTTGAAATCCGAGTTTGCAGGATTGGCAAAATTAGTCCCTCAAATTCCGAAAATTATTCAACCGGATACAATCAGTGATTAAGAATTTCTGTATGCTTTTGTGTTTGAGAGAATTTGATAAATCAGAGAGAATTCTATTAGAATTCGTGACAACATAATAAGGATCCATAACCCTTAACTGCCTTAAAAGCAGTTGAAATCCGAGTTTGCAGGATTGGCAAAATTAGTCCCTCAAATTCCGAAAATTATTCAACCGGATACAATCAGTGATTAAGAATTTTCTGTATGCTTTTGTGTTTGAGAGAATTTGATAAATCAGAGAGAATTCTATTAGAATTCGTGACAACATAATAAGGATCCATAACCCTTAACTGCCTTAAAAGCAGTTGAAATCCGAGTTTGCAGGATTGGCAAAATTAGTCCCTCAAATTCCGAAAATTATTCAACCGGATACAATCAGTGATTAAGAATTTCTGTATGCTTTTGTGTTTGAGAGAATTTGATAAATCAGAGAGAATTCTATTAGAATTCGTGACAACAGAATAAGGATCCATAACCCTTAACTGCCTTAAAAGCAGTTGAAATCCGAGTTTGCAGGATTGGCAAAATTAGTCCCTCAAATTCCGAAAATTATTCAACCGGATACAATCAGTGATTAAGAATTTCTGTATGCTTTTGTGTTTGAGAGAATTTGATAAATCAGAGAGAATTCTATTAGAATTCGTGACAACATAATAAGGATCCATAACCCTTAACTGCCTTAAAAGCAGTTGAAATCCGAGTTTGCAGGATTGGCAAAATTAGTCCCTCAAATTCCGAAAATTATTCAACGGATACAATCAGTGATTAAGAAATTTCTGTATGCTTTTGTGTTTGAGAGAATTTGATAAATCAGAGAGAATTCTATTAGAATTCGTGACAACATAATAAGGATCCATAACCCTTAACTGCCTTAAAAGCAGTTGAAATCCGAGTTTGCAGGATTGGCAAAATTAGTCCCTCAAATTCCGAAAATTATTCAACCGGATACAATCAGTGATTAAGAAATTTCTGTATGCTTTTGTGTTTGAGAGAATTTGATAAATCAGAGAGAATTCTATTAGAATTCGTGACAACAGAATAAGGATCCATAGCCCTTAACCGCCTTAAAAGCAGTTGAAATCCGAGTTTGCAGGATTGGCAAAATTAGTCCCTCAAGTTCCGAAATTTATTCAACCGGATACAATCAGTGATTAAGAATTTCTGTATGCTTTTGTGTTTGAGAGAATTTGATAAATCAGAGAGAATTCTATTAGAATTCGTGACAACATAATAAGGATCCATAACCCTTAACTGCCTTAAAAGCAGTTGAAATCCGAGTTTGCAGGATTGGCAAAATTAGTCCCTCAAATTCCGAAAATTATTCAATCGGATACAATCAGCTCGACCCCAGCCAGGGGCTCTGCCCCTTGGACCCCGCTCCCAGGGGCGCTGCCCCCGGACCCCCATCCCTTAGATCATAATAAATTCATATAAGCGTGCACTCCGCACCACCATACTTATATGATGTATTATTATGACTAAAATTACCAATTAACCCAATTACACTAAAATATCCAACAGAAACGACAAAGTAATATACCACGATTATAATGTGTAAGCAAGCAAACAGTTATTAAAAATAAATACTAAAAAGCAAACTTGAATTTATAAACCTACCAATCCAAAACTCAAGATAAATTAAAATTAAATTAAAATATTATGTAAGCAAATACCTTACCAATAGTCACTAACCTTATTGGCCCAACAAGAATTTAATATTTACATGTACGTTTTAGGAGAACATAAGCATTCATAGACTATTCGTAACATTTACCTCATCACTTACTAATACTACTTTCACGTCAACATTCTTTTGTTACCACCACCACTTTTTTTCTCGTTATAACCTTATCACCAACTATTTAGAACGCACTTTTATTGACAATACATTTTGGCTGAAAATTTTAAATAACACATTCTATTTTTTAATTTTATTTTTGAACAACTTGTTATAAATAATTACAAAATTATGGCCGAGTTGAAAAGAATTTACCGGGCTAAAAGGAAAGAAAACTACAAAATCAAAAGTACGTTTTTAATCCACTCGTTCCAATGAAACCTAGTTGTCTTATTCCTATTTGAAATTTAGGGATGAGCGAAAAAATTAAAAACTATAGGAACGAACAACTAACGATCGAGTCAAATAGAACTTCATCGCGTCTTATAGTGAAAAGTTATTTTAGGAACCCTAAAATTGCAGGAACCTTTAAGAACTATTTAAATCAAGCTCAATCATTGATTATTCTTTATATGGTGATTGTTTTTTGAGTTATTTAGATGCAATTTTGGATTTTACAATTATGCAGAGATATGAATTATCATCTATTATACAATTATATGTGGAGACATGAATTCTATGATCATATGTGCATGAATAGTGCTATGAACATATATATTCAGGTCGATTATATGTATTCAAGTATTTTGTAAATAAATGTTTTCATAAGATAAGTGGTGATCAAATGTATCTAGATAGTTGCATGAACATTTGTAAGCAATTATATAGTCATGAACATGTGTAAGCAATCATAAAGTAAATAATTTTAATTTAAATAAGGTTTATAAGGGTTCACGAACAGGATTAGAAGCAAGATGCATTCACAATAGAGCTAAAAAGATCAGCTAATAGAGTAAGGATAACGAAGCTCATGTCTAGCTATTTCCAAACTGATTGCCAGATTTTGTGAGTTATAGAACATGTACAACATCATGATGTAATTTACCGTCTCAACATAACCACCACAAAGAGGACATAACACATTCTATCAATATTTAAAATTAAAATGCATTGCCGTTCGAAATAAAAAATAAAAATATATATTACATTAATTAAAATGCATTAAAACAAAAAATTATTACATTAATTAAAAAACTCATATTGATATTAAAGGTATAAATACATAACAGTAATAAAACTAAGGTCTTCTTTTTTACTTAATAGACTTAATAATTAAGAACTTAATATATTCAGTCAAATTTGATGTTTGTTTTACTTAATAAACAAAAATAACCGTCATTTACTTAATTTACTTAATACATATAGACATTATTTATATATTCAGTCACTTAATACACTCAACACTTAATAATAAAAAAAAGCCTTTAAGTTGTGAATGATATATGTGTGTTTGAAATGATATTTATTTATGTACTTAAAAATGAATGAAATAATGATGTCTTTATTTACTCTTGTACAAAATAAACTACCATTTTTCTTTTTCAACTTTCAGTCTTTAAAATACCTAAATTACTCTTCTTTATTCAATTCATTAATTTAAATATCTCCACTTAATATACCTATAAAATATTTAATGAAATTATTTAAAACATACATTCTTCAACCCTTAAAATAATTACAATATCCTTATTTATATTAATTACTTTTACATTAATAACCACACCGCCACCACCGTCGCTGCATTACGCGAGTACCCGTCTAGTTTTGTTTAAGAGTAGAAAATAAAAATAAATGATCGTTTGCACTACTCGTTGGCTATTTTTAGAAAAACTTCAATTTATATAATAATATTAACAGCCCATTGTATACTATAATAAAAAGGAAAGTACGGGGTTGCGTGCAACTTTTTTTTTCCATTTTTTAATCCGCAGGAAATACTATATATATATATATATATATATATATATATATATATATATATATATATAGGTTCTAGGTAAAATAAAACAAGTATTAAAGTAAAACAAATAAAACAATAGATTTCTCTTCACTGAAAATCACCGTGAATCATGAAAATCATCGTGCATCAATTATATACTTGTGTTTCGTGAATATTCGTGCATCAATTTTATTATGATCTAAGGGTCAAGATCTTGTTCTATTTATTTTACTTTAATACTTGTTTTACAATAACCAACCCCTATATATGTATAGTGGATAAAAGCAAAAATGAAAAGTGTTGGATCAGTTGGTTTGGACAAATTCACTTTGAAACCACATGTCTTTTGTTCGACTCTACCAAATTTTTTCCCCCTTTAATTTCCAATTTAATATTTTGATGGGTCCCACAAAAGGTTTTCTAACAGCAAGGTACAAATTTTAATGCACCCAATTAGTTTTTACTGACAACCCTAAGGGCTGTCATTAACAAAACCCTTTCCTTTGGAAAATGATAATGACAGCCCTAAGGGCTGTCACTAACAACTTATTACATGCTTAAAAACTTATATATTATATATTAAAAACCGCCCCCTAAATTTTCTAACAGCAAGGTACAAATTTTAATGCACCCAATTAGTTTTTACTGACAACCCTAAGGGCTGTCATTAACAAAACCCTTTCCTTTGAAAATGATAATGACAGCCCTAAGGGCTGTCACTAACAACTTATTACATGCTTAAAAACTTGTACATTATATATTAAAAACCGCCCCCTGAATTTTCTAACAGCAAGGTACAAATTTTAATGCACCCAATTAGTTTTTACTGACAACCCTAAGGGCTGTCATTAACAAAACCCTTTCCTTTGGAAAATGATAATGACAGCCCTAAGGGCTGTCATTAACAAAACTCTTTCCTTTGGAAAATGATAATGACAGCCCTAAGGGCTGTCACTAACAACTTATTACATGCTTAAAAACTTATATATTATATATTAAAAACCGCCCCCTAAATTTTCTAACAGCAAGGTACAAATTTTAATGCACCCAATTAGTTTTTACTGACAACCCTAAGGGCTGTCATTAACAAAACCCTTTTCCTTTTTACCTGTTTTTTTTTCACTTTTCCTTTTTTTTTTTTGTCTTTTTCTCTCCACCCTTTTCCTTTTTAATATTAGGGTAAATTACAAAAATGGTACCTGAGGTATGTCCAAAACTACACTCATAATACCTACAACTCAAAAATTACCCGAGCCATACCCACAGTTTCCAATTTTTTACACTGGCCATACCTAACCCTAACGGAAGCTAACTGGACGTTAAAAGGGCATCACATGCGTGTCACGTGCGTGGGTAAAAGACTCTTTTGACACCCAGGTACCATTTTTGTAATAACATCAAAAACCCCTTTAATAAAAAAATTAATATAAACTTGATAATAATAATAATAAATCCTGGACTGTAATATTTATTAACCCTATCATTATTATTCTGGTAGAAATCAAACCTGTATATATATACATCTATATAAAACCAAACTTTAACACAATATAAAGTAATCAAAGATTCCGGCGGCCTTTTTTTCCCGGTCAGATTCCGGCAAAACTAGCTGTCAGATGCTTACACTTTTTTTTTTTGATATTTTGTTCCTTTTTAATCAAGCTTTCAATCCATAACACGAAGACACCAACAAGACCTGTAGAAAATTTGGGAAAACAACTTCAAAAATTCCGGCCACCAACAATACTAGTCGCCATCGACTTTTTTCTTTTTTGGGGATTTGCGAGATGAATCCTTTCAATCAAACGACTCAAATCCAAATATTGGAGTCTATGGATACTCACTTCGATCACATAAGTTTCAGAATCAATTGATTAAAACCTAGATAATACACATTCACATAACAATTATTATTATTATTATTATTTACTTCTATTTATTAAGATACATGATTATTGATTAGTAATAAAAAAAAGAAGAAAGAATAGAGATAGAATGGATAAGTCGGTTGGTGGTGGTTTTGGACTTTTGGTGATGATGATGACATAAAGGTTTAAAGGGGTTTTTGATGTTATTACAAAAATGGTACCTGAGTGTCAAAAGAGTCTTTTACCCACGCACGTAACACGCATGTGATGCCCTTTTAACGTCCAGTTAGCTTCCGTTAGGGTTAGGTATGACCAGTGTAAAAAATTAGAAACTGTGGGTATGGCTCGGGTAATTTTTGAGTTGTAGGTATTATGAGTGTAGTTTTGGACATACCTCAGGTACCATTTTTGTAATTTACCCTAATATTAATTATATGTCATTTATTACATGTGGTTAATTCGTAATTTTTTTAGTTTCATTATGCTTCTAACACATTATATTATTGTTATCGAAGTGTCTTTATTAATGTTATAATTTATCATCGTGATATATTTTTTATAATTACATGTGGTTAATTCGTAATTTTTTTAGTTTCATTATGCTTCTAACACATTATATTATTGTTATCGAAGTGTCGCTATTAATGTTATAATTTATCATCGTTATATATTTTTTTATAGAGTATCTTCATTATTGCTACACGTTATATTTTTTTTATCCATATAACGTCTATGAGAACAATTTATAATTTTACGTATTATCATACACAATAAACGTTATATCTCTCAACTTATTACATGTGGTTAATTCGTAATTTTTAATTTCATTATGCTTCTAACACATTATATTATTGTTATCGAAGTGTCGTTATTAATGTTATAATTTATCATCGTTATATATTTTTTTATAATTACATGTGTCTAATGGCATATAATTATGACGTGCATATTACTATCTACGTTTTGATATAATTCATTTTCAAGACTGCATTGAGTCATACTGTTATTGTAACATCTCAATCTTTTTAATTAACGGTTGACTCGAGTCGTTAAGTCAACATAACGTGTATGTTAAGCTTATGGTAGATTTAATGCTTAAATGTAGTTAATGTGTTATACGTGAATGTCTTATTAATTGATGTAGTAATGTGTTTAAAGATGTAGTTATGTGCCTTTTGAAGTGCTTGAAGGGTTCATTGAGTTGTATATAGTCCATAGAGGTGTTTTGGGGTAATAATGTGATATAAGGAAGTCTAGGGACTAGTTTTGACATAGGGTGAAACTTAAAAACGGGATTAAGGGTTAACTAAACCCTATTTACAATCAAAATCAGTTTTCCCTTCCTTTTCCTCAAGCCCTAACCGCCCCCTCCCTTTCTTGAGCAATTCGTGTGTGATTATTCCGATTAAAGGTGATTTGATAGAGTTTTGGTCTAGATCTTTCATCTCCATAATCATCTACATGTATATATGATGTTTCCCTTCTGATTTAACATTCTTTTGATCTTACTATGTCAATCATTTCTGGTCAAAGAGTTTCGGTTTGGATTCGATTATGTTTGTGAGTCGATTTAGGTCAAATCGGGTGTCAAATCAATTGTAAAATGTGTTTAATGAATCCATGAATCAATATATGATTTCATAGTGTCAATTGAATCATATTTTGGGTGTTTATGAACTGTAGGTGTCATGGTTAATTTCCATGGATGTTTAATGGGTGAGATCTTTTGTAAAACAAAGAGTTTTAAGGTCTGAAAATTCAGTCATATTGCAAAAATTGTATCTCATTTATAATAATGAGTTAGGAGATGAACCTTATATTTTTGAAAAGTTCTTTGAGTCCCCTACATTTGTTAAGAACTGAGTTTCCTCTCATTTGGTTGTCTTGTATGCCAAAAGTAGTCTACGAAACTGAAGATAGTCAAAAGATGAAAGTAGTCTACAGAATATGAAAGTAGTCTACAAAAAGAGTCAAGTAGTCTACAAATGAGTCAAGTAGTCTACAGAAGAGTATAGTAGTCTACAATAGATGAAAGTAGTCAACAGAGACCATTATACGACACGTATATAGATTGTAGGCCGGTTTAGTCTCGTTTATACTCGTTAATTGATCCTATGTTCATTATAGGTAGTTGGGAATACTTGCTTTGCACGGTAACCTTTAGTTATCGTTTGTGTGCACTTCTACGAGGTAAGATACACTACTTTGACACGCTGAGGGTTCAACAAAAGAGGGTTTCATAATTATAACTTCCCAAATTGGTACCTTATGTTGCTTGTGGGTATGCGGGGTTTACACGAGAGGTATCACGGGATATGCAGTTGACTTTTGAGACCTGAAATGCAGTCCCAAATCATATATAATGTAGTGCATGTTATGAAATGAAGTAAAACGTCGTGTTATGTTATGAAGTGTTATGTAGTATCTTGCAATGCATTGAGATGTAGTAAATGTTGTTGATTGTTGTATGTGCATGAATGTATGGCTTGATCATCTAGTTCACTAGACTTGTTAAGTTGCCATGACACGTGCACGTTTAAGGGCCCAAAACGTAAAAGCAGTTAACGTAGTAATTGTTTAGGTAATGTAGTCACCTAAGCTAAATGATGCAGTTTCGAGCTCGTAAAACTTTGATGCAGGAAAGTGTTAAGCTTAACCCGTACTTGCCCTAGCCCGGCTAAGTGCGTTGACGTAGGTTGCTTGGGTGGCTCCTTGCAACATGGTCATTGAGATGCAGTTGAGTAATATGAGGGGTCTGACCCGCCCTCATTTGTTTTGTACATACGGATTACTCGGGGATTGGTTTGCCATTCCTTAACGACGTTTGATGTTCAACTGAATGGTTGTCATCTAGTCGGGTGTAACTTATGTTGCACATTGACGCAGTTAAAATGTGGTAAAGCAGTTAAAACGTAGTAAAGCAGTTAATGTAGAAAGCAGTTATGTGGTTATAAGTGTGTAATGAAGTAAAGCAGGATAGGCACATTTAGGGTGGTTCATCCTAATATGAAGTATTGTGTGTTTGATGTGTGTTGTGCCTTAAAGAAGTATTTAAATCCATAATGTTTGAAAGGGACAAATGTTTATAACTTGAGTGTTATCTTACTTAGCTAATTCGTTAGCTAACACTTGTCTTTTGAAATGTGTTGCTCCCTCAGGTTTAGCGTAGCTGAGGTTGTTGATGAAGATGAGTGAGGAATGGGTAGAATGCTTGATGAAGTCCTTAGCTACCCATAGATGCTGAATTTTTATAGACATTTGTTTATGTTTGTCTTTAATGAAGTTTGAATGCTATGTAGTCGGTTGTTTTATGTTGGGCAGCCGACGGGTTTCTATTAAACTTGTTTTGATGATGCGATTAGTAACACCATTGAATAAAGTAAACCAAACAGATTTTAATTAGTTTGGACTTTTAAAGTTTCTTCCGCTTTCTTTTAACGTCATTAGGCGAAAATTTTTAGAAACCCATATTTTTAAACGAAGGGTGTTACAGTTATATGATTGTTGGTACATATATGAAATGGTTACATATTTTTTGCAAGACTTTTTTACCTTTATGATACGTTTTTGTAATGTGCAATTATCGTTATGTATTGATCGTCAGTCTTATATACGTTGCAAATTTTACGCATCGTCATGTTTCCCGGGGCAACGCCCGGGTATAAACCTAGTTGAACTTAAAAGAAAACAAATAAAAATAAAATTTCATCCATAAGAAGATGGTCCATAACCACCAAGTCGACCCCAACAATGCATCCATGTGATAACACAACATCATCCTAAGATACATATACATATATATTAGATACCTTATGCCACATTATTGTTATGTTTTTACAAGCAGTTAATCTAACAAACTACATAATCACATGTCCCTTTTCATTATACCCACATGCCATTATATTACAAAAGAAGATAAAACAAGACATATGTGTTAATTGATGCCTTACTGTGTATGTAATAATTATGAAGAAGAATTTTAAAAATGGGCCATAAGACAACTATTATATCAACAACAAACCATAAGAAAAGCTTGATATATAATGTAAGATGTGTCTTTTTTCTATTCACTCAATTGACATCCTTTCCTTATTTGTTTTTCTTAATTACAAAATCTTCATTTACTTTTATTATATAACTTCTGATTTAAGAAAGAATAATCACTACTAACTAATTTACATGCATATAATTTAAATTTGATTAAAAGATATGCCTATGGAAGGATTATTATTTATATTTGTTCATTCATGTTAGAATATTTGTCTACGTTGTTGGCACATTAGATAATTGAAGACATATTTCGTTGAAACTATTAAGGAATACTCATAAAATAGAGCTTTTATGATACGTGCCTTGAGGTTGAGCCTTTCTAACTAGTTAAGATCCACTTATGTTTATTCTTCTCTACTTAATGAAGGGAGCTATATATATCTGAGAGGATGCAGTTAAGCCTGCTGTATAAATTTTTTTTTTCTATAACTCTAGTGTAATCTTCATATAAGTTTGTTATAAATTCCTTGATTTTAATTTTAACGGTGAGTTAGTAATTAGTAGTTAACATTTGAGACACAGTGACATCAAAATGGGCAGTATGCGGAACTCGAACCACGCATAACTGAGAAGAAACCCAGGCTCTCGAAGACCCCCAAATACTCCACCCTTTTGACTAAAAATCCACAACAAGTATTTTGACTCCGTCCTTTAGGATAATCATTTTGAATACTCCATCTATTCATACAGTTGAAGCAAACATAAATTCTCGTTGACAATCCATCAATACTATATAAAATATCTATATCTTTCAACCCATGGTTTCAGAATTTAGTAGAAAACTTACTAACTATTGGATTATGATCTAAGTTAATCTCAGCCTTTCCATTGCTATTCTTCTAACATACACCTTTTAATTTCGCACACTGTACAAATCAGCACAATTCGTGCAAAACACATATTACACAAATACACAATACACACTCTTGTCTCTACATATACATAATTACATATGTACTCTGTATTACAGGAAAACAAGTCTAGGTTAATTATCTTAAGCATGTAGTGCACATGCAAATTAATTATCTATAATCAAATATTAAAATAAAGCATTTGTTAACTTGTACAACAGTTACATGTTTGTCGTTTTATAATTAGCCTTTTTTTTCTTATCCTCTTCATTTAGACAGCTTCTTAAACATGCAACGTGGAAAACCATTTATATATTATCATTATATAATATAATGTCCAGTGGCGGAGCTACGTGGTGGCCACGGGTGGTCATGACAACCCCACAATATCTATAAAACTCTATATTTATAGTACTATTTTTATATGTTTATTTAGTTTAAAGGTAATTGGCAACCCCAGACTGGTGTAACTTAATTTTGTGGTATATGTTTTACGCTTATAAATATCATGAAAACTATTCGGCGACTCCAGAATGAAAATCCTGGCTCCGCCACTGATAATGTCCCAATACTTTTGACTCACTAACTATAGAGAAAAGAACATAGTTGTAATAACTATTAATTAATATATATCCTATTTTGTAGTATTATTATTGCTAAAATACAAGCACTAACAGCGATATACTTTTCAACTGTTCCCTTTGAAATAAAATAATATTGAAACTGCTAAGTTGGTAATGCTTCTGGTATGCAAATTACAGTAAACATACAAACACATTGACTTTATGTTATTGAAACCTTAATATCACTTCTTTAAGGTATGAATATATGTTAAAAATGCAAGTCCTAAACTTATGGTTTAATACCCGAATTTTTTTCAAAGTTTATGAGACGGTGTAAAGTGTAAACTACGAGAATTGCATACACTATTGAACAAGTAACTAACACCTGTTTGCAAGACCATACTATTTGTACAGTGTTGCAAATGCATTTGACAATAAGTTCATGTACTCAAGAAACGATGAACGGGCTTGTATTGATATTTCACTATGGCTTATACGAGCTAATTATCCATAAGTATAGAAAAAAAATAAAAGAGGATTTAAAATCGAGTCAAGTTGCATAAGACCATGCAGAACAAGGACTACACAAGCAATTTGATTGTTTAATCAACAAAACGACACGATACAACATAGTACAATGGCTGATTTCATGACATATCTGAAGCAGAGTTAACAAGGTACTACCAAATTGCAAATAAACTAGTTACCTCAAAGCTAGAGAAACCGCTGAAGGAAATCTTTAATGGTATCAAGATATGGTGACCTTGTAGGAATAATATGACCACAATCATGTTCGATTATAACAGAACAACCCTCCTCAAACAATGATGCAAGGCTTCTACTAGCATCAAATGCTATCTGTGTATCCTTTCCGTGATCACTACCATATATATGAAGTGAAGGGCATTTGATTGGATTCTTCTCATACTGTTGTAAATTAACGGAAAAACCGGAACATAAAATCACAAATCTGAAATCAACCTCACCCTTCAGGCTCATTTGTTGTGCAGCAACACAAGCAACCATTGCTGCACCTTGAGAAAATCCTAAAATCCCATCAAATGGTCCATTGTCAGACACTATTTCTTTCAAATATGCAACAGATTTATCAAAACCGGCAGTTTGTTTCTGGTACTGTAGAGAATCAAAAGGAACATGAGCTGCTTCCCAATCAGAGCTTGTCTTTTCATCAGAATCCGGGTCAACAAACCATGCAAACTTTCTGTTGCATTGTTTATATGGAGGTGATATTGGTCGTCTAGAAGAGAGATCACCGATTTCTTTATTTTGGTAAATAAACTGCAATTGATGCGGTGCATCAATATAAACAAACTCGACCAAATTTTTTAACTTTTTAGCCAAAGATGCCGTTCTTCCTTTAAAACTAGAAGCATTCTGCCGAAATCCATGTAGACACAGAATTCTCAGCTTTTTTGAACCCTTCGTTTCCATGGAAAGAGGTTCAGATTCAACAAGCTTACCATATTTCTGACATAACTCACAAACATACAAGTTTTTACCCTGGCATTCATTGCAAACCAAAATCAGCATTCTACAGTAGCTGCATCTGATCCGTGAAGAGTAATCATCAAACGGAAAGCTACAAATAAGGCAATTACCGAGCACATTTGCATTGGAAGACCCGACTGAAACCCGATGATCAAAAACGAAATTTTTCCCTTTGAAATAACCGCCTCCTGGAAACTGTTCCATATAACGTTGAATGCCACCATATAATTGAAAAACATTTTCAAACCCAGGACCTTTGGACTTGATATATGCTGATGCCATTTCACACCTAATTCCACCTGTGCAATACATTAAAATCTGATTCCCACGTAACTGTTCGGAATGAGTATCTAACCAAGAAGGTAGATCGCTGTATTGCCGGATTTCTGGATCTAAGGTCTCGACATTTGGAGCATGGAATTTCCCAATTCTTGTTTCATATAAATTCCTTGCATCAAGTAGAACAAGTTTTTTTGAAGCATCGGTCACGGGTTTTCCAGCATTTTGAAGAACTGAGTGGAACTCAACTGCTGATAAATGCTTCCCTGAATGTGAGATGTCAGGTGGCTTCGAAAGAGGGTTAGAACTTAATGTAACTAATTCTTTAACGATTCGAATGGAAAGAGTAGTAAAACCACATTCCTCAGCTATTTTATCATTTATGGGCTCGCTGCATGTTGCTAGCTTAAAATCTGTTCCCTCAAATAACTGATTCTTAGACATAACTGCAATGTGTTCCTCCAAAGCTGACAATTTCCCCCCAATGGTGACATTGACACCATGTGGGGCAAGACGCACACGGCCAATCAGGGAGAGTGAGTTGCAGTTGGAATTGTAGAAGCTGAATAAGTCATCAATATTAGGAATATTTGTGTATTTATAGTATAGCAGAACTCCGTATTCATCATCCTTCGTGCTCTTTTTCTCTGTCATGCTTTGAGACAAGTAAGCCTTCTGCAACAAGAATCATCATCACATGCTTTTTAAAGACGAGAACTGTTGTTGATAAAAGAATTTATAGTATTCATTCACATGTATTACAATTAACAAAACAAAATATATTGATGTTCATACTTCATAGTCCATTTGAACAAATTAATTCTATTTAACGCAAGATTTAAAGAGATATTGGATTATAATACTACAATGGCATTCGAAAGCGAAACCCTACAAGTGCCAAAAAGTATATCATCTGGGCCTTAAAGAGGTGGGATGTTATGCATGTGCTAGCAATGAATTAGTCGGTTCAAAAAAGCTATATGGTGACGCCAAGTCATTTGGAGTAATGTTTTAGTTGCATAAAGTTGAGGCTAGTGGCTTATTGTCTACTCAATAAGATTGCATAAGAGGGACGTGAATGAAAAGGATGTGGCATGTTTTTGCAGTAAGTATTTTGGTGGTTTTAGTTTAATTAGGAGATTTGCAGTGGATTTTTGGTTTTAGGTCTCGTGTTACTGGTTGTATCAGTCAGTTCTTACTTCTTAGTATACATAAATTTATAGCTTCAAGAAAATAAGAATCCCTTTTGGAATTCACATGATGTGTTACACCTACTCTAACTCTAGTTTTTTGAACAAGCAATTTAGAACAAACATCGCTGGGTATAGTAAATCGATTGGTGGTATCAAGCAAGTATGGTTGGGTACAACAGATGAACATGATAGTTACCAAAGAGGTAAGTGATGGTCTTTGGGAGGAAAAAGTAGGAGGAAACTCCACTTGTGTGCTTTCTTTACATGTCCTATTAGTAAATGATGAAAAAGCAAAAGGGGGCCAAGGTCAAAGGAAGTGGAAATAGTTAGATCTAGACGCTCAAAAACAGATAGGTACTAACACTCTGAGATTTCTACCTTAGATGTACTCAAAAGATCAAGAGCTTCTTGCACAAAATTGCCAATAACTGATTTAAGTTGGTGCTCTCAATAGCAGTAACTGTGGATTTCAATGGTCAAATTTAAATTGCCAAAATGCCAAATAGTCCGTCATTCTTTAGATAGTAGAAATGCACTTACGAGAAGATTAAAGAGATACGAAGCAACTAGGGGAAACAAACTTAAGCTATTCACAACAGCCTAGCACGAAATAAAAAGTGAACAAAAGCAATGCATCACTTTCAATAGATGTTAAATAAAGGAAAACAAACTACCCAAAGCAAAACATTCTACATGATTAGTATTACCAATAAGATTGTAGTAATCTCTCTGCTATATAATCACTGTGATATTCTATATGTGCAACAAAAAGAGTCAACATTTCTAATTTTTGAGTTCAACCTTATACTCTTCTAATTTTAAATAGACACAAGTGTCCTTACTCGTTAGTTTATGGCATCACAATGTTGTATTAGCATAATATGTGTAATAACCAGAATCGAGTAATTCGAGCTTAACTATGTGTTTTAGTGTGTGTTAATGGTGGTTTTGATGTGTGTGTGTGTGTGTGTTTGGACGGTTATTGTATGTGTGTTGAGAGAGAATTAAGTGTGTGAAAGTGGAAGATTGGAATTAATGTGAGTAAAAGGTTGCAAATTACATGTGTGAAGGGGTTTATATACCTATTACAAAAGTTACATTCTAACCCCTTCCACACTTACAACATTTACAATTAAAGTCCAAAATACAAATTAACACTATTACACTTATAATTCTAACAATATGTTATTATACGAAGTAGCTTAATGTGATGATTGTTTCATACTGCAACCCTACAAACTAATATGTAATTATGAACAGTACATTTCTTACCTGAGGTGAAAGTGAGTTACCACCTTCAGAACTCAAATTGTGAAAAATTTATGTAAAGAAAAACTCGATTGTGGTCCATGACCTTTAGGATAGAGGAAAATATGACTATGAAATTTTAAAAGATGCTTACAAGCCTTAAACTTTTAATCAATATTAAATAGACCTATCCTGATGACCTTCTATTGCTTTATGGCATTTTCGGAAGAAGAAAAAAGTAGTCATCTGGCCCTTGGTGAACCTTTCTACTTCTCCCCTCTTCTTCCTTCAATTCTACATCTTCGCAGATTCATATTCACGTTCAAGAACGGATTAAAAAATAGAAGAATGATTGATGCTTTTATGAGTAAAAGCAACATCCTCCCTCCCTCCTACCCTCAATTGTATCTAGCCAGTTGATCTCTCTAATTTCATTAAAGGGCTTTTCTACGCAACTCACACCAGTCTATCTACAAGTTCCATAGTGACAATTTCTATAGCAATGAAATAAACGACTTTCCTAGTTTAATAAAGTTTGCATTATGAAAGAACATAACTTCACCTTCATCATAACTCTTTCATTGTGCAAGCCTTCTCCAAATCTATTTTATTTTTCTGATTAGTATATCGTTATATGCATGAACCATGCAGCATGATTTGAGATGACCGTGTTTATTAGAATATGCATACTTATAAGAGTAGTCCTTTGATTTCAGTTTTTGGTTTTCTTTTAACCCATGGCTCCAGCACGAAGCAAAAGCATTTAACTGAGAACTGAGTTTCAAGTCAAATTTCATCAGGGGTTTGTGTTGTGGTAATGCCTTTATCTTCTAATATTCATCAAAACATTGGTTCAAAGCAATAAGTCAAAGACAACTTTTGGTTCTGAATAGAAAAATAAGCAGACAGGTTTCTATGGAGAAAATGGGAAAACCGGAAGACGAATATAGGAAAAGGAAATAACAAAGACTATGTGTTTTTGTTAATGAACTGCAACCACCTTGCTAAGATCAGGACAAAAATGGAGGCAACAGCCTAAATACAACTTAACTTCGTTATAAGGCTCTATTCCTATTAAGACCGGGAAGATCGAAAGCCATGTGCTCTAAGAAACACCTTAGGAACAAATTCAAAAGATATATTCCATGTAACTTCCTATTTTTTAATTTTTGTTTTTGTTTTGGGACAAACCTTAACTTTTATCACGGACGCACATTATTAATCTTGGCCATGGCGTAAAATCATAGAAAACCCCACATAGTTAATGTTTTGAGATTGGGAAAACACTTAGTTTGTGAAAAGGGAACCCTACATTCCTAAACTCTATCTCTTATCCAAGTCTCGTCTCAGGCTCTCAGCTACCGCTCTCAACAGTACAACCGCACAACTCTTCTAATTTCTACCTTTTTCTTTCTATTCATTGGTCATACTAATTTACTTCTAGTTCTCTTCAGATTCATCATTTCCTTGCACTATTTTTAACCTATTACTCCGCTCAACTTTATGCCAACTTAAAGACGATCTACTTTCTATTGTTACACTGATGCTAGTTAGTTGAGTTTCTTGAACATGTAGTATAAAATCACAGTTTCAAATGTAATTTATGATACTTTGGACATGTCATAACAAGCTGACCCATAAAAATCAATACATGTTACCTAAACCGTTTGAACCGTTCATTATAACATCTCAACTAAGTTGCGCACACATGTATTCCAATTAGCACCTTTTAACGTTCACAATCTTGTTTTCGATTCGATCTATAGTTAACGCGCCTAAATAATGATGTCGTTTGCTGCCTTCACATATTGGTGTATCATTTATACTTACAATGTGATTCTTCTGATTGTTATTCACATACGGCTCGTGGCATTTAATCAGATAACAGAGAAACATATATATATTAACATAATAACCCATAACAAGAGTAAAAATAGGGTATATTGAGGCATTTCATCAAACATGTTATGTGCAAAAAACAACGAAACAAGATTTTATCAATAAAGATAATAATTGAAAAAAAGGGGGAATACAATACCTTTTAATTGATATTGGGTATATTCTGAAACCTGCAAACAGACGAAAATTTGGTACCGATTTTCGTTTAAACTGTCTTGTGTGTGTCTATTTAGCCGTCAGAGCTCAGAAACCTACCGGTTCTTTAATAAACCGGTTTTATTAAGGATTTAGTACAAACCAGTTTTTATGTTGTATTTCTTATTCTTTCTAGAAAAATGCATAGACTCTCATACGTTAAAAATATATTTTTTAATTAAAAGTATACATATGGGTTGATCCAAAAGAAAAATTTTATAGCCCTTTGAAAACTCTAGTTATACCACTTATACCCACTTTCAACATAACTTTCTTTTTACTCATCCGCTACCCACAAAACCAAAATACAATATTTTCTTCACAGAGTCTTTCTCGTCTCTAAGTCTCTACAATCACCTCTTCTCTCACAAACTATTCATTTACGATATTTATTTTCAATTTTTGTCTTTTTATTTTATTTTATCTTGTTACGTAAGATTGTAACATGATACATTAATAAAATATATGTCAGTGTTTATGTATATTTTATTTTATTGTTAGTTATTTTTATTCTTTTATCTTTATTTTCTTATCTAACTAGGATTGATATTTTTTTCACTGCGGCGCAGTGGGAGGTGTACACTCCACTGCGGCG
Organism: Erigeron breviscapus; assembly: GCA_034093135.1. Taxonomy (NCBI): domain Eukaryota; kingdom Viridiplantae; phylum Streptophyta; class Magnoliopsida; order Asterales; family Asteraceae; genus Erigeron; species Erigeron breviscapus. The sequence continues at coordinate 4,264,116 of CM067172.1, read as the reverse complement.
CAGTGGGAGGTGTACACTCCACTGCGGCGCAGTGGGAGGTGTAACTCCACTGCGGCGCAGTGGGAGTGTCCACCCCACTGCGGCGCAGTGGGGAAGTTTGGTCGTCTGCTTCCGTAACTTCCCACTGCGGCGCAGTGGGAGGTGTACACCTCCACTGCGGCGCAGTGGGAGGTGTACACCTCCATTGCGGCGCAGTGGGAGGTGTACACCTCCACTGCGGCGCAGTGGGAGGTGTACACTCCACTGCGGCGCAGTGGGAGGTGTACACCTCCACTGCGGCGCAGTGGGAGGTGTACACTCCACTGCGGCGCAGTGGGAGGTGTACACCTCCACTGCGGCGCAGTGGGAGGTGTACACTCCACTGCGGCGCAGTGGGAGGTGTACACCTCCACTGCGGCGCAGTGGGAGGTGTACACTCCACTGCGGCGCAGTGGGAGGTGTACACCTCCACTGCGGCGCAGTGGGAGGTGTACACTCCACTGCGGCGCAGTGGGAGGTGTACACCTCCACTGCGGCGCAGTGGGAGGTGTACACTCCACTGCGGCGCAGTGGGAGGTGTACACCTCCACTGCGGCGCAGTGGGAGGTGTACACTCCACTGCGGCGCAGTGGGAGGTGTACACCTCCACTGCGGCGCAGTGGGAGGTGTACACTCCACTGCGGCGCAGTGGGAGGTGTACACCTCCACTGCGGCGCAGTGGGAGGTGTACACTCCACTGCGGCGCAGTGGGAGGTGTACACCTCCACTGCGGCGCAGTGGGAGGTGTAACTCCACTGCGGCGCAGTGGGAGTATCCACCCCACTGCGGCGCAGTGGGGAAGTTTGGTCGTCTGCTTCCGTAACTTCCCACTGCGGCGCAGTGGGAGGTGTACACCTCCACTGCGGCGCAGTGGGAGTGTTTCCACCCCACTGCGGCGCAGTGGGGAAGTTTGGTCGTCTGCTTCCGTAACTTCCCACTGCGGCGCAGTGGGAGGTGTACACCTCCACTGCGGCGCAGTGGGAGCTGTACACCTCCATTGCGGCGCAGTGGGAGGTGTACACTCCACTGCGGCGCAGTGGGAGGTGTACACTCCACTGCGGCGCAGTGGGAGGTGTACACTCCACTGCGGCGCAGTGGGAGGTGTACACTCCACTGCGGCGCAGTGGGAGGTGTACACTCCACTGCGGCGCAGTGGGAGGTGTACACTCCACTGCGGCGCAGTGGGAGGTGTACACTCCACTGCGGCGCAGTGGGAGGTGTACACTCCACTGCGGCGCAGTGGGAGGTGTACACTCCACTGCGGCGCAGTGGGAGGTGTACACTCCACTGCGGCGCAGTGGGAGGTGTACACTCCACTGCGGCGCAGTGGGAGGTGTACACTCCACTGCGGCGCAGTGGGAGGTGTACACTCCACTGCGGCGCAGTGGGAGGTGAAACATTCCACTGCGGCGCAGTGGGAGTGTTTCCACCCCACTGCGGCGCAGTGGGGAAGTTTGGTCGTCTGCTTCCGTAACTTCCCACTGCGGCGCAGTGGGAGGTGTACACCTCCACTGCGGCGCAGTGGGAGCTGTACACCTCCATTGCGGCGCAGTGGGAGGTGAAACATTCCACTGCGGCGCAGTGGGAGTGTTTCCACCCCACTGCGGCGCAGTGGGGAAGTTTGGTCGTCTGCTTCCGTAACTTCCCACTGCGGCGCAGTGGGAGGTGTACACCTCCACTGCGGCGCAGTGGGGGCTTATAAAAAAAAAAAAAAAAAAAAAATCTCTTATTTTCCTAAAATGAGTTCGGGTTCTTTCAAGTGGTATCAAAGCCGTGGTTTAAGGGATTTAGGTATTTTATTATTACACGGATACCTAGACTTAAACCATAGACGTGACTTGGCCTTATGTGTATAGTTCGGTTTCTAGTGACATACGGAAGTATTTAGCGAAGTTCACTTGAGGTGTTATAATAAGTAATTATAATAATGACTGCAGCGTTATTATGATCACATACTATAATAGCTCAAGTTAAGTCCGTTAAATATGGAAGTATGTTAGTGTGAAGCCATAGGTTGGAGACCTTATTTGGCAATGTGAATTGTTTTATGATTTTACTCGTTGATATCTAAGTATGATAGAATATGAGCTTTGCATGCTAACTGGTTTATTGAATGGTAAGAATTGAAAATTTGAGATTGGTTTATGAGTTAATATATTGCTTGATGATAGTAAAGAAGAAGGTATGATAAATACATAGTAAACGTGAAATGCATGCTAATGTGTATTTGCTTGTTTGTATGCGAATGCGATAGAGCAAAAGTTTTGCTTGAATAATCGGCAATGAGGCCATAAAAGTGGAATTTGATTTATAAGTTTAAAAGATGGTTGTCACTTATAAGGAGAAAGTATGTTGAATAGTTGATGAATGTTGAATGTATGCGAATGAAGTGTGACATTATTTTGTGTAAGACCATTGGGTAGTGAGACCCGTGGCATCATTATTGGGATAAAAGATCATATAAAGTTTGGTGATGAGAATCAGTTGTGTATTGATATGATTTAATTGATGGATTAATGAAAAGAATGCTTATGATATGAGTAATATAAAATGTTAGGATTGGAGATTCCTATGATAATTATGATTGTGTTAGTGATATGTTGAAAAATCATACGAGATATGGCAATGAGAACTATTTGTATAGTAATATGTTTAAAATGGTAGTTTAATGTGATAGTATAAAGTCATGGGAAATGTGATGTCTTGTCTTGAAGATGGTTATTTAAGTGTATGTTAAAAGACCATACGGAGTATGGCGAATGTGTTTTGATTTTGATTAACATGCTTTTATTGAATGAGTATACGATTACTTGAGGCCTGATGATAGACACTAAGATGAAATTTGCGTAGTGAGAACCTGAGGATGATATAGTTATAAGGGACTAATACATGATAAGTATGGTAGTTATAAAAGTTAAAACCTAATCTAAAATCTTTGAACCAATTTGTTCTCTTTTCCTTCGGGAGCGTGTGGTATAATGTTTGAGAACAGCTAGGCTAAGCGCGAATGATTCCTAATTCCGCGAGAGGAGAAGGCGATCTAGTTGAATATTCCTATTACAAAGAAAACAATTGACTTCGGCGGAGGAAATGAAACGGTCGATTTCTGTTGATATCTTGCTCATACGTTTTGATAATCCTTGTATGGTAGTCAAGTCTCTTATATTAGAATCATCGACGCCGAATGGAAACCACGGTCTATGGAGAATCTTCTTGTTATTCGTGATTTTCCCAATTTCTTTCACGTAAATTATATTCGTTCTAGCCGTTTCAAGTGATTTCCTTTGTTTCCAAGAGGTACGATTTTCTAATTTAACGAAATGAAAGAAAGTAGGAGGCGTGTGCGTTTAGTCACTTGTGAGCTCAATAAAGTAACAATCGGAGACGAGTACCCGTGGTCAAGATCTGATATCCTATTCGATCAAGTAGAAGCAATTTCTTATCACTTTAAGACGAATTTTCATTTCAGTTTCCATCAACTTATAGCACGCAATGGAGATGTTCCCGAAAATGTTATCTATACTTGTATGGGCACTTTGAAATTCGTAGTATACCCTTCGATTGTATTAAAGGTTTTCCAACCCCCGTGAGTCTTTTGAACCACACTTGTCGTTTGTTGTGAAATAAATCCGTATTGTTTTCATTGACAACGTTTTGTTTATCTTAAAAGTCAATCCGGCCAGAAAAGTTCTTTTACGTGAAGTCTTGGAGATACGACGAAAGTGAAAGTTCCATGTCAATTCGTTAAATGATCAGTCTGATTAGGTTTTTTTTTTTTTTTTTTTTTTTTTTTTTTTTTTTTTTTTTTTTTTTTTTTTTTTTTTTTTTTTTTTTTTTTTTTTTTTTTTTTTTTTTTTTTTTTTTTTTTTTTTTTTTTTTTTTTTTTTTTTTTTTTTTTTTTTTTTTTTTTTTTTTTTTTTTTTTTTTTTTTTTTTTTTTTTTTTTTTTTTTTTTTTTTTTTTTTTTTTTTTTTTTTTTTTTTTTTTTTTTTTTTTTTTTTTTTTTTTTTTTTTTTTTTTTTTTTTTTTTTTTTTTTTTTTTTTTTTTTTTTTTTTTTTTTTTTTTTTTTTTTTTTTTTTTTTTTTTTTTTTTTTTTTTTTTTTTTTTTTTTTTTTTTTTTTTTTTTTTTTTTTTTTTTTTTTTTTTTTTTTTTTTTTTTTTTTTTTTTTTTTTTTTTTTTTTTTTTTTTTTTTTTTTTTTTTTTTTTTTTTTTTTTTTTTTTTTTTTTTTTTTTTTTTTTTTTTTTTTTTTTTTTTTTTTTTTTTTTTTTTTTTTTTTTTTTTTTTTTTTTTTTTTTTTTTTTTTTTTTTTTTTTTTTTTTTTTTTTTTTTTTTTTTTTTTTTTTTTTTTTTTTTTTTTTTTTTTTTTTTTTTTTTTTTTTTTTTTTTTTTTTTTTTTTTTTTTTTTTTTTTTTTTTTTTTTTTTTTTTTTTTTTTTTTTTTTTTTTTTTTTTTTTTTTTTTTTTTTTTTTTTTTTTTTTTTTTTTTTTTTTTTTTTTTTTTTTTTTTTTTTTTTTTTTTTTTTTTTTTTTTTTTTTTTTTTTTTTTTTTTTTTTTTTTTTTTTTTTTTTTTTTTTTTTTTTTTTTTTTTTTTTTTTTTTTTTTTTTTTTTTTTTTTTTTTTTTTTTTTTTTTTTTTTTTTTTTTTTTTTTTTTTTTTTTTTTTTTTTTTTTTTTTTTTTTTTTTTTTTTTTTTTTTTTTTTTTTTTTTTTTTTTTTTTTTTTTTTTTTTTTTTTTTTTTTTTTTTTTTTTTTTTTTTTTTTTTTTTTTTTTTTTTTTTTTTTTTTTTTTTTTTTTTTTTTTTTTTTTTTTTTTTTTTTTTTTTTTTTTTTTTTTTTTTTTTTTTTTTTTTTTTTTTTTTTTTTTTTTTTTTTTTTTTTTTTTTTTTTTTTTTTTTTTTTTTTTTTTTTTTTTTTTTTTTTTTTTTTTTTTTTTTTTTTTTTTTTTTTTTTTTTTTTTTTTTTTTTTTTTTTTTTTTTTTTTTTTTTTTTTTTTTTTTTTTTTTTTTTTTTTTTTTTTTTTTTTTTTTTTTTTTTTTTTTTTTTTTTTTTTTTTTTTTTTTTTTTTTTTTTTTTTTTTTTTTTTTTTTTTTTTTTTTTTTTTTTTTTTTTTTTTTTTTTTTTTTTTTTTTTTTTTTTTTTTTTTTTTTTTTTTTTTTTTTTTTTTTTTTTTTTTTTTTTTTTTTTTTTTTTTTTTTTTTTTTTTTTTTTTTTTTTTTTTTTTTTTTTTTTTTTTTTTTTTTTTTTTTTTTTTTTTTTTTTTTTTTTTTTTTTTTTTTTTTTTTTTTTTTTTTTTTTTTTTTTTTTTTTTTTTTTTTTTTTTTTTTTTTTTTTTTTTTTTTTTTTTTTTTTTTTTTTTTTTTTTTTTTTTTTTTTTTTTTTTTTTTTTTTTTTTTTTTTTTTTTTTTTTTTTTTTTTTTTTTTTTTTTTTTTTTTTTTTTTTTTTTTTTTTTTTTTTTTTTTTTTTTTTTTTTTTTTTTTTTTTTTTTTTTTTTTTTTTTTTTTTTTTTTTTTTTTTTTTTTTTTTTTTTTTTTTTTTTTTTTTTTTTTTTTTTTTTTTTTTTTTTTTTTTTTTTTTTTTTTTTTTTTTTTTTTTTTTTTTTTTTTTTTTTTTTTTTTTTTTTTTTTTTTTTTTTTTTTTTTTTTTTTTTTTTTTTTTTTTTCGATTTTTTTTTTTTTTTTATTTTATCTTGTTACGTAAGATTGTAACATGATACATTAATAAAATATATGTCAGTGTTTATGTATATTATTCATTAAATGATCAGTCTGATTAGGAGGAGTGCAATCATCTCGATCGTGTGATCACCAAGAGAGAGAACGTGGTTGACCCGGATTGGATTGGTGTTGTGACGAAATGGAGACAACTCACAAGATCAATATAGATTAGAAGTTTCGTAGTTGACAGGTGATAAATGTCACTTTACTTTCGGCACTTGAAGATAGTCTCACCGTTGACTGAATTAATTAGAAAGAATGTGAAGTGAGCCTAGAGAAAGGAATGAGAAGTTGAACGAACTACTAAAAGAAATCAAGAATAATCGTTCCTTTCACGTTTTAGAATCCATCGGAGTTGTTCCTACTTTAAAATTTTCGTGTTTTACCTCTATACCGTCAAGTTTACCATTTGTTTTTGATCATATGAGTCTTAAAGTATTTTCTTTTCGTGACAACTGTCAAGTAAGTTGATTAACTCTTTCGAAAGATTATGTCTACGAAGTTTGGTGTCGCCCGATGAGATTGTTGCAACGAGAACCTAAGCAAACGAGGAGTCAGATTACACGAAATATGTTCTAAAGAATTTTGCGGATTCAAAGAATCCTCTCCTTAACGAAACCAAAGCGAATTTGCTCCATGAAACCTATAAAACCTGAATACTTCTTTAGACAGGTACAACAAAGGTGTGTCAAGATTTAAAGAAAGGTTGTTAGTGACCCGAAATGAAGCAGAATGTTATGAAATATGTTAAGAGTTGCCACACTTTTGCATAAGCGAAATCCTAGCACCAAAAGTCTTATGGGAAATGTCAATCTTTGGAAACCTTCAAGTTAAATGGGAGCACATCATGATGGACACGGTTACGAAATCTCTCAAGACCTCCGAAGACCAATCTGATTTTATCTGGTTGTTGCTTAACATTTGATGAAGAACGCGCAAACCCTACCAATTCGATTTTGTCTTTTTATTTTATTTTATCTTGTTACGTAAGATTGTAACATGATACATTAATAAAATATATGTCAGTGTTTATGTATATTTTATTTTATTGTTAGTTATTTTTATTCTTTTATCTTATAATAAGGGGTGTCATATGGGGATGCCAGCCAACCTCCTGCTCTTTTCTTTCCTTTCACTAGTCAACTTATTCCTTTTTCTTCTTCATCATCAAATCCTCCTCACAATCTCATTTTAACAATTTCTTACCTTCAATTCAATCATGCAATCTTTAAAGTGAATAATAATAACAATAACAATAATCTTCAAGCTTTAATAATCTATTTGGAGAATTGAGAATGATGGTGGTGTGATGGGGGACGAAATTAGGGTCAAGAATCAAGATGAAAGAGTGCAATTAGGGCTTGCATGGATGATTTTAACATAAACACATCATCAATTAAAGGTATATCATCTCTATTTATTAATCTTGAAGTTAGGGTTCTTGAAATGAATGAATTTTTTTTTTTTTTTTTTTTTTTTTTTTTTTGGGTTTTTTTTTTTTTTTTTTTTTTTTTTTTTTTTTCGGTTAGTTGCTTTTTTTTTTTTTTTTTTTTTTTTTTTTTTTTTTTTTTTTTTTTTTTTTTTTTTTTTTTTTTTTTTTTTTTTTTTTTTTTTTTTTTTTTTTTTTTTTTTTTTTTTTTTTTTTTTTTTTTTTTTTTTTTTTTTTTTTTTTTTTTTTTTTTTTTTTTTTTTTTTTTTTTTTTTTTTTTTTTTTTTTTTTTTTTTTTTTTTTTTTTTTTTTTTTTTTTTTTTTTTTTTTTTTTTTTTTTTTTTTTTTTTTTTTTTTTTTTTTTTTTTTTTTTTTTTTTTTTTTTTTTTTTTTTTTTTTTTTTTTTTTTTTTTTTTTTTTTTTTTTTTTTTTTTTTTTTTTTTTTTTTTTTTTTTTTTTTTTTTTTTTTTTTTTTTTTTTTTTTTTTTTTTTTTTTTTTTTTTTTTTTTTTTTTTTTTTTTTTTTTTTTTTTTTTTTTTTTTTTTTACGATATTTATTTTCAATTTTTGTCTTTTTATTTTATTTTATCTTGTTACGTAAGATTGTAACATGATACATTAATAAAATATATGTCAGTGTTTATGTATATTTTATTTTATCTTGTTACGTAAGATTGTAACATGATACATTAATAAAATATATGTCAGTGTTTATGTATATTTTATTTTATCTTGTTACGTAAGATTGTAACATGATACATTAATAAAATATATGTCAGTGTTTATGTATATTTTATTTTATCTTGTTACGTAAGATTGTAACATGATACATTAATAAAATATATGTCAGTGTTTATGTATATTTTATTTTATCTTGTTACGTAAGATTGTAACATGATACATTAATAAAATATATGTCAGTGTTTATGTATATTTTATTTTATTGTTAGTTATTTTTATTCTTTTATCCCTAAAAAGTAATAAGGGGCGTGGCATCATATGGGGATGCCAGCCAACCTCCTGCTCTTTTCTTTCCTTTCACTAGTCAACTTATTCCTTTTTCTTCTTCATCATCAAATCCTCCTCACAATCTCATTTTAACAATTTCTTACCTTCAATTCAATCATGCAATCTTTCAAGTGAATAATAATAACAATAACAATAATCTTCAAGCTTTAATAATCTATTTGGAGAATTGAGAATGATGGTGGTGTGATGGGGGACGAAATTAGGGTCAAGAATCAAGATGAAAGAGTGCAATTAGGGCTTGCATGGATGATTTTAACATAAACACATCATCAATTAAAGGTATATCATCTCTATTTATTAATCTTGAAGTTAGGGTTCTTGAAATTTAACCAAATTAGGGGTTCTAGTTGTCTAGCATGAAAATGTTGATGATTGTTAGTGAAAACGAAAATGTGACAGTTCTGATTTCTGATCTTGTCGTGGGAAAAACTTTGCTTTATCAGATTATTCACTAAGCTTTGCTTACTTTTTAGTTGTTTACCATTTTTATAGGTTGTCCCGGATGCGGAAGAAAGTTAAGTAATGTAAGGATTGAAGTTAAAGATGCTTTTTGGATATTGATTGCTTTAGCTAAATGCGGATAATGAAATTGGTAATAGGACCCATAGCGACCCCTTTGAACTATCGGCTCTTTGTACTCTTGTTTGTCCTTTTGGAAAATTATTATGATGTCTAGTGTTAGACTCGAGTTTTTGGGTATTTTAAATGGGTCGTTTTGTAGTTGTAATGTATCGATTTTGTTTAAATGTGTTTTGGAGAACTCATAATCCGTAACAGGTTTGGATGATGATTTTACGAATGGGTCATGTCGAAATTTCCAATTTTGAATGTCGTCTTTTGTAATGTGTCAACTTGGGTAAAATGACCCGTTTCGTTGTAAATGCTACAATTGATCAAATAAAAGCTTTCGGAATTTTAAATCACGTGTCTTTAACTCATTTTAAAGTTTGGTAAAGGGATTTAAGGTTTGAATATGACTGGTAAAAGATTGTGCAAGATTGAAGTTTGGATTATGATTTTCAAAAGTTTTAGACCTGCAGGAAAACTGCAGGCTGAGATCAGAAATATCCCACTGCGGCGCAGTGGGAGTGTTTCCACCCCACTGCGGCGCAGTGGGTAAGTTTGGTCGTCTGCTTCCGTAACTTCCCACTGCGGCGCAGTGGGGAAGTTTGGTCGTCTGCTTCCGTAACTTCCCACTGCGGCGCAGTGGGGGCTTATAAAAAAAAAATAAAATTTTTCTCTTATTTTCCTAAAATGAGTTCGGGTTCTTTCAGACAGTTTAGACTTCATGAAAATTTGAGGCCCATCATCAAAATTTGAGGCCTCGCTTAGTATTTCTTTTATAGAAAAGCCGAACCAATACAAGCATTAATCCATTTACAAAATTTTCTTTCAAAATTTAAACCCATGAAACCAATGATACAGAGATTATAAGGGTCCGTTTAGTTCACATAATATTTTTTTAAATAATTGAAGTTTATTAAAAAAATTGAAATTGGATGGATTTAGAATCTAAAAATGGATTGGAAACCTTGTGGAATGGGAATTTGAAAAAATGACTATGCTATAGGTGTTTTTGTTTTTCTTACATGTGATAATTATTAAAAAAAAAACTTCAAAAGAAGATTATAGTAAATATTCTTAAAATCTTATTTTATTTACTTTTATATAATTAGTTTTGTATTTATGAGATAGAACGTAATAGTAGGATATACATTAACTATTATTTTATTAGATATATATTAGTTATTATGCATTATATGAAACTCATAGTGTATGTAAATGTGGGGAGGGGATTCCCTCAAGTTAATTCCCCAACTTGAGTCAAGTTGGGGAAATCTTGACCCTTGAATGAAAAATCAAGGGCTAAGATTCAAAGATCATCTTTGAATCTTGGCCCTTGATTTTCATCTAAGGGTCAAGATTACCCTAACATGACTAGTCATGTTAGGATAACTTGAGGGAATCCCCTCCCAAATTGGTGATGATAAACAGAAAAAGTGTAAATTAAAGTCAAAATTGGAAATAAAAGTCAAATTAAAAAAATCGAGAGCTGTGATTGGTCAATATCTTTTAGTATATTAAAAGATATATTATAATAATATTTATAATCGTTTAATAATTATAACAGATTTAGTTTTGTCAAAACTTGAAAATCAATACAATTTTAAACTTTCCATCCAATATGTTAAGTTATCTTGAATTTCATCATATAATGGAAATATATTCCAATTCCATTTTCTTTCGAACAAACAAGTAATGAAATGAAATCTATATTTCATTTTGCCAACCAAATAGGATATGGAATGGAATTCAAATTTTAATTCCAACTCCATTAAATTCCATGAAATTCTGCGAACCAAACACACCTAATTCCATATGAGCGTATTATAAACTTTATTGATATCCTCTTTAAAAATTATCGCTTATCTTTTCTGTCTTTTAATAATAAGTGGACTATTTCATTCAAAACTATGAGACCATATAGTATTCGTGTGTCCAGGCAAGTCTAAAGAAAATACATATACTTAATTGACCTAATGATATATTATTATACTATGAATGTCAATGATAATAATATACAAATTTTAAAACGTACATAAATATGCAATTTATGTATATATTTTATCTCTCATATATAATCTCTAGTTTTTACTAAAGACAGCCAACTTATTTTTTTCGTAATAAGCTATATAATATGTTTTTATAAAACTTGAAATTTTGTTTGAGAGACTTATATCATATCAGATAACAAACGTGCAAGATATGCATTTATTCTATACTACTGCTACGACAATACGTCCAAACTTATCATAATAAATTTTTGTTTAAGAAAAATATAAACATTTTTAATTTATTGTATTCAATCATTCTTATCTATAATTGCCAATGTACGAATTACGATATTATGGAACTTTAATTTAAAATTGATATATTATTATTTATTTATTAAATTATTGGTAAAAAGTGTAAATTAAAGTCAAAATTGAAAAATAAAACACACACACACACACACACACACAAAAAACTTCAAACGCCGATAAAACCTTCGTTCCTTCGAATTAGAACATCACACTTACACCAAAACACTCACAATCACACCGCGAACAAATCCTGACCAGAAATTAATCCGATCTATACTCGCCGGAAAACTTCAAACGCCGATAAAACCTTCGTTCCTTCGAATTAGAACATCACACTTACACCAAAACACTCACAATCACACCGCGAACAAACCTGACCAGAAATTAATCCGATCTATACTCGCCGGAAAACTTCAAACGCCGATAAAACCTTCGTTCCTTCGAATTAGAACATCACACTTACACCAAAACACTCACAATCACACCGCGAACAAACCTGACCAGAAATTAATCCGATCTATACTCGCCGGAAAACTTCAAACGCCGATAAAACCTTCGTTCCTTCGAATTAGAACATCACACTTACACCAAAACACTCACAATCACACCGCGAACAAACCCTGACCAGAAATTAATCCGATCTATACTCGCCGGAAAACTTGAAAAACTCACCGGAAAAAATTAAAAACACTATAGCTTTGTTGTTTCTTAGAATTAATGCATGAAACTTGTACCAAATCACTCAGAAACACATTCCGCACAAACCCTAGCCAATAAACACTGTTTTCGAGCTCGCCGAAAAAATCACAGTGTCGCCGGAAAAATCACATTCCACCATCTCTTGGATCGCCGCCCATCAAATCCATACCATTCCCATATGCGTCCCTTGACGGTCAGTTTAGAACGGATAAGGGCCTCTGGCCCGTTCCGTATCCACCCGAAAACGAAATTGATTAGCCGGAGAAGTCACCGGAGAAGATTCGACGGCGTTAGTGTCTTAGTGATTACCAATCAAGCTTGATTTGGCTTGACCAATCAAATATGATTAGAAAATGTCGCCGGAGTAATTCACCGGAGTAATTCGCCGGAGTAACCAATCAAGTTTGTGAACAAATTCTAAACTTATGATTCTCAAATCATAAATCAACCAGAATCAATCTAATCTCAATTAGATGAAGGAAAAAACTCACTCAATGATTACTCCCGCTATTCGATCGTAATCCACTCAACTAATAGTTGAATGTTCTATTACAAATATTTTGAATCTATATAATCATCTAGAGAGAAAAGAAGAAAAGACAATAGATACACAAAATACTCTAAATATCAAATATGCCTGAATGAATAAATCATACTTAGAAACCCTAAGTCGTTTTCTATATATACTCGAACAAGTATTGGCTAATGACACCTTTAGTCCTCCATCTTGTAACCGACTTAAGCTTTAATCATCAGAATTCTTCTTTTGACATAACCAGTCCTTCTTTCTTCCTTTTGTTCTCTTTTAGTCCTGCACATTTCTCATCCAATAATAAGATATAAATACTAAAAGAATAAGATTATAATTTCATCACCCTCCCTTAATCTTATTCTTAAAAATATCCACCAGTTTCAATTTTTCACACAAATTGTAATGAGACAATGTATCCAACCCTTTAGTAAAGATATCTGCAATTTGATTTGCAGAATCAATTTTTTCAGTTTTGATAACACCTGCTAATATCTTTTCTCTTACAAAATGTAAGTCAATCTCAAGATGTTTTGTTCTTTCATGAAAGACAGGGTTGGCAGCTATCTTAATAGCTGACTTATTATCACAAAACACATTTACAGGAAGAATTTTTGAAACATCTAAATCCTGTAAAATTTTTATAACCCAAATAATTTCACAAGTAACTTCTGCCATAGCTCTATATTCAGATTCAGAAGATGACTTAGAAATTGTGTTTTGTTTCTTGCTTCTCCAGGATACAAGAGAACCACAAAAGAAGATACAAAAGCCAGTTACAGATCTTCTATTAGTAATACACTTAGCCCAGTCTGCATCAACAAAAGCTTCAAGAGAGAGAGAATTATTCTTAGAAATTAGAATACCTTTACCTGGAGCATTCTTTAAGTACCTAAGTACTCTTAATGCAATAGCAAGATGAGATTTGAGAGGCTTATGCATAAACTGACTCAAGCAATGAATTGTATAAGATATATCAGGCCTGGTGTGAGTCAAGTATATTAATCTACCAATCAATCTTTGGTATTCAGTGATGTTTTCTAATACTGGATCATGTACAGACTCTATAGAAGAAATGTACACATTAGGATCCAAAGGAACCTTAACTGGTTTGCTAGCAAGTAAACCAAAGTCAGTCAAAATATCAAGACAATACTTTCTTTGATTCAAACATAAACCTCCTTCAGTTTCAATAACCTCTATTCCCAAAAAATATTTCAGTTTACCTAAATCTTTAATTTGAAATTTACTTTGCAAATAAGCTTTAAACTTATCAATCTCAAGAACACTATTGCCAGTAACAATGATATCATCAACATAAACAAGTAAAGCAATGAATACACCTTTATCATTTTTAGTGAACAAAGAATAGTCACTCTTGCTTTGTATAAAACCATTTTCACATAAAGCACTAGTAAGTTTAGCATTCCATTGCCTTGGTGCTTGCTTAAGACCATACAAAGATTTGTTCAACTTACAAACCCTTTTGTCATTTTTATCAAAAAAACCTTCAGGAAGATCCATGTAAACAATTTCATCCAAGTCACCATATAAGAAAGCATTATTTATGTCTAATTGATAAAGAGTCCAATTATTCTGAACAGCCAAAGAAATTAAACATCTAACAGTTACAATTTTCACAACAGGTGAAAAGGTTTCTTCAAAATCTATACCTGCCCTTTGATTATAACCTTTAGCTACTAATCTAGCTTTGTATCTTTCAATCTCACCATTAGATTTGTATTTGATCTTGTAAACCCACTTACAACCTATAGGTTGTCTATCTGAAGGTAATTCAGTGAGTTCCCATGTTTTGTTTCTATATAAAGCTTCCATTTCATTACACATAGCATCAACCCAATGTTTTTCCTTACAAGCATGCATATAAGACTGTGGTTCAATACTTTTGTTTAATTCAGAAACAAAACAGAAACAATCAGTTTGAAGAGCAGCATAGTTAACATATCTCTCAAGACCATATTTAACCTTGCTATTCACAACATAGTCATTATACTTAATAGGCATTACAGAAGTTCTATCAGATCTTCTTAAGTTAATGACATCTTCTCTTATTTCCTGTTCATCTAGAACAGGAATAGGTTCATTGTTACCAAAATCATTCAAAGGATTAACAACATGATCAACACCAACATTCTCATTGATATTGCTATCATGAGTACCCTCAGAATTATTGTCATTTTCATCAAGTGTTGCTGCAGCATCATTCTCATTGGTAATGTTCATATGAACACTGCCAGAATGAGAAGAGCTGCTGCCTTCACTATGCAGCCCTCTATCTCTCTCTTCATCATAGGGTATGTTGGGATAATCAAGATTGTCAAAAAAGTTTAATTGATTTAAAGATTCATTTTCCAAGTTGTTAAGATCAGAATTAACAGTAACAGAAGACTTTTTTAAAGGAAATTCATTCTCAAAAAACTTAACATCTCTAGAAAAAATTATATTATTATTTTCTATACAAAGAAGTTTATATCCCTTTTTTGCATTAGAATATCCCAACAAGATACATTTTAAAGATCTATGTGAAAACTTGTCATGATTATTTAAAACTTTAGAAAAACACAAACATCCAAAAGATCTTAAGTGAGAGAGATTAGGACAATAGCCAAATATCATTTCAAAAGGAGACTTTCCATTCAGCACAGAGGAAGGCAATCTGTTAATCAAGTAGGTTGCAGTTAAAATACATTCAGTCCACAGATTAAGAGGAATACCCCCTTGAAACATTAAAGATCTAGCAATATTCAACAAGTGTCTATGCTTTCTTTCAACAATGCCATTCTGCTGTGGAGAATATGCAGAAGAAGTTTGATGTATTATTCCATTAGTTTCAACAAACTTGGTAAAACCAGAATTCACAAATTCTGTACCATTATCTGACCTAAATGTTTTTATACTTTTACCAAACTGATTTTTAATAAGATTGTAAAAGACAATTACATTTTCTAAGACTTCAGACTTTGTTTTTAAAAGATACACCCAAACTGCTCTTGAATAATCATCCACAATAGTTAAGAAATACCTAAATCCCCCCCTGCTTGTGATTCTGTAAGGACCCCAGACATCTAAATGCACAAGTTGTCCTAATTCAGAAGTTTTATGATCACTTAAAGGAAAAGGTTCTCTAACTTGTTTAGCTTTATGACAAATATCACAAGCATGATCATTAGACCTTTTAAATTGTAAAACAGAGTGTAATTTTTGTAAGACAATATCTGCAGGATGACCTAGCCTATTATGCCAAGTTATTTTAGAAACATTGCAAGAAATATTATCTTCACCTGTAACAGTTTCATCAATGTAATATAATCCTTCACTCTGTCTACCAATCCCTAGAATTCTCATAACTTTCAAATCCTGACACATCACATAGCATTTAGAAACATCAAAAGCTACAACAAGACCACTATCTTTAGCTATCTTATGTACAGATAACAGGCTAACACAGTATTCAGGAACAACTAACACATCATACAAAGTTAAATAACTTGTAATTCTCAAATTACCAATTTTCTGAATATAAGCAAAGGTTCCATTAGGATGTCCAACTTTAATTTTAAGATTTGAAACATCAATGATATCAACAAGACCTTTATCTGAAAAAGTTATATGATGATTTGCTCCAGAATCTGTGATCCAGCTTTTTCTTTTAACTAAATGCTTCTTGTTTACTTGAGAACAACAAAAGAATTTTTTAAAATTTTTATGAAAAATCTTGCTTCTGTTATAAAACACACCTGCCATGTTAGAATGAACACCTTTTTCTGGTTCAGTATTATCTTTAATCAAGTTCAACACCTTTTCTAACTGTTCAGAAGTCAAAGAAACAGAAGAACTTCCAGAAGTAGAAGTATTATTAGACATTCTCTTAACATTATTATTAAACCTCTTTTTACCAAAATCAGGAGGATATCCAATTATCTTAAAACACTTTTCAATAGTATGACCATTAAAACCACAATTCTCACAAACAACAGGACTTTGATTTCTATAATTTGCTTTTAAGTTTCTATTGTTATTGCCAGATGAGAAATTGAACCTAGGTACATTTTCTTTATTAACCAGTTTTGAAGCAAACACAGAAGTTTGAGATTTTTGTGAACTACTAGCAGTAATACCCCTATGACTCTCTTCTCTAGATATAATAGCATAAGCAGATTTAACATCAGGCAGAGGTTCTCTAGTAAGAATATTACTCCTAATAGCCAAGTATATATCATCAAGTCCCATTAAAAACTGCATAAGTTTCAACAACTGATTATGTTTAGAAAAATCCTGTGCAGCATGACAAGTACATCTAGGCAATTGAACAAGAGCATCAAACTGTTTCCACAATGCATTCAACTTATGATAATAATCAGATAAAGACATACCATTCTGACACAAAGAGTTGATTTTATGATGTAAATTAAATGTGACAGAACCATCTACTTTATCATAAGTATCTTTTAATTCTTTCCAAACCACAGATGCTCTTTTAGAAAAAATCTGACCAAGATACAATTCTTCAGTAATAGAATTCAAAATCCAAGACATAACAACAGCATTACATCTATCCCATTGTCTACCTAGTACTTCATTAGTATTAGATCTTCTACAAGAACCATCTACAAATCCAATTTTATTTTTAGCCTCTAATGCTAGAATCATAGCACAACTCCAAACCTTATAGTTTTCTGTACCTTTTAGTTTTAAAGAAATAATAGAGAGTGTACTAGAATCATTAGGATGAAGATGCAAAGGACTACCAAGATCTAATTTACTAATCAAAGTAACATTATTATCACTCACTTCAGAACCAGAATCATATTGATATTCAAAATCATTATTCACATTATCATCATCCATTGCAACAACCAATTAATCACAGAACCAAACACAGAAAACAAAGAAGTTAATCTCAATTAACAACACACAAGAGTAAGTAAGACAATTAATCTCAATTAATCGTCACAAAACAACCAAAAAAAATATATATATATATTGAAAATAGAACTTATTCTCCCAAAAATGCCAGGGACAGGATTCCTAGCCTCTCATGGAAGTAGGTCAAGTTTAGCACAATTGTTTTGAATGAGAATAAGATTAAATTTTTTTTTTTTTTTTTTTTTTTTTTTTTAATTAAATTCTTACAACTAAAGAGATAAGAGAAAGAGAAAACAAACAGTGCTATCGGCTGAACAAGACAAAGGAACCCTACTAATTTATTGATTCACTTAGTCAATAAACTTAGCAGGATCAGAACAATATTCTGCAGCGGAAACAAGAGAAGGATTAGGTTTATTTGATTCACTTAGTCAAATAAACCTAGAGAATCTTCAAAGAATAATCAACCAGATCTAAAAACCCTAACCCTAATTTTTCTCAAAAAATTAGGGTTTTCTTAAACAAATAGATCTAATCAATGAAACGGTGATCAAGTGATCATACGCCGATCTCAAAAAGCAGATCTAACCAAAAAACCCCAAAACACACCGAAACCCTAAATCGGACCAACTTAATCTTTTAAAAAAAAAATTATTATTATGAAATTTAGATTCGATTTAGAGTAATATTTCTCCAACCTGTCTCTGATACCATGAACAAATTCTAAACTTATGATTCTCAAATCATAAATCAACCAGAATCAATCTAATCTCAATTAGATGAAGGAAAAAACTCACTCAATGATTACTCCCGCTATTCGATCGTAATCCACTCAACTAATAGTTGAATGTTCTATTACAAATATTTTGAATCTATATAATCATCTAGAGAGAAAAGAAGAAAAGACAATAGATACACAAAATACTCTAAATATCAAATATGCCTGAATGAATAATAATACTTAGAAACCCTAAGTCGTTTTCTATATATACTCGAACAAGTATTGGCTAATGACACCTTTAGTCCTCCATCTTGTAACCGACTTAAGCTTTAATCATCAGAATTCTTCTTTTGACATAACCAGTCCTTCTTTCTTCCTTTTGTTCTCTTTTAGTCCTGCACATTTCTCATCCAATAATAAGATATAAATACTAAAAGAATAAGATTATAATTTCATCAAATTTGGCTTGACCAATCAAATATGATTGGACAATGTCGCCGGAGTAATTCACCGGAGTAACCAATCATGTTTGATTGGATTTTGATGATTGTTTGATCCAAGGGCTTTAGATTAATCCCTTGGTTTCCACCATTTTTTAAGGATCCATGTGAATACAACCCTATCACCCAATAATACGTTTTTGCACTTCTTGGAATCAAAAGTTGGACAAGGTCGATTCTTCTCAACAAGCCAGACTTAATATAGTAATATATTTTGTGTAAAGTCCAAGAAAATGTACCAAAACTTCTAGTGGCAACTCATCGATCTACTTTATTTTAATAAGTTTTTGCACAATTGTTTTGAATGAGAATAAGATTAAATTTTTTTTTTTTTTTTTTTTTTTTTTTTTAATTAAATTCTTACAACTAAAGAGACAAGAGAAAGAGAAAACAAACAGTGCTATCGGCTGAACAAGACAAAGGAACCCTACTAATTTATTGATTCACTTAGTCAATAAACTTAGCAGGATCAGAACAATATTCTGCAGCGGAAACAAGAGAAGGATTAGGTTTATTTGATTCACTTAGTCAAATAAACCTAGAGAATCTTCAAAGAATAATCAACCAGATCTAAAAACCCTAACCCTAATTTTTCTCAAAAAATTAGGGTTTTCTTAAACAAATAGATCTAATCAATGAAACGGTGATCAAGTGATCATACGCCGATCTCAAAAAGCAGATCTAACCAAAAAACCCCAAAACACACCGAAACCCTAAATCGGACCAACTTAATCTTTTAAAAAAAAAATTATTATTATGAAATTTAGATTCGATTTAGAGTAATATTTCTCCAACCTGTCTCTGATACCATGAACAAATTCTAAACTTATGATTCTCAAATCATAAATCAACCAGAATCAATCTAATCTCAATTAGATGAAGGAAAAAACTCACTCAATGATTACTCCCGCTATTCGATCGTAATCCACTCAACTAATAGTTGAATGTTCTATTACAAATATTTTGAATCTATATAATCATCTAGAGAGAAAAGAAGAAAAGACAATAGATACACAAAATACTCTAAATATCAAATATGCCTGAATGAATAATAATACTTAGAAACCCTAAGTCGTTTTCTATATATACTCGAACAAGTATTGGCTAATGACACCTTTAGTCCTCCATCTTGTAACCGACTTAAGCTTTAATCATCAGAATTCTTCTTTTGACATAACCAGTCCTTCTTTCTTCCTTTTGTTCTCTTTTAGTCCTGCACATTTCTCATCCAATAATAAGATATAAATACTAAAAGAATAAGATTATAATTTCATCAAGCTTGATTGGCTTGACCAATCAAATATGATTGGACAATTTCGCCGGAGTAATTCACCGGAGTAACCAATCATGTTTGATTGGATTTTGATGATTGTTTGATCCAAGGGCTTTAGATTAATCCCTTGGTTTCCACCATTTTTTAAGGATCCATGTGAATACAACCCTATCACCCAATAATACGTTTTTGCACTTCTTGGAATCAAAAGTTGGACAAGGTCGATTCTTCTCAACAAGCCAGACTTAATATAGTAATATATTTTGTGTAAAGTCCAAGAAAATGTACCAAAACTTCTAGTGGCAACTCATCGATCTACTTTATTTTAATAAGTTTTTGCACAATTGATTTTAAGATACTTGGGACATTTCAACAGAATTTATTGTCGATATCGTCAGCATGGTCCCAATATACATGACACGCATAATTAAAACTATAAGAATATATAATAATAAGCATAAAAAATAATAATATAAGCATATGATATTAAAATAGATTAATATGATGTTGATAGCCCTAATGACTATTAAATGTTATTATATCCTCAAAATGTAAAACAATATGATACAATTGTTAGACGTATGTAATAACACATCGATGACACTCTTTGTCGATCAAATTGTATATATATTATAATCTAAACATGTAATAACATCTTATGACAGTTTTATAGATTTTTATCATCAATAGTATTAATTAAACTACTAGCCGTTAACATCGATAAGAAATAGTTGGCATCGATGGAGGTACGTCATGGTGGAATCATGTAACTTAGATTCCATCAACCTTCAGAAAGTTGATATTATAATTAATACAACTTGACATTAATAAATTTAACATTTCCTAGTTTTTATATAAGCATTATTTTCTATCTCAAAATAAAATTGATTGTCCGATATACTACATATACGTCATTATATATGGACAAAAAAGATTAGTTGGAATTGGAGATGGTCTAGACTATGGGATACCAATTATCATTCATCAAGGAAAATATGAGTATTTGAGATGTTAGGATTCATATTTTGATATGAGCAAATTGTTTCCAATAATGAAGATAGATGTTTTTCTGAAATTGAGTTTTCTATAGAAATAGAGATAGGTATATGAAAAGACAAGCAGCTGAGTCAAATTTACTAGTTAAATTTTTTTATAAGATACCCGTTAAGTGAAACAAATTAATGAAGTGCAAGGCACAATTCGGATGATGGAGAATGGAGGTAAACGATTAATTCCTATGAGAGCTTTAATGGTGTTTGGTTCTCATAGTTTATAGGAATTTAATGGAATAGAAATAAAATTTTTTTTATTGTCATATTAAGTTAACATGAAATATTCTGAATTGTTTCCCAAAGATGTCCTTATGATCCAAATAAAAGATTTGAGTCATTTTTGTTCCACTGCTTGCAAGAAGACCTTCTCAATCTAGAGTTGTTTAGTAGGAAAGAATTATAAAAAAATACAAATGGAGTAAAGAATATAAAAAAATTAGAAAATAGAATGAGTATTTGGAAAGATAAAAGATATCATGGTTTGGTACAAACAAATAACGAATATAAGAGATATATAAAAAATAAACAAATTAATATGAAAATATAAAAAGGTAACTTAATTACATTCTCATCATCCTTCACCATTTTAGAAGGAACGATGAGAAAAGGAGTGATTCTCACTTGTACCTATTTGATTTCATTCATTGATGCAACCAAACAAGAGAATTGTTTCTCTTTCCTTTTCCACTCATTCCATTTCATCCTACCAAACACTCCCTAGTGCTTTTATCACCTAATGATCTAAGTTACAGGATATACAACAAATACATAAGAATACTAGATTTTCGGAAAAAATATAAAAGTATACAATAATTCTCACAACGATTTGGAGCAATTGAAAACTATGAAACAATAACATTTTTGACAAAAAAAACACATGTGGTTGTATAAAATTTACCAAGACATCATATCAAGACTAATGCATTCATTTGGATAAAAAATTAAACTAATATCGTGGAATGATTGATGCTATTTGTCTTTGTAAAATTTTTAACTGTATATAGCTAGGTTTTTTTTATATAAAATTCAAAATCCCCTCCCAGCCCGCCCAAAAATAAATAAATAAAAATAAACCTTTTGTGTTAGGTTGGGACGTCCATAACGCCCTTTAACTACCACATTATATTCTTACATACAAATCTTTAAAATTCTTCTAAACTTTTAAAATTCTTACAAATATTTAAATTCTTTACGTTACTTCCAACCATAAAACATTCTTATATATCCTAATATTTTTCATATCACCACACATCCTTACATCTTTCATATACAAAAAAAAGCCTAGGAACATTCTAAGAATATCCAAAAACATGTCTTAACAATGGACAAATAAGGACGAACATAATTTAATGTTATGGACAAAAAGAGATAAATATAATATGAA
Organism: Erigeron breviscapus; assembly: GCA_034093135.1. Taxonomy (NCBI): domain Eukaryota; kingdom Viridiplantae; phylum Streptophyta; class Magnoliopsida; order Asterales; family Asteraceae; genus Erigeron; species Erigeron breviscapus. Next base: position 4,242,016 of record CM067172.1, on the reverse strand, counting down.
ATAGGGAAATGATTAATCCTCCTAACTAATTAGCTTAAAGATCCTCCTAATCATGGGATGATGACATGTGAAAAATCATTCACCACTTAAAGTGTTTATAATTTTTAAATTATTCTTCTTCATTAATAAGTTTTATATGCCCGCACAAAGAACACTCTCTTAGCCTCTTAGGAGCCCAATTTTCATATAAAGTGCTATACCTCGACATAACAAGTTGATCCGATTTGATAATTTCTTTTATGTGGCTTGATCTTATATTTAAGGGGATAATTAAGAACATCAATAGGAAGTGTTATCATTACTTGTCTTCTAAAAACCATGTCAATTCCTTTAATTGATAACGTATACAGGATTCGAAAACTTAAAGATTTCGAATTTAAATCCTGATGTAAGTTAAATATTCTCAAGAATAAAAACATAAATTTTCTCATAGTGGTTTTCTAGTGTTATATTACTTATATGGAAAATGATTGATCCTCCTAACTAAATAGCATGAAAAACATTTAACTATAAGATTTTGATATTTGTCAAAATCAAATGATGAGATTAAGAGAGAATTAGTGGAGGACACTTGTCAAATAGTTAGAGTATCAAGAGGATTATTAGAATGATTTTTTGGAGCATTTATCATTTCCCTACTTATATATATCACATTAAAATAAAATGTTTAGTATAGTTGAATTTTGGAAATTGGAAGTTGGAAACGCGGCGCCAACAAGCATTTCATAGGGCTGACGTACTATTTATTGGTGATACCTAGGAGACCTAACTACTTTGATTAAACCCAATCAAGTGATGACACGTAGTAGATGATTCCAGATCGGATGCAGCGAATAGAAATTGAAGGAGGCACGTGTACTTGGATGTTGGGTGTGTCGGCGAGTGACCAACTTTGAAGCTATGAGCCGCTTCCAAAGGAATTTTCTTTGTGTGATGTCATGCAAAATGATTGAATTTTATTACTCCCCGTCTCATTAGAAGTGTTCTATTTTGAATATCCAAAGTCTTTATCTTTAAACTTTGACTTTAAATATATATTTTTCTGTTATATAAAACTTGATGAAAATTATATCATTAAAAACACTTCTAAAACACAATCAATTCATATAACTTTCATCAAGTATAATTTAACACAAAGAAAATTATTTAAGGTCAAAGTTAGAAAACTTAGACTTTGAAAATTCAAAACATGACACTTCTAATGGGACGGAGGAAGTATTTTTTATTATAGGGTTAAATACATAAAAAGGTAACCTATTTTCCTAAAATTCATAAAAAGGGTAACGTATTTATGTTTTGATTATTAAATGGACTATGTTTTCAATTTGTAAGCAATAAAGATAACAATGTTAGTTTTTAACGTTAAACATTCGTTAAGTGTCAACGTGACATGCCACATCAATAAAAAAACGGTCACGTCATCAAAGAAAAAGGTCGATCTAAACAGTTTACACAACAACATCGTCATTTCCAAAAATCGGGTATCATTTATTGGTGAAATAAATATAAATCGGCGATGAGTATAAAAATATTGGAAGAAAAATCGGTGATCGGTGATGGGTATGAAATGGGGTTTGCATTGGTACGTGTATAGAAATGGGATGTGCATTATGAATATAAATTCCACGTAGACTTTTTTAATGATGTGGCATGCCACGTTGGCACTTAACGAATATCTAAAGTTAAAAACTAACGATGTTACCTTTATTGCTTACAAATTGAAAACATAGTCCATTTAATAATCAAAACATAAATACGTTACCTTTTTTAGAAATTTTAGTAAAATAGATACCTTTTTATGCATTTAACCCTTTATTATATCACCTTGTTAAATTTATTGGTCGAATAATGATAACACACGAGTTCATACGAGTAACGAGTTAATTACGGATCTTAATAAAAATAAAATTTTTTTGTGTGTTACTGCTAATTATAAAAGACAAATTTCTAACTCATATATATAAAAGTTGTTCAATTGAGATATCTTTGTGATCATTACAAGATTATTATTAGTTACGTACCATCAAGATGTTATAAAATACAAAGTAAAGTTTGAATATGACATCTCTTGCGATAATATAAAAAAATAAAAAAAGAAAAATCGGTGATCGGTGATGGGTATGAAATGGGGTTTGCATTGGTACGTGTATAGAAATGGGATGTGCATTATGAATATAAATTCCACGTAGACTTTTTTAATGATGTGGCATGCCACGTTGGCACTTAACGAATATCTAAAGTTAAAAACTAACGATGTTACCTTTATTGCTTACAAATTGAAAACATAGTCCATTTAATAATCAAAACATAAATACGTTACCTTTTTTAGAAATTTTAGTAAAATAGATACCTTTTTATGCATTTAACCCTTTATTATATCACCTTGTTAAATTTATTGGTCGAATAATGATAACACACGAGTTCATACGAGTAACGAGTTAATTACGGATCTTAATAAAAATAAAAAGTACAGGGACACCTAATGAAAAAAAAGGGCACATGGATGAAAATGCGAATCGAGTAAACCACATGGACGATTTGTGACAATTTCTCTTATAAATAATAAGATGGTTAATTTAAAATTTCTTCTAGTTAAAAGATTGTATTCATATATGACCAAGCGGTAAAATATTATGAGTTATAGATGCCCATTATATTGTGTACTTCATGTCAAAGAGTTATCAAAATGGTATAACCTGAATATGAAAACCATAAATTTATATGAATCTAAATATGATTTTTGGTTCTTAAGTTGTATTTTTAGTTCAATCATCCCTTATTACGACAGAATTTTGAACAAATATCATCATGTTTATTAAACATTAAAATGTTGTTTAAATATACCTCTAGACATTCCATTTATCAATACTTGGTATCTTTGGTATGTAGTAAAACTTTAAATATAAGCAAAAAGAATAGTCGTTATTACAATATTATACTACGAGAAAACAGCCGAATGATGATGAACACAAACAAACACAAAAAGACACATCTTCGAAAAGCATGTGCTTACACTAGCCGGCGAGCCGCATATAAAGAAAGCTGCGGCTGGTAAATAAGTGGCGGCTCGAAGCCAAAAGAAAGTTAAGACAAAAGATATTTTAATAAGCAAGATGCACTTTTAATTGGTTGCTGGCACGGGGTTGCCACGTCATCGGTTCATCTCCTCCACTAATTTTTTCCATCTATACTGCGTCAGCATTATTTATTAAACTACAATTTTGTCCCGGTAGGTTGAATTGATCTACACCATAATCAGGGGTAATTTTGTAATCTTAATGAAAATGTCATTGTCAATAGAAAGTAATCAAACGATCCGTCGTGGTCTTCGCTTCGAATGGTCCAAAAGCCAGTTGTGTATCTTGGGTTATTTTCGGTATTTTGTGCAAAGATAGAAGTAGAATGTGCATGTGTTGCACACTCCAAATAATTTGTTTATTATAATTAGCTTGTGGAAATTGTGTTTACATATTTGTATCCTTGTAATTGTTCATAATAAATATTTAGGTCCTCCAATAGTTGGTTTTATATTTCTCGTTTCTTAATAATCTTTGTCGAACACAATAACAATTGATAAGTTGATTTATTGAAGTTGTTTACCGTGACACTTGAATATTATAAAATCATAATGTGTCAATCGAAGTTGTAAACTTTGACATACTTAACGATATTTGAATATTAAAAAAAATATCATAGTTCATTATCATTTTATGTGTTTTATTGTCACACATAGTTGTTAGGTCGAAAATCGACCAAGTATAATTTGTTCAGAAATAGCTTGAAGTTCAGTGAAAACGTTTGTACAGAATTCTGAGCCGTCTCAGAATTACTTCACTGAAGCTTCACTTCAGTTCAGATCAAGATAAATCTGAAACATTCATTCTGAAGTCAAAGACTGAAGTATGAAGAAGAGAATCATCTCAGAAGCGAGCAAAGAGTGATTCTACCAGATCGAAGACTGAAGCATCTCAGTATAAAGTATTTACAACACTTTACACTGATTACGAGGAAGACTTTTTACTTTACATACCTTTACCCAGTTAATAGATTTATCTATTAATAAAAGGTACAAGGTAAAAGTATAGGTTTGGAACGTAGTACTATAAGTCACATCAACTGACTTATATACTCTTCCTAGTACAAGCATGTAAGGAATTAAGTTTAATTCCTTAAATGCTCACAACCACTTTTATACGATCTTGTCCATGTCATCATGAACTTGGTCTATAAATGTGAAGTCTTCTCACAACTTGCAAAGTGCTTGAAACTTTAGCATTGCACCTTGTGAGATATACTCTAAGTAAACTTACGAGTATTTCTAAGTTATTTAGATCACTTGTTTTTCGGGGTTGTTTAGATACTTACACTTGGGTGTTTATCTTTGTTCCGCAACAATCCTTGTATTTGTTTATATATCAATAAATCAAATACATTAGAAAGAAAACAACGTGTCTCAATGCTACATACTTGATTATACTTATATATATCTTTATATAGTTTCTGCCATTTAGTTCTTGCATTTTACTTTAAGTCAATTGTTTCTTGTTATCCATATCTGAATCGTAAACTTAACTTGTCCATCAAGATCAGTTGTACTTGCCAGTCGGGTTTAGTTAATCATCTATATTTGGGACTCACAATTGGTATCAGAGCAGCAAGGTTGAATTATATCAATTCTTTAACCTTTGATCTGCATAGATGGCTGACTTTCAACAAGAACGTCCTGACCCTAATAACACTACTCCACCCCCTATCATCAACAACAATATACCATCGCATAATGTACACGTACACTTTCCAAATAATCCTGTTCCCAAGTTTGATGGGAACAGTGAAAACTTTCAAACATGGAAAGCATGCATGCTAAAGTATATTGCTGGTGTTGAAAGACATTTGCCCGATATCTTAAAAGAAGGACCCTTTGTCCCCATGAATGCTTCTACTGTTGTCAGAAATACCGATGGGACTCCTAGGCAGTCACCTAAGGAGAAGGATCATTGGTCTGAGGAAGATCATAGACTTGTAGACCTTGACACTAAGTTACAAAATATGATTTTATATGCAGTTCCTGAAACCCTTATGCCCACTCTTGTTTTACTTGAAAATTCCAAATTAATGTGGGAGGAACTAATGACACAGTTTGAAGGCACAAATGAGACAATTGTCACAAGAAAAGTTGCTTTAAACAAAAGATATGAGTCTTTCTTTGCTGTCCCTGGGGAAACTTTAACTCAAACTTACATCAGATTTACAAATCTGGTAAATCAACTGAAAGCCCTGGGTGTAACCAAAGATAAAGAAATTCTGTTGGAAAAATTTTGTGACATTTTACCTTCTAAATGGAAAAATTTAATCTTGGTCTTGAGACAAGGCAAAACTTTGCACAGTCACACTCTTGCTTCCCTTTATGGAGCCTTCAGATATACTGAAGAGAACAAAGCTGAGAGAGCTTTGGCTGAGCAGGATGCCAAGAATCATGTTTCTACCAGTTCTGGTATGGTTCAGTATTCTGAACCACATAGTACTGCTCTACTATCTTCTGAGAGTGACATTTCTGACTCGATGAAGAAGATGGTTTCTGAAATGTTAAAAACTGGTGTCTCTGGTAATGTTACTCATGATTGTAATGAGGATGACAATGATGATCTGGTTGCCATGCTGGCTAAAACGTTCAATCGTTTTAAGGCCAAATCAAATCGAGCTGGCAAACCTTTTGCTTCCAGCGCTTCTATTGACAAGTCTAATCTTGAATGCTTTAAATGTGGCAAGAAAGGACATTTCATGAAGGAATGCAGATCTAGTTAACCATTATCATCACAATCTGCTCCTAACCATTCTATTTTTCAGAAATCTGATGACATCTATAAGGCCAAATACAAGAAGTTAAAGGCACATATGGCTCTTCTGGCACAAGACAACTCAAGCAACAGTTGTATGATTGCCAAAACTAAAAAATGGGAAGAATCTGATGAATCATCTGATGATGAAGAAGAAGTTAGGGACATGTGTTTCATGGCACAAGAAGATCAAGGTCATTTGGTCAAATCCGATGTTGAATCTGGTCGCTGGGTGGATATTGTAATGAAAAAGGGAGACCGAAAGAAGAATATATGGTTTCTGGACAGTGCTGCTGGCCGAACCATGACTGGTTATCAGACCCTGCTAGAGGAATATAGGGTGCAAGAGGGCCCTCAATAGTTTTTGGAAATGATGGTAATGGAGAAACTGAGGGATATGGTGTGGTGAATAATGGTCAAGTCAAATTCACACGTGTTGCATATGTGAACGGTTTGAAATATAATCTGATCAGTGTCAGTCAACTGTGTGATGATGGCTTCAAGGTTTTATTTGATATTTCACAAGGCACCATATTCAACAGAGATGGAAAGGTGGTACTGATTGCACCAAGGAAGGGAAACATTTATGTCATTGATATGAATCCTTCTACCACTGAACAATGTTTCTACTCAAAGGCAGATGAAGACACAAACTGGCTGTGGCATAAGAGATTATCTCATCTGAACTTCAAAAATATTAATAAGTTGTCTAGAAAACAACTTGTTGATGGGATACCCTCTATGTCTTTCAATAAAGACAAGCCATGTCCAGGTTGTGAAATGGGTAAGCAGAAAAGAGCTTCATTCAAGACAAAACAAAGCTTTAGTATAACTGAACCTCTTCACATGCTTCACATGGACCTTTTTGGACCAGTGAATGTTCAGACCAGAGCAGGAAAGAAATACACCCTTGTTATCGTTGATGAATATTCAAGATACTGCTGGGTGATTTTCCTCAGATCCAAAAGTGAAGCTGCTGCTGAAATCATTGCTCTCATCAAACAAATTGAGCTCAAGCACAAGCGAAAAGTTTGTCAGCTCAGAAGTGACAATGGAACTGAATTCATAAATGCTACTCTGGAGTCCTTCTGCACTGAAACTGGCATATCTCAGAACTTCTCCTCAGCTCACACACCAGAGCAGAATGGTGTTGTAGAAAGAAAGAATCGTACGCTGATTGAAGCTGCTAGAAGTATGTTGAATGAATCTGGTCTTCCCAAGAATTTCTGGGCTGAAGATGTTGCAACTGCCTGCTACACTCAGAACAGATCTGTTTATGTCAAAAGATACAAGAAGACCTCCTATGAAGTACTCAGAAATAGAAAGCCTAATATTGGATACTTCCATGTATTTGGGTGTCCAGTATACATTCTGAATGATTCAAATCAGCTTGGAAAATTTGATGCAAAAGCTGATGAAGGATACTTCCTAGGATATTCATCAAATCGCAAAGCCTTTAGAGTCTTTAACAAGAGACTTGAAAAGGTTGATGAGTCAATTCATGTTACCTTTGATGAATCCAATTCTGCAATCTTTAAAAATTCCATTCTTGTACCACCCTCAGAAAGTCCAATAAGTTTTGGTGATTCTGATCCTATTGCTGAAACTGATCAGTCACCTGAACCTGCTTCTGAACATATCCGTTCAGAACCAGTAGTAAACAAGCCTAGCAACATTCCATTTTATCCTCCAGTCAGTTTCAAACTACCTTCTGAACTGACTATTGGATCAGATGTACATGCTGCTTCTCCTCTGATATCAGGCTCCACTGAGCAACCTCAATCTGAAGAATTTCATGATGCAAGTCATGATCTGCAGGAAGAAGAAGAAGCTGAAAATGTATTTTCTGAAGCTCCTCCTGAAGGTACTCAGAGAAGTTCTTGCACTGATATCACTGTTCATCCTGGTCAATACTCTAAATGGACAAAAGCACATCCAATCAAGCAAATTATTGGAGAGTCCAGTAAAGGGGTTCAGACCAGAAGAGCCACAAGCGATCAATGCTTAAACGTCAGCTTCTTATTTCTAATTGAACCCAAGAAGATTGACGAGGCTATGCAAGACCCAAGCTGGGTTGAAGCCATGCAAGATGAGCTCAACCAGTTTAAAAGAAAAGATGTATGGGAACTCGTTCCTTGTCCCAGTAACCTGAAGAAGAAACCAATTGGGACAAGATGGGTCTTCAGAAACAAGATGGATGGAGATGGTCATATCATCAGAAACAAAGCAAGACTTGTTGCAAAAGGATATGCACAAGAAGAGGGAATAGATTTTGATGAAACTTTTGCACCAGTTGCTAGACTTGAAGCTATCAGAATATTCTTAGCTTTTGCAGCTCATCATCAGTTTAAAGTCTATCAAATGGATGTCAAAGTGCATTCCTGAATGGAGAACTAGAAGAAGTCGTTTATGTGTATCAACCACCAGGATTCATCAATGAAGAAAAACCACATTGGGTGTACAGACTGAACAAAGCCTTATATGGTCTGAGACAAGCACCCAGAGCCTGGTATGATACTCTTACTAGACATCTTCTTAAAAATGGTTTTAAACGTGGTGCAATAGATAAGACTTTGTTCATATTGCATGATAAAAGTGATATCCTTTTAGTACAAATTTATGTTGATGATATTGTGTTTGGTTCTACAAATGAGAGGATGTGTGAAAATTTTTCTAAAATCATGTCTTCTGAGTATGAAATGAGTATGATGGGTGAACTGACATATTTTCTGGGACTTCAAGTAAAACAAACTGAAGATGGTATTTTCATAAACCAAGAAAAATATGTCAGAGATTTATTAAAGAAATATCAATTTGATTCAGTCTCATCAAAAGATACTCCTATTTCTGCTCCATTAACCTTGGATTCTGATCCACATGGAAAACCAGTGGACCATACAAAATATCGTGGTATGGTTGGCTCACTGATGTATTTAACTGCAAGTAGACCAGACATAATGTTTGCAACATGCCTTTGTGCTAGATTTCAGTCTGATCCCAGAGAAGCACATGCAAATGCTGTTAAAAGGATCTTCAGATACCTTAAAGGTGTCCCCAGATTGGGTCTTTGGTATCCCAAAGGCTCTAGTCTAGATCTAATGGGTTATTCAGATTCTGATCATGCAGGTTGTAAGATAGACAGGAAAAGTACCACAGGTGGGTGTCATTTCCTTGGTGGCAAATTAGTAAGCTGGACCAGTAAGAAACAGACTGCAGTATCACTATCCACTGCAGAAGCTGATTATATTTCTGCAGCAAGTTGTTGTGCTCAGATTCTATGGATGAAAAACCAGCTGATTGATTATGGTGTTACTTACACAAAGACTCCAATCTTTTGTGATAACACTAGTGCCATTGCCATATCTCACAATCCTGTGATGCACTCGAAAACCAAGCACATCGATCTCAGGTATCATTTCATTCGTGATCATATTCTGAAAGGAGATATTGAATTGCACTTTATTCCCACTGATAAACAACTCGCTGATGTTTTTACAAAACCTTTAGATGTCAAAACCTTTAAACATCTGGTCAGTGAGTTGGGTATGTTAAATCCTTAGACTGGTAATCTTGTTATGAATGCCTCAGTGACACTGATCTGGTTCACCAGTCTGAGCGATCCATGTAATTTTTGCTCGCCTAACTATCGAACGCCTTTGTGATACTATCTTGGCACTTATTAATTCATGGATCATCACTTCAGGGGGAATGTTAAATATTTTTCTAACTTTAAAATAAACCTTCATTTTTGAGGGGGAACCTTTTACTCAGAAAAACGTATTTAACTGAAGCACTTCAGAAAATCAAAATTATTTTAGTTGAATTTTATTAACTGAGATGGTTCAGATCTCTTTGGAACTGACCATGCTCAGAATTTATTTTGTCATCACTGAAAGACAACAATCCTTTCAAGATATTTTTTGATACTTGGTCAATTGTGTGTACACGTGGCCTACTGCATACTATGTTTTTAACTTACGTTGGTCATGCTTATGTGTCACACAAGTTGCGCCGTAAAAGGGAAAGAAATGAGTACTTTTCCTGAAAAAGTGTTGCAGGGTGGGGTCACTCAAACGTCTCTGCATTTAATGCGGATTTGACCCCAGAAATTGTTTTTAATTGGAAAATCACTTTGTATTCCATCTTAAATTCAAATTCCTTTTCATTCTTTCATTTACTTCGTTTTTCATTTACTTCCCAATCATCAATCTCTCTCATATTTACTCTCAAATTCCTTAACTCTTCATATTCCTTTCACTTTCAACTTTCGATTCTTAAAAATGTCTAAATCATCATCCTCTTCACAACACAAATCGCTCATCAATTTTGAATATACTCCATCGAATGTTGTGAAAACATCTGCCACATGGCCAAAGAATTTCACTCCTTCTCAAATCCGATTTAACATGAGCAATTTCTTGGCTCAATTAAATGTGAAATCCAAAACACTAATGGGAAGAATTAATAATTTTTGGGAGCAATCCCCTTTCCATTATGCTCTGACCGCTAATCCTCATGCATTGTATCATCGATACTTGCTTGAATTCTGGTATACTGCTGTGGTGAGCAAAGATGAACAATCCATCTCCTTCACTCTCAATGAGGGCACCAAGCAGTGTGTTATCACTCTTGAGGGGTTCAGAAATTCCCTTCATCTGAACTACCTCAAACCTTCCCAGGTATTTGCTAAACGACTCAAAGGAGTCAATTTCAGGGAAGTTCTAGTCGCCACCGGTCATGGCGATATGGAGGATGTTGATGGTAATCTGAAGACCTCCGGGCACATATTTATGTCTGGATTTGGCAATTGCTGGAGGTTCTTCTGGACCCAGATTGTGGAAAGTCTTGGTGGCAACCATGGAGGGTTGGACCAACTTTCATTACCCCAAGTTGAGATGGGATATTATATTTGGAATGGGATACAAGCAGATTTTGCTGAGATTCTCTTTTCTCAGCTAATTACAAAACTAAAAGGAAAGAGAAGTCTGCATATTGCCTTTCCAAGATTTCTAAGCTTATGTTTCATGGATATTCTTGGTGAAGCTTATAATCAAGCTGGACCTGAAGCTTCAGTACCTGAATACAACAGAGATTTCTCAAAGGCATCCACTGCTGAAATGAGCCTGAACTATCCACTGCTATGCTTCAGGTATTTAATAAAACTGTTTCAGCCACACTAGCTGGTTCAGAAAGGTCACTAAGTGGGCCACAAAAGAATGTGGGACCCGTTAGTCGACCTAAAGATAAGTTTCTGAACATAATTCATGTTCCAGTTTCTGTATCTACTGTCCCTGGCAATGACACTACGGTTGAGCCGATCATTAAATCTGGTAACGATGCACCTGCTTCTGCAGATGTTGAACCAGAAACTGGTGCGGGTACTAGTGACCCAAACCAGGGCATATCTGACCAGAATGCAGTGGTGAATGCTTTCTGGGATGACGATGAGCTACCTCAGGGGAATCTCGATTCCCTTGCTGATTTTGAGTTTGACGAGGGATTATTGGAGGCGAATCAATCTGATTCTGAGCCAGCCACCATCCTCGCAAACGCCCCTCCTCCTCCCCCAGAAATCCAAATTCAACCAGACCAACAAGAACAAGATATTAATCCTTATGTTCCACCACCTCCATCTCATCAACATCCAATTTTTCCACCGAGCACTAATCCTGCCTATGTTACAGCCGGTACTTTTAATCCATCACTTCAATTTCTTCACCCCCAAATTCATAAAATCCCACCCCCTATCAATTATGATCCCCCAATGGAGACGAACTTGGATTCTGATACAGAATCTGAGAGTCCAACTGATTTACAACTGAAAAATGTTCTTAAAGGGCTTGGTAATCTACCATTTGTTGCTCCTGCTTCTGCATAACCTCCACCACCTTTAAATGTAGAAGCACAGTTAGAAAAGACTCAAACCGAAGTCCAAAGCCTTATTCTAAGGGTGAAGGACTTAACCAAGTCTCTAACTGCCAATACTAGTTCTGTGGCTGAAATGAAAGGAGCTCAGATGTTTCTTGGAACTGAATTAACCAAGGTTGCTGGAAACGAAGGACTAGTAGTTGGGAAGCTGAATGAGCTGGTGATGACTTGCAACAAGGTGAGCTCTGCAATCAGAGAAGCCTTCAAGCTAACAAAAAGAGATGTGCAAGCTTCGGTGGTTGCAAACTTGACATCTTGTGTTCAGTTGTTGAAGCAAGATTTTATGGTTGTTGGAAGAGAAGTACATGAGTTGGTTGAGAAGCCAAGTATAAATGAGAAAGAACTTGGGGCTTCTATAAGTGTTGGTATTTTGGATAATCTGAAGTCTGAGCTAACTCAGAATCTAGTTACTCAGATTTTAGAATCCGTTTCTGAGAAGGTTGGTGAGAAGGTTAGAGTGATGATTGCTGAACTAACCAAAGACACATATGACAAAATGGACAAGGCTGTGAATGAAGTAAAAGATTCAGTGTCCAAACTTGAAGGCTCAGTTCAGAATCAGTCCAAACAGTTAGAAGAAATTCTAACTCATCTCAAGAAGGAAAATATTGTTGCTCCTCCTGTTCCCTCATTCACTGAAGAAGATAGAAAGCAGTTGAAAGAGATGATAGATAAAGAGTCGCTGAATCTGAACTCTAATTTCAGATTAAGATCTCAGTTTGCTCAGCTTTCTAGAGGTATTTCTGAATGCTTACAACAACAAAGTTGGGAACCACTGAAGGGCATGCAAATGGCCATTGAAGAATTCGCTAAGTTGCCTTCAGAGGTCCCCAAAGGGGGAAAAGGTGTGCCTATTGGTCTGCTTGCAAGTACACAAGAAATCATTGAAGCAACCAAGAAGCAAACTGAGGTGCCATCTGGTAGTGCCTCAGTTCAGGGGGAAACTGAATCTGAATCTGGTAAGAAAGATAAGGGCAAGGCCCATTAGAGGAAGAACCAACAAAGAAAAGTTCTAAGGGTTCTGGGATTATTGTTGGTGAGAATGTGGATGAGCATGGTTATCCCCTGCACGATCTTGATGCTGATAGTAAGAAATTAGAGGCTTTGCAGAAGCAGGTCTCAAATCAATTCATTATGTGGAGGGAAAACAAAGAAAGAGAAAGGGAACAACATCTGAAGATGGGGACCCTTGATCATATAGATGCTGCAGCTCTTGGTTTATCACTGGAAAGATATTTGAAAATCAAAAATGATCCAAGAGTGCAGAAGTCTGTTGTGATATGCTCGAGTATGAATGTGGGATGAATTACTCACCTCTGGAACAAAAGCTAGAGAGTCTAACCTTCAAGTTGTCTATTGAAGACTTGAAGAGAAATAGAGAAGGAAATGGCAATTAAAAGGAAGGAAATTCTGGCCGAAGTTCTGAAGGTTGAAAAAGAGTTGTTCAGACCAACCACAAAGCCCAAAGTAACTGGAACAAGGTCTGCAAGAAAGAATTCTCGTGATGTTGTCTTTACTTCCCTCAAACCATCTGATGATGCTGCTGAACTTGAAAGAAAACATGAGAAGGATCAGTATGATCATTACATGAATCATCGATCGCATCAGGCCAAAATCATTGATATAGAAGTTACAAAGGCTGATGGATTGAAGTTGTTTGATTTGATTGTAAAAAGAGAAGGTAGGGCAGCTGAAGAATATAATCAAGTTTCAGTTCACGAGTTTGGGATTTCAGAGCATAAGGAGATGATCCAAATTCTGAGGGGGAAAGCCGAAATCTGCCTTGATTGGTGCATGGTTATCAAGAATACAACAAAAGATGCAGGCCAAGGTAGAAATTGAAGGAAGATTGTTTGGAAAGAAGGATCATTCTCCACTGAAAAGGAAACCTACTGAAGCACCTTCTGGTTCAAGGCCTGCCAAGAAGTAGTTCCTTTTTCAGTTTATCATGTACTTGTAATATATTTACATTTGTGACAAACATTTCAGTTTGTATATATATGTTGCAAATTGTAACCAATAAGTAGATGGTAAGTTTAAGTTAGAAAAACCACAAGTAAAATTGAGACATCAATGATCTATAAGATGTACTTAGAAAATTTTTACAACTTAAACAAAACTTGCATTTCAGACTTACAAACATGTATAGATAGAAGTCTGAGATGCATGCACTATTTCAGAACAAATAGGGGGAATTTGTTAGGTCGAAAATCGACCAAGTATAATTTGTTCAGAAATAGCTTGAAGTTCAGTGAAAACGTTTGTACAGAATTCTGAGCCGTCTCAGAATTACTTCACTGAAGCTTCACTTCAGTTCAGATCAAGATAAATCTGAAACATTCATTCTGAAGTCAAAGACTGAAGTATGAAGAAGAGAATCATCTCAAAAGCGAGCAAAGAGTGATTCTACCAGATCGAAGACTGAAGCATCTCAATATAAAGTATTTACAACACTTTACACTGATTACGAGGAAGACTTTTTACTTTACATACCTTTACCCAGTTAATAGATTTATCTATTAATAAAAGGTACAAGGTAAAAGTATAGGTTTGGAACGTAGTACTATAAGTCACATCAACTGACTTATATACTCTTCCTAGTACAAGCATGTAAGGAATTAAGTTTAATTCCTTAAATGCTCACAACCACTTTTATACGATCTTGTCCATGTCATCATGAACTTAGTCTATAAATGTGAAGTCTTCTCACAACTTGCAAAGTGCTTGAAACTTTAGCATTGCAACTTGTGAGATATACTCTAAGTAAACTTACGAGTATTTCCAAGTTATTTAGATCACTTGTTTTTCGGGATTGTTTAGATACTTACACTTGGGTGTTTATCTTTGTTCCACAACAATCCTTGTATTTGTTTATATATCAATAAATCAAATACATTAGAAAGAAAACAACGTGTCTCAATGCTACATACTTGATTATACTTATATATATCTTTATATAGTTTCTGCCATTTAGTTCTTGCATTTTACTTTAAGTCAATTGTTTCTTGTTATCCATATCTGGATCGTAAACTTAACTTGTCCATCAAGATCAGTTGTACTTGCCAGTCGGGTTTAGTTAATCATCTATATTTGGGACTCACAATAGTATATTACATTCTTATTTTGTACCATCTACCAATAAACTAAAACAGGATTATAACATCCTTTGATCGACACATGTCAATATATTAAAACGACAAGTGTACTTTTAGTCAGATTCACTAAATAAATTTCTTATTTTAATCTCATATATCCATATTTAATTAGGAAATTCATATTTTAATAAATTCATGTGTATTTTATTTATATTTACTGGCACGTCTACGTATATATATAAGATAACATCTATATTTATTTGTTTCCAATAATGATTCTGTTAATGGTATTGACAGTCCACGATTTGCACACTTATATGTGATTAATTAAGACAAGAAAGTAAATGCAGAAAGTAAAGAACAAGAACAAGAATTAAGTTCAAGTGCAAAGATCTAAGCAAGTCTAATCATATGTATCATTGAATTAAACGATGAATACATGGTCGATATTACAACTTGTCTTACAAGAATACAAATGAACTAATAATTGCTAAGTCTAGACAAACTATAAACTTAAACAATTTAGAGAGAAAGTAAGTGACACACACTTGTGGTGACAAACACAAAGTGTTAATGAGATGGCTGTGTTGCTTTATATAGGGGAGGAATTAGGGCAACACAGCCTTACATTGATAGAGATAGAATGGTGGTTGTCGACATCTAATTGGCTCGTAGTACTTGAATCCAGGAGCCTTTGTCTTCTTTACCAAAACGGGTATGAAAGAGAAAACCCTTCTTTTTGGTCCAACTGCATTTTTGCCATACTAAGTAAATTGCAGTTGGATGAACCACCATGTGACTCCTTGTCTTCTTTTGATTCGAAATCTTCCCGCCTTGACACACAACTTGGAAAGTGAACCACCCGCTGACAAGAGTCACTGACTCGCTGAAGACTTGCTGACGACATACGTCAGCGACCAAGTCTGGTCAGCGAATCCTTGACTCAACAGGTATATATTGGCATACGAACTTTTTCAAATATGTATAGATATCTATTAGTTCTCTAAAGTTTTTAGAAGTTTTATAAATCCAATACCTATATATATATTATGAATTATGATCTCATTTGCTTATATTAATTACTTATAATAGGTCATTAACATGAACACTTCAAAAATTTGAGTTTACGATTCGAAATCACAAGGCTATTTGCCGTCATCCACCATGCTTACAAGTTCTGATTTTGATGTGATTCTAAAATTTAAGGTAAATCCAAAACTCTAACTAAACATATATTATATTTATCATTATTGTTTATTATAATTTAGCTTCGATCATCGATTTACTTTAACACAATTTATTTCATACTCACGAATCATGTATGAGGCATATTCAAATTTCTTTATGATACAATCTATATAGCAACCGTACATCGTACGGGTATTAGGACTAGTTAGAAATAATATATTATTCTTAGGTTAAACATATTATTCTAAATAGTTCAATTGGAATATGACAATATTACAAGTATTTTTTTTTATAAAAATGATATTTTTACATGCTTTTATTTATTTTTTATATATATTATGACATTTATTAAAAAAACTTTGTGGTTAAAATATCAAACTCTATTGAAACTTGTAATATAGGAGCATCTCTAACTAATTTCAAATCTTCTAAAGTTCTAAAATGAACTTCTGATGTGGGGCTCGGTTGATTGAAATGATATGTTTTAATACTCGTATCATATTATGGGTTGTGACCTTTACACCACTAGTTTTTGACAATATACTACCAAATGTGTTTTATTGTATTGTACAGTATGACCCTGTAAAACACATATAGTGGTGTATTGTCAAAAACTAGTGGTATACAGATCGCTTCTCATTCTAAAAATTCAGACATTTTATCTTATTTGCTTAGATTTAATTGTCTCAACCAACAAGGTTGAATTAATTAGTTAACATTTTTGTTTTTGAAGATAGAAGTTAAGGGTTCAATTCTCACTTTTTATAAAGGCCGGAGATTTTTTTCCACCTTATATAGAACCTACAATTTTAGAAGCAGTTTTTTTTACTTTAGATAGATAAGATGACGGTAAGACTATATATATATAGACTTTCCTTATTTTGAGAAACCATTTTTTTTAAGAACCATGAGAACTCTCAAATTATGTATTGGATCACATGTTTTTTTTGTTCATTCACATGTGAAATGATATAAAAAAGTATGTTGTAGAATAAACTTTTTTAAAAACCTTCAAAATAGCCTTTTGTGAACTTGTGAATGAATATGTTCACGTTTTCGTTCACATGTTAACAAATGGGTATATATAAGGTTTTGAAAATAACTTTATTCTGCAACATATATTTTTATAACGTTTCACATGTGAATGAACAAAAAAAACATGTAATCCAATACATAATTTAAGAGTTCTCAAGGTTCTTACAAAAAAATGGGTTCTCAAAATAAGGGCCTATATATATATATAATATATATTATATATTATATTTATATATATATATATATATAGGTAACACTCCGGTAAGAACACCCTTAAAATAAGAACACGGTGAGAACACTTAAAAACATCATTTTGATGCATTAAAAGTCCATAAAACTAACATAGTGTATAACTAATTATCATTATTTAAGTGTTTAACAACACATTAATCCGTCAAAATCGAGAAAATCATGTTTTTTTGATGAATATGCATCCAAGATGGATGCACAAAACAAAAACCATGATTTTCTCGATTTTGACAGATCAATGTGTTGTTAAACACTTAAATAATGATAATTAGTTATACACTATATTAGTTTTATGGACTTTTAATGCATCAAAATAAGTTTTTAAGTGTTCTCACCGTGTTCTTATTTTAAGGGTGTTCTTATTTGATTTGCCCCTATATATATATAACTTGTATGAAACGACTCGACTCAATTTAAGAAAAATACGATTTTTTTTATTTTTTTTTTCTGGCCGTAAATTTATGGCCCAGAACCGTAAATTTACGGCTTAAATACAACTAGCCGTAAAATTTGCACCGTAATTCGCTCTTGGATTTTTTTCTTCCCTGTTTGAAAACAACTCGAAATTACAAGGGCCGTAAATTTATGGCCCAGGGCCGTAAATTTACGGTCCCATCTAAATCAATGGGCCGTAAAATTATGGTCAGGGCCGTAATTTTATGGTCCGACCTGCACTTTTCCATTTTAACCAAAAATCCATATTTCACATTCCATGCTTCAAATTCTTTAAACCAAAACACCAAAATGAGTAAAACCATATATTACAACATAATGGATAGATCCAAAAACCTTAACCATTGAAATATACATTAAAACGACCAAACGGGTCATTCGCCCGTAGTTAACAAAAGTGGCAAAATGGGCGATTTAACCCTTTTTAGTTGCATACTTCATTCAACAAAACTCATGACTTCCAAAACATAATAATATACTTGTTTTACCAAAATGAACCAAAACATATCGATAGTACTGATGTGACCAATTTATATAGATCGCCCACATCATTATTGGCCTTGTTCGTATGTGTTTTGAGTCGATTTTTTATGCATTTGGCGCGTTTATGGTGTTTGTTAGTGCTTTCAGGTTCTTAGCAGGTTGCGTGTCCATTTGGTGCATTTTCTGACGATTTTAGGCCAAGATGTTGATCCGAGTGCTCGAGAGCGGTTAATGAAGAAGAACCAAGAATTCCAGCAAGTTTGAGCTGCGCCGCAGTGGGAAGAGTGTTGCCCCACTGCGCCGCAGTCGGAAGAGTGTTCCCACTGCGCCGCAGTGGGAACATTCACACCCCACTGCGCCGCAGTGGGATTTCCAGAGAGTTATCATTGCGCCGCAGTGGGAAGTGCACAGGCCCACTGCGCCGCAGTCAAGGTCGAGAGAAAAAGACAAGAATTTCAGAGAATTATCACTGCGCCGCAGTGGGAACATTCACACCCCACTGCGCCGCAGTCAACAACGAATAAACAATTCCAGGGACTTCTCACTGCGCCGCAGTGGGAAGTGCACAAGGCCACTGCGCCGCAGTGGGAAATTCCACATTGCGCCGCAGTGGGAAGTGCACAGGCCCACTGCGCCGCAGTCAAGGTCGAGAGAAAAAGACAAGAATTTCAGAGAATTATCACTGCGCCGCAGTGGGAACATTCACACCCCACTGCGCCGCAGTCGGAGCACACACCCCACTGCGCCGCAGTCAAGGTCGAGAGAAAAAGACAAGAATTTCAGAGAATTATCACTGCGCCGCAGTGGGAACATTCACACCCCACTGCGCCGCAGTGGGAATCACAACCACTGCGCCGCAGTGGGAACATTACACCCCACTGCGCCGCAGTGGGAACATTCACACCCCACTGCGCCGCAGTGGGAACATTCACACCCACTGCGCCGCAGTGGGAAGTGCACAAACAATTCCCAGTGGAACTTCTCACTGCGCCGCAGTGGGAAGTGCACAAGGCCACTGCGCCGCAGTGGGACATTACACCCCACTGCGCCGCAGTGGGATTCGACATACTCCCACTGCGCCGCAGTGGGAACTTACACCCCACTGCGCCGCAGTCAAGGTCGAGAGAAAAAGACAGAATTTCAGAGAATTATCACTGCGCCGCAGTCAAGGTCGAGAGAAAAAGACAAGAATTTCAGAGAATTATCACTGCGCCGCAGTGGGAACATTCACACCCCACTGCGCCGCAGTCAACAATGAATAAACAATTTCAGAGAATTATCACTGCGCCGCAGTCAAGGTCGAGAGAAAAAGACAAGAATTTCAGAGAATTATCACTGCGCCGCAGTGGGAACATTCACACCCCACTGCGCCGCAGTCAACATTCACAACTGCGCCGCAGTGGGAAGAGTGTTGCCCCACTGCGCCGCAGTCAAGGGTGCCAGAAGACAAGAATTTCAGAGAATTATCACTGCGCCGCAGTGGGAACATTTCCCATTGCGCCGCAGTGGGAAGTGCACAGGCCACTGCGCCGCAGTCAAGGTCGAGAGAAAAAGACAAGAATTTCAGAGAATTATCACTGCGCCGCAGTGGGAACTGCACAGGCCACTGCGCCGCAGTCAAGGTCGAGAGAAAAAGACGAGAATTTCAGAGAATTATCACTGCGCCGCAGTGGGAACATTCACACCCCACTGCGCCGCAGTCAACAACGAATAAACAATTCCAGGGACTTCCTCACTGCGCCGCAGTCAAGATCGAGAGAAAAAGACAAGAATTTTAGAGATTTATCACTGCGCCACAGTGGGAAGTGCACAGGCCACTGCGCCGCAGTCAAGGTCGAGAGAAAAAGACAGAATTTCAGAGAATTATCACTGCGCCGCAGTGGGAAGTGCACAAGGCCATTGCGCCGCAGTGGGAAGTGCACAGGCCCACTGCGCCGCAGTCAAGGTCGAGAGAAAAAGACAAGAATTTCAGAGAATTATCACTGCGCCGCAGTGGGAACATTCACACCCCACTGCGCCGCAGTCAAGGTCGAGAGAAAAAGACAAGAATTTCAGAGAATTATCACTGCGCCGCAGTGGGAACATTCACACCCCACTGCGCCGCAGTCAACAAACAAGCCACTGCGCCGCAGTGGGAAATTCACACCCCACTGCGCCGCAGTGAATAAACAATTCACATTCTCACTGCGCCGCAGTGGGAAGTGCACAAGGCCACTGCGCCGCAGTGAGTGCACGGGAGAATCAGGGTTGCAGCCTTTTTGCTGCAGATTTTGGGAGAGATATATAAAGAAAAATATACCCTATTTCCCATTTTATCAAGCTTTCTTTCTAGGAGTTGTTCTAGGCGAATTCCTCGAAGGATCATCTCAGATTTCATCAATTGATTCATTGAAGATTCAAGAACACCCATCTAGATCGTATCTACTTTTCCGTCTTTGCAATTTCTATTCAAACAATTTGGTACAATATGTTCTATTTCTATTTCGTTTGTTATTTTCAATTTAGCATGAGTGGCTAGATTTATAATCATCCACTTTGATGAAACTTGATGAATGATATGATTGCAATATTTTAATTCAAGAGTTGATTCAATTACCGTTGTGTCGTGATCTTTATCAATTAATTCCTTGTGATTTATTCTTTTGATGTTGATGGTTTATGTGTTCATCGTTAGTGGTACTAGGTGAATATGTTTATTGTTTCTATTCGATTGTCTATGGTCGTTTGTCACCGGTTCATGGTATGACGGTGAATGTCAAATCTATAATAGGAGTTAATTGGTAAACGTGTTTAGAAACGGTTGGTGGTACCACGTTTTCATTCACATAGGCATAATTGGTAATTGGATGATCAAGCAAACTAATTGTTGGGGAGATTTTCTAGGCATTGGTGGTACCGGCTTGGGTAATTTAACTAGCAACTTAGGTGTTTGGGTTATTTGTGAGCGGTTGGTGGTACCACGCGAGCATTTTATCCTTTCACGATTATCTTGTCAACTCTAAATAATTTGAACTTTATCGTGTGCAATCATAACTGAAGTCAAGTGGATTCGAAGTGGATGATATTTATTTATATTGTCTGAACTTTCTTTACTTTTAAATTGTCTTGTCGTTTAAATTTCTTTAAATTCAAATTGTCAAAGTGAGGTAGCAATTCGGCTACGGTTCCATCCTGTTTCCAAAACTGCTTTAGCATACAATTATTTCAAAACCAATCCCCGTGAACGAATTCGGACTTACCTTTGAGCTATACTATATACGAACGGGTCCACTGCCCGCTAGTGTGTAGTAGTCAGTTTTAGGGTAATTCTTGTTTATAAATTTTAAACTCGATTTCACACATCAAGTTTTTGGCGCCGCTGCCGGGGATTGTGTGCCGATTTAGTTGTTAATTTAGTGGTTTGATCCTTCCTCACGCGTGAGGAAGTTACTTGTTTTATTAGTTCAGTTTTCTTTTCTTATCACAGGTGCATTTGACGTGTTTGTGTTAGTTGTGTGTTTGCAAGCATATTTCTTTAGTTGATGAACTTGCGTTCTTCGAGTCTCCCTTTGAATAGTCCTTTGTCTACTCCGAGAAGACCAAGAGGGCGTAGGTTTAACTTCACTGAACCCACAACACCTATACTGACACCATTCTCACCTATAGCTAAACCCACTCCTGATTCGGACGAGGAAGGGTTCTTTTTAGACGAGTTTTTCAATTTAGAAGTTAAGCAAGAGGAAATGGGTGACGAACAACCAAGGGGTCCAAATGACACTCGCTATGGCGAGAGGGTTCGAACTATCCCAACTGGCAGTGGTTCTGCCATTAGACCTCCGGCTATTGATCACACTTTCGCTTTGAAAGGAAACCATTTTAAGAGCATAGAAGAGCACCAATTTGATGGAAAAAGAAAATGAGATCCTTACCAACACTTGGATAGGTTTGAAAAGTTGGCTCGGCTGGGGGGGGGGGGGGGGGGGGGGGGGGGGGGGGGGGGGGGGGGGGGGGGGGGGGGGGGGGGGGGGGGGGGGGGGGGGGGGGGGGGGGGGGGGGGGGGGGGGGGGGGGGGGGGGGGGGGGGGGGGGGGGGGGGGGGGGGGGGGGGGGGGGGGGGGGGGGGGGGGGGGGGGGGGGGGGGGGGGGGGGGGGGGGGGGGGGGGGGGGGGGGGGGGGGGGGGGGGGGGGGGGGGGGGGGGGGGGGGGGGGGGGGGGGGGGGGGGGGGGGGGGGGGGGGGGGGGGGGGGGGGGGGGGGGGGGGGGGGGGGGGGGGGGGGGGGGGGGGGGGGGGGGGGGGGGGGGGGGGGGGGGGGGGGGGGGGGGGGGGGGGGGGGGGGGGGGGGGGGGGGGGGGGGGGGGGGGGGGGGGGGGGGGGGGGGGGGGGGGGGGGGGGGGGGGGGGGGGGGGGGGGGGGGGGGGGGGGGGGGGGGGGGGGGGGGGGGGGGGGGGGGGGGGGGGGGGGGGGGGGGGGGGGGGGGGGGGGGGGGGGGGGGGGGGGGGGGGGGGGGGGGGGGGGGGGGGGGGGGGGGGGGGGGGGGGGGGGGGGGGGGGGGGGGGGGGGGGGGGGGGGGGGGGGGGGGGGGGGGGGGGGGGGGGGGGGGGGGGGGGGGGGGGGGGGGGGGGGGGGGGGGGGGGGGGGGGGGGGGGGGGGGGGGGGGGGGGGGGGGGGGGGGGGGGGGGGGGGGGGGGGGGGGGGGGGGGGGGGGGGGGGGGGGGGGGGGGGGGGGGGGGGGGGGGGGGGGGGGGGGGGGGGGGGGGGGGGGGGGGGGGGGGGGGGGGGGGGGGGGGGGGGGGGGGGGGGGGGGGGGGGGGGGGGGGGGGGGGGGGGGGGGGGGGGGGGGGGGGGGGGGGGGGGGGGGGGGGGGGGGGGGGGGGGGGGGGGGGGGGGGGGGGGGGGGGGGGGGGGGGGGGGGGGGGGGGGGGGGGGGGGGGGGGGGGGGGGGGGGGGGGGGGGGGGGGGGGGGGGGGGGGGGGGGGGGGGGGGGGGGGGGGGGGGGGGGGGGGGGGGGGGGGGGGGGGGGGGGGGGGGGGGGGGGGGGGGGGGGGGGGGGGGGGGGGGGGGGGGGGGGGGGGGGGGGGGGGGGGGGGGGGGGGGGGGGGGGGGGGGGGGGGGGGGGGGGGGGGGGGGGGGGGGGGGGGGGGGGGGGGGGGGGGGGGGGGGGGGGGGGGGGGGGGGGGGGGGGGGGGGGGGGGGGGGGGGGGGGGGGGGGGGGGGGGGGGGGGGGGGGGGGGGGGGGGGGGGGGGGGGGGGGGGGGGGGGGGGGGGGGGGGGGGGGGGGGGGGGGGGGGGGGGGGGGGGGGGGGGGGGGGGGGGGGGGGGGGGGGGGGGGGGGGGGGGGGGGGGGGGGGGGGGGGGGGGGGGGGGGGGGGGGGGGGGGGGGGGGGGGGGGGGGGGGGGGGGGGGGGGGGGGGGGGGGGGGGGGGGGGGGGGGGGGGGGGGGGGGGGGGGGGGGGGGGGGGGGGGGGGGGGGGGGGGGGGGGGGGGGGGGGGGGGGGGGGGGGGGGGGGGGGGGGGGGGGGGGGGGGGGGGGGGGGGGGGGGGGGGGGGGGGGGGGGGGGGGGGGGGGGGGGGGGGGGGGGGGGGGGGGGGGGGGGGGGGGGGGGGGGGGGGGGGGGGGGGGGGGGGGGGGGGGGGGGGGGGGGGGGGGGGGGGGGGGGGGGGGGGGGGGGGGGCACCCGAAGATGTGAACTATGTTCAAAATCAACCCCAAGGGAATTTCTACCGCAACACCGGTTTCCAGAACCGACCTTCAGGTAATACTTCTTATAACTCTTCTTTTCAGACTAATAATTCTCGTTTTTCAGGTAACAGGTGGCAAAGAGATAATTATCAGAATCAGCCACAACAGCAGACTCAGCAAGGACAAGGATCAGGTTCTTCTTCTTCTAATGCCGAGTTGAGGGAGATGATGAAGCAGTTGGCTAGTAACCAAGTTGAAACAAATACTAGCATTCAAATGATCAGGGAAGACACTAAGACTTTGAGTGAGAGGTTGGATCAGTTAAGTGGGAAGGTGGAGATCAACATGAAAAACCAGGGAGTTAATTTCAAGGATCTTGAAAGTAGGATGGCAGCTCTTGCTAGGCCCACGGGGACTCTTCCTAGCAACACACAGCAGAATCCTAGGCCTCAGTTTAGCCAGGGACAGAAATACACTCCACCTCCAGTCCGTAATGAGCAAGCCAAAGCCATCACCACTCGTACTGGTAGGACTTATGACTCACCTCCTATGCCTAATGTTGTTGTTTCAGATGTGCAGGATGACAGGGGTGATGATACCGATGTTGATGAAGAAATAGTGATGGAGGAAGATTCGACCATGAAGACTCCGGTCACTCCACCAAAACTGGCTGTGGTTCCAGAGGTTAAACCATACAAGCCAAAGATACCATTTCCACAGAGGTTCAGGAAAGCAAAGCTAAAGGAGCAATATAACAAGTTTGTGGAAATGATTACAAATGTTCATATTAATGTGCCTTTAGTTGATCTTATTCAGGGGATGCCCCATTATGCCAAGTTCATTAAGGAGCTTGTGACAGATAAAGGGAAGATGGAAGAGGCAAAGGCTACTTTTCTCAATGCCGAGTGTTCTGCTATCTTGCAGAACCGCATTCCACCAAAACTTGAAGACCCAGGGAGTTTTCTTATCACTTGCTCTATTAGAACCATTATTTGTAAGGCCTTAGCTGATTTAGGAGCTAGCATTAATTTGATGCCTTACTCAGTTTATGCTAAGTTGTCCTTGGGAATCCTTCGCCCTACTCGCATGAGTATAAGACTAGCTGACCATTCATTTCAGTATCCCATTGGGATTGCTGAGAATATTAGAGTCAAAGTGGGCCATATTGTTTTTCTTGTTGACTTCGTTATCCTCGAGATGGAGGAAGATACGCAAGTCCCTCTTATTCTTGGACGCCCATTCCTTAATACTGCGGATGCTATCATCCGTGTGAAGGATAAGGAGATTTCCTTAGGCGTAGGAACTGATAGGATTGTGTTTAATGTTGAAAAGTCTATTAAGCATTCATATTCTAATGATGAGACTTGTTTCAGGATTGATGTCATTGATGATGCATTGGATCGAGAATTTCAGGACTTCATGGAGACATATATTGGAGAGGAGGAGATCGCTAATTTAGGATCGGGAGAAATTTCTGATGAAGCTTTGTTTGCAGAGGTCGTGGCACTGAGTTTGGATGAATCACCTCCCGAGGATGAGACTTTTGAGGAGGTAGTTGCTGATGGGAGTTCAAGGGTACCTAACTCTGTTGATGTACCACCTACTGACTTGGAGCTTAAGCCGCTTCCAGACCATCTAGAGTATGCATATCTGTCAGGTGAGTCTTCTCTTCCAGTGGTTATCTCATCCTCACTCTCGAGTGATGAGAAAGACCGTCTCATGTCTGTTCTTAAAGCTCACAAGCGGGCTTTTGCTTGGAAGACCACAGATATTCCAGGTATTAGTCCTAATTTTTGCCAGCATAAGATTGATTTTCTTGATGATGTTAAGCCCGTTGTCCAGAGACAAAGGCGGCTAAATCCTAATATGAAGGAGGTTGTTAAGAAAGAGGTGATTAAGCTTCTTGATGCAGGAATCATTTTTCCTATTGCTGATAGTCCTTGGGTTAGTCCTGTTCATTGTGTGCCCAAAAAGGGGGGCATGACAGTTATTGAGAATGATAATAAGGAGCTTTTGGCCACTAGGACTATTACGGGTTGGCGGGTTTGTATAGATTACCGTAAGCTTAATGATGCCACCCGTAAGGATCATTTTCCCCTTCCTTTCATTGATCAAATGTTGGAACGTCTTGCAGGTAATGAATATTTTTGTTTCTTAGATGGGTTTTCCGGGTACTTTCAAATACCCATTGATCCAAAGGATCAAGAGAAAACCACGTTTACTTGTCCATTTGGCACTTTTGCTTATCGGCGAATGCCGTTTGGTTTGTGTAATGCCCCTGGCACCTTTCAAAGGTGCATGATTGCTATTTTCCAGGACATGCTTGAAACTTCCATGGAAGTTTTCATGGATGATTTTTCTGTTTTTGGGGATTCTTTTCATTCTTGCTTGAGTAATTTGGATAGGATGTTGGAACGGTGTGAGAGGGCACACCTTGTTTTGAATTGGGAAAAGTGTCATTTTATGGTGACTGAGGGTATTGTGTTAGGTCATAAAGTGTCCAAGGCCGGGATTGAGGTTGATCGGGCTAAGATAGATGTTATTGCCAAATTACCCCCGCTTCCAATGTGAAAGGGGTAAGAAGTTTTCTTGGACATGCAGGTTTTTATCGTCGATTTATTAAGGATTTCTCAAAGATTACTCGTCCTATGACCCACTTGTTGGAGAAGGACGTTCCTTTTGTTTTTGATGATGCTTGTTTGAATGCTTTTCAGGTATTGAAGGAGAAGTTGACTGATTCTCCTATCATGGTAGCTCCAGATTGGGAATTGCCTTTCGAGTTGATGTGTGATGCCAGTGATTATGCTGTGGGAGCCGTGCTAGGGCAAAGGGTTGAGAAACATTTCAAGCCCATTTACTTTGCTAGTAAAACTTTGAACCCCGCCCAGCAAAATTACACCACCACAGAAAAGGAGTTGCTTGCAGTGGTCTTTGCATTTGATAAGTTTAGATCATATCTTGTTTTAAGTAAGACCATAGTTTTCACTGACCATTCAGCCCTTAAATACCTGTTCTCGAAACAGGATGCTAAACCCAGGCTTATCCGTTGGATTCTTTTGTTGCAAGAATTTGACATTGAGATAAAGGATAAGAAAGGGGCTGAAAATTTGGCTGCCGACCATTTGAGTCGTTTGGAAGATCCTCGCCGGGAGGAACTTCGTGATGGGGAGATCAATGATCACTTCCCCGATGAGTCTTTAATGTTTATATCTAACTCTGGTGAAGTTCCTTGGTTTGCAGATATAGCTAATTATTTGGTTGCAGGTGAGATACCTAATGATTTCACGTACCAGCATAAGAAGAAGCTCATATCGGATGTTAAGTATTATTTTTGGGACAGTCCATATTTGTTTCGTGTTTGTGCAGATGGTATGATTAGGAGATGTGTTGCTGGAAGTGAGACTAGAGAGATTTTGGATGCGTGTCACTACGGGCCAACTGGAGGTCATTATGGTCCTTCAGTGACGGGTAAGAAAGTTTTTGATGCAGGTTTCTATTGGGCAACAATTTTCAAGGAGGCCCAGACTTTGGTTGAGACTTGTGACATCTGTCAGCGACAGGGGAATATCACTAAACGGGATGAGATGCCTCAACAAAGCATTCATGTATGTGAGGTATTTGATGTCTGGGGTATAGACTTTATGGGACCTTTCCCACCGTCTAATAAGTTTCAGTACATTCTTGTCGCCGTTGACTACGTGTCTAAATGGGCCGAAGCCAAGGCTTTACCCACGAATGACGCGCGTGTAGTCATAGATTTCTTGAAATAGTTGTTCTGTCGTTTTGTTTTTTTTTTTTTTTTTTTTTTTTTTTTTTTTTTTTTTTTTTTTTTTTTTTTTTTTTTTTTTTTTTTTTTTTTTTTTTTTTTTTTTTTTTTTTTTTTTTTTTTTTTTTTTTTTTTTTTTTTTTTTTTTTTTTTTTTTTTTTTTTTTTTTTTTTTTTTTTTTTTTTTTTTTTTTTTTTTTTTTTTTTTTTTTTTTTTTTTTTTTTTTTTTTTTTTTTTTTTTTTTTTTTTTTTTTTTTTTTTTTTTTTTTTTTTTTTTTTTTTTTTTTTTTTTTTTTTTTTTTTTTTTTTTTTTTTTTTTTTTTTTTTTTTTTTTTTTTTTTTTTTTTTTTTTTTTTTTTTTTTTTTTTTTTTTTTTTTTTTTTTTTTTTTTTTTTTTTTTTTTTTTTTTTTTTTTTTTTTTTTTTTTTTTTTTTTTTTTTTTTTTTTTTTTTTTTTTTTTTTTTTTTTTTTTTTTTTTTTTTTTTTTTTTTTTTTTTTTTTTTTTTTTTTTTTTTTTTTTTTTTTTTTTTTTTTTTTTTTTTTTTTTTTTTTTTTTTTTTTTTTTTTTTTTTTTTTTTTTTTTTTTTTTTTTTTTTTTTTTTTTTTTTTTTTTTTTTTTTTTTTTTTTTTTTTTTTTTTTTTTTTTTTTTTTTTTTTTTTTTTTTTTTTTTTTTTTTTTTTTTTTTTTTTTTTTTTTTTTTTTTTTTTTTTTTTTTTTTTTTTTTTTTTTTTTTTTTTTTTTTTTTTTTTTTTTTTTTTTTTTTTTTTTTTTTTTTTTTTTTTTTTTTTTTTTTTTTTTTTTTTTTTTTTTTTTTTTTTTTTTTTTTTTTTTTTTTTTTTTTTTTTTTTTTTTTTTTTTTTTTTTTTTTTTTTTTTTTTTTTTTTTTTTTTTTTTTTTTTTTTTTTTTTTTTTTTTTTTTTTTTTTTTTTTTTTTTTTTTTTTTTTTTTTTTTTTTTTTTTTTTTTTTTTTTTTTTTTTTTTTTTTTTTTTTTTTTTTTTTTTTTTTTTTTTTTTTTTTTTTTTTTTTTTTTGTTTTTTTTTTTTTTTTTTTTTTTTTTTTTTTTTTTTTTTTTTTTTTTTTTTTTTTTTTTTTTTTTTTTTTTTTTTTTTTTTTTTTTTTTTTTTGTAAATATAGTTTAGTTTTTTTTTATTTTATTTTACTTTTCACTTTCACCTTATCTTTCTTTTCTCCCCCAAAAAACCAAAATACCCACTCTTTCTTCCATCAAGATCCTCCATTTTCTTCCATCTTTAATCAATCTTCCAGATTTTCATCTTCATAACCTTGCATAATGGGAAGAAGTGTAAGTTTTTCTCTTTAGCTTCTTTGTATTTTCCTTTTATTTTGAAGTTTTTAATTTCTAGGGTTATGCTAGCTTAATGTTCGAATTAATTTAGGGGTTTTGATGTTTGTGGGCAATAGAAGCCATTTGGGTGATAAATCTTGCATCTTGTCATCCATTTTTGATTTGGATTTTGAAAATTAGGGTTTTGAAAAATTGGGGATTTGCTTTGAACAAGTGTGGGCTTTGAACTATTTTGGATAATTTGGATGGTTGGTCTTTTGGAATGTTATTGAACAGGTTTGATCCGATTGATGGCAATACCTAGTGGAACCCAAGTGTGGGGAGGACCCGTTGGATTTGTTTGATTGTGTGATCGTGTTAGTAGCTCACTATGATGTCATGTGCATATGCTGGCAGTAAGTTCAGCGCAATATTTTTGATTGGCATCTTTATTAACATTGTTTCACACACAGCTCTCGCACCTTCCGTTTTGGACTAAGTTTGTTTCTCCCGTCAACCAAATTGGACTTCCTTTTTAGGAAGAGCAATTTGTGGTGCGGGGTCAACTTACTTGTTTTGAAACGGAATGTGTCCATGATCCGGTATGTGTTCTCATTCTTTATGTCTATTTTGCTTACCCCTATTTACCTTTGTTTTGACCAAATATGGACATTGAGGGCATTGTCCATCTTAAGTGTGGGGGGGTGGCAAATAGGTTTAAGTAACCGGATATATCTCTTTTGTTGTTTTGCCATTGAGATTTAGCCGTTCTTGTGGATGTGTCCCTCTCGTAGGCTTTTGGGTTTTATCTAGGAGTAAGGGTTCTATCTTGAACTCTGAACTATGATGTGCATGTTTGAGAATGGTTGCTTTGATTTGGTAGGATGACGGAAGATGGTATGATTTGAAACTTGTGTTGAGCTTGTCCTTGTGGTAAATTGCTTTTGTCACTTAATTCATAATAACTTAATGAGCAATTTCACTACAAAATTTTTTCCTTGGTACAAATTTAATCGGCGAAATGTGTTCTGAACGGTTATTGGGCTAATCCTTGTGGATTGATAACATTACTTGCATACTCAAAATTCCCAAACACCTAAAAGTTGTGAGATTCATCATTCATTTATAGATGTGCTAGGTGTTTACGGTTTTGGTTTGATTGCCTTGTAATTTGTCCCTCTCTTAGGCTCTTGGATTTATTCGGGAGTAAGGGTTCCATTTCGAACTCTGAACTAAGATGTGCGAATTTGAGGTTAATTTATTCCATTTCCTGGTTACTTTCTTTGATATGAGTGTGCCGGTGATGTGTTGAGCTAGAACTTGGCCTGGTGATCGTTACGAGACCGCAGTGAGATCACTTTTGTGATATAAGTACATTGGATGACGAATTGGCATATTAGGTTTGACCCATATTTTCTTTCTTTTCACCCTTTGCTTATGTATATATTCTTACCTTTTATATACATACTTTCATACATGTACATACAAGATTTTCCTTTCTTTGTAAACCTTTGTTGCACTCATCTTTAGTGCAAGATACATTTAGACACACTTTTTGAACTTAGCCTTTTCCTTTGTATAAATCCACTTAAATATGTAAACTTTACCTCGCCATACCGATAGTCTAATTTTGGGGGGCCATTGATTGTCGTTGGTTTGTTTGGACGGTTTGGGAGAGCTTCAATGGTTGTCAGTTGGAATATTTTTTGTCAATGGGAATGTGTTGGATTGTTCAAAAGGAAGTAGATTATTATAGACATTGTTTATCATTGTAAGAGGGTGCCTACTAGTAGAGTAAAAATGAAAAAAAAGAAAGAAGAACTTGGGCTACTAGTGGGAACTCCTCATTTTTATATGTCAAAAGAATTGTTGTATCATTTGGTTCGTGAATAGAACAGAAGATTTGGTTGTTCTTAAGCTGTTTGAAGTTGATACACCACAATGGTGTCGGGTTTGCTTGTTACTTTTGAGTTGTGTTCAAGGGATAGCATCTTATGGGTTGTTGGCAATCAATGGTAAGGGTTTGATTAGACTATTTTGTACTTTTGTTATGTCCTATCACTAACCTATATTTCCCAAATCCCATTGTAAATACCCTTAGCCTTACGTTACAACCGACTTTTATGCCAAATTTTGATGATGTACTTGGTGCTCACGCCATGTCGGTGGAGCTATGATCCTTGTTCAAGCCTATGGTAAGATATGCATCACGACTGCGCAATGAGTGAGTTTTTCATATATATTCAACCCCAATAGTAAGTTCGTTGGAGTAGGATGATTTTGATAGGCTCATTTGTTTCACTTTTGCTTAGTCGTGTTATTGAGGCTTGTGGATTGTTCAGATATTGTCAAACATTTCGGATTTTCATTTAAGATTAAAACTGCTTCACCAAAGTCCTTGTCATCGTCATACTTGGTTTGGCTTCTTTTTGGAAATTTGTAATGTGTTCATGTAGCTTCGTGCCAAGGAATGCTTTTTGCTTAATTTCCAGATTTGCTTGAGGACAAGCAACGCTCAAGTGTGGGGGGATTTGATGTGACCAATTTATATAGATCGCCCACATCATTATTGGCCTTGTTCGTATGTGTTTTGAGTCGATTTTGTATGCATTTGGCGCGTTTATGGTGTTTGTTAGTGCTTTCAGGTTCTTAGCAGGTTGCGTGTCCATTTGGTGCATTTTCTGACGATTTTAGGCCAAGATGTTGATCCGAGTGCTCGAGAGCGGTTAATGAAGAAGAACCAAGAATTCCAGCAAGTTTGAGCTGCGCCGCAGTGGGAAGAGTGTTGCCCCACTGCGCCGCAGTCAAGGGTGCCAGAAGACATGATTTCCAGAGAGTTATCATTGCGCCGCAGTGGGAAGTGCACAGGCCCACTGCGCCGCAGTCAAGGTCGAGAGAAAAAGACAAGAATTTCAGAGAATTATCACTGCGCCGCAGTGGGAAGTGCACAGGCCACTGCGCCGCAGTTAAGATCGAGAGAAAAAGACAAGAATTTCAGAGAATTATCACTGCGCCGCAGTGGGAAGTGCACAAGGCCACTGCGCCGCAGTGAGTGCACGGGAGAATCAGGGTTGCAGCCTTTTTGCTGCAGATTTTGGGAGAGATATATAAAGAAAAATATACCCTATTTCCCATTTTATCAAGCTTTCTTTCTAGGAGCTGTTCTAGGAGAATTCCTCGAAGGATCATCTCAGATTTCATCAATTGATTCATTGAAGATTCATGAACACCCATCTAGACCGTATCTACTTTTCCGTCTTTGCAATTTCTATTCAAACAATTTGGTACAATATGTTCTATTTCTATTTCGTTTGTTATTTTAAATTTAGCATGAGTGGCTAGATTTATAATCATCCACTTTGATGAAACTTGATGAATGATATGATTGCAATATTTTAATTCAAGAGTTGATTCAATTATCGTTGTGTCGTGATCTTTATCAATTAATTCCTTGTGATTTATTCTTTTGATGTTGATGGTTTATGTGTTCATCGTTAGTGGTACTAGGTGAATATGTTTATCGTTTCAATTCGATTGTCTATGGTTGTTTGTCACCGGTTCATGGTATGACGGTGAATGTCAAATCTATAATAGGAGTTAATTGGTAAACGTGTTTAGAAACGGTTGGTGGTACCACGTTTTCATTCACATAGGCATAATTGGTAATTGGATGATCAAGCAAACTAATTGTTGGGGAGATTTTCTAGGCATTGGTGGTACCGGCTTGGGTAATTTAACTAGCAACTTAGGTGTTTGGGTTATTTGTGAGTGGTTGGTGGTACCACACGAGCATTTTATCCTTTCACGATTATCTTGTCAACTCTAAATAATTTGAACTTTATCGTGTGCAATCATAACTGAAGTCAAGTGGATTCGAAGTGGATGATCTTTATTTATATTGTCTGAACTTTCTTTACTTTTAAATTGTCTTGTCGTTTAAATTATTTTAAATTCAAATTGTCAAAGTGAGGTAGCATATCGGCTATGGTTCCATCCTGTTTCCAAAACTGCTTTAGCATACAATTATTTCAAAACCAATCCCCGTGAACGAATTCGGACTTACCTTTGAGCTATACTATATACGAACGGGTCCACTGCCCGCTAGTGTGTAGTAGTCAGTTTTAGGGTAATTCTTGTTTATAAATTTTAAACTCGATTTCACACATCAAGTACCAAGAGCCATGAGGGAGATGGGAATTCTAAGTTTCTACCGAAGTGTCATTGTCACCAAATGACCAACTACCTTCAAAGTGCACAAGCTTCACTTCAACGCTAAAACCAATTACCAAAAGCTTTACTCAAAGAACTATCACTTGCTCAATTCTTTGCCACGACTACTACCGATTCCTATAAAAGGGTAAACAACTAAAACTTTAAGCAATGCTTAGTGAATGCATACACATATGATCATAATCAAGTTACCATAACATTAGTGCATCAAGCATCATTCATAGCCTATCTTTTGATAGCCATTTCATTTACATCAATCATAAACACAAAATTCATCACAAATCAATTTCAACATGGCCATGGATCATGCTAGTAGGACTTTACCCACCTACTAGTTTTTATTATACAAATTGGCTAGTAGGAATTTACCCACCTACTAGCTCACATAATCAAAATCACATTATGCTAGTAGGAATTTACCCACCTACTAGCTTTCATAATCAAACATCAATTATACTAGTAGGAATTTACCCACCTACTAGTTTTCATTCATTAAATCAACATTTTGACTAGTAGGAATTTACCCACCTACTAGTCTTCATATTCAACAAACATATGGGTCATAGGAATTTACCCACCTATGACCTCTAATAACAAGAACATGATCATATGCATATACACTCACCTTAAACTTGGCTATTTGGCACTATATGGCTATAAGGCTCAACTAAAAATCTTCACCACCTATACAATATACAATATATCTATAAGTTCCATTATCTCAATTCTTTCACAAACAACCACTTGAGTTCACCATGAACTCATTCATTATGGTGTTTGGCTACACAAAACACTTCAACACAATTTTTATAACATAATTATAGCTAAACACTAAAAAAAAACATAAGGTTTATCACTATGGGGTTTCATCATAAAGCTCATTTGCATTTACCCCAAATTTCTCCCTTTTAATTCCATTAGGGTTCTTTTCTAAAAATCCAAAAATAACAAAAACCCCAATTTCAATCACCAAGAACCCTAATTTCTTAATTTAACAATTAAGAAGAATTTCTTACCTCAAAAGAACAATAAGACAATTGAAATCCAATTTCCTCCCTTTCTTCCTTGCCAATTTCGAACTCCCCTCCAAGAATAATCAAACCCTCAATTGAATTTTAGTTCTTTAATTTGGATTAGAAAATTTAGGGAGTGAATCCATATACTTATTCTTTTTTGTAGATGAATTATATGGATGAAATTTAGGAAGGAATAATCACACAACAATCACTAGAAGAAATTAGAAGATTTGAGTAGTAAGGAATTGAGATTTGGAATGGGTTTTGTGTTAGTGGATTTTATGAATCATCAAAAACTCATATGGCTGGCTTCTTCCCAGCTTGCCACGTTTTTCTTCCAAAATAAAAGGG
Organism: Erigeron breviscapus; assembly: GCA_034093135.1. NCBI lineage: Eukaryota > Viridiplantae > Streptophyta > Magnoliopsida > Asterales > Asteraceae > Erigeron > Erigeron breviscapus. Next base: position 4,207,439 of record CM067172.1, on the reverse strand, counting down.
TATTATACCCGTTAGCCACTAAAGCTCCAACTAAACTAACCCCTTATCTCAAAACTAAATACTAGGAAATTATTTTAAGGGCTAAACTACATAAAATATTGATTTATTTATCCTTTATATTTTTGGGGTGTTACAAATCTCCCCAACTCATTTCGGATCACGTCCCTGTGATCCTTACTATGATCCACAAATTCAAAACTCCAAGTTCTTCAACTTTTCGTTACTTTCTTACTTTAACTCCGTTTCTTAATTCCGTATATTGTCAAACCATCACTAAATTTTCTATATAGGTATGTCATTATACCTTATTACTACAACATCATAAAATTCATCATTTATCCATGTCATTTCATTCAACCTAATCAATATTGCCACAGGTTTCACTACCTAATGGTCTTACACCAACAATAATGATGCCACGGGTTTCACTACCCAATGGTCTTACACCCACAATAATGATGCCACGGGTTTCACTACCCAATGGTCTTATACTAACAATAATAATGCCACGGGTTTCACTACCCAATGGTCTTATACTAACAATAATAATGCCACGGGTTTCACTACCCAATGGTCTTATACTAACAATAATAATGCCACGGGTTTCACTACCCAATGGTCTTATACTAACAATAATAATGCCACGGGTTTCACTACCCAATGGTCTTATACTAACAATAATAATGCCACGGGTTTCACTACCCAATGGTCTTATACTAACAATAATAATGCCACGGGTTTCACTACCCAATGGTCTTATACTAACAATAATAATGCCACGGGTTTCACTACCCAATGGTCTTATACTAACAATAATAATGCCACGGGTTTCACTACCCAATGGTCTTATACTAACAATAATAATGCCACGGGTTTCACTACCCAATGGTCTTATACTAACAATAATAATGCCACGGGTTTCACTACCCAATGGTCTTATACTAACAATAATAATGCCACGGGTTTCACTACCCAATGGTCTTATACTAACAATAATAATGCCACGGGTTTCACTACCCAATGGTCTTATACTAACAATAATAATGCCACGGGTTTCACTACCCAATGGTCTTATACTAACAATAATAATGCCACGGGTTTCACTACCCAATGGTCTTATACTAACAATAATAATGCCACGGGTTTCACTACCCAATGGTCTTATACTAACAATAATAATGCCACGGGTTTCACTACCCAATGGTCTTATACTAACAATAATAATGCCACGGGTTTCACTACCCAATGGTCTTATACTAACAATAATAATGCCACGGGTTTCACTACCCAATGGTCTTATACTAACAATAATAATGCCACGGGTTTCACTACCCAATGGTCTTATACTAACAATAATAATGCCACGGGTTTCACTACCCAATGGTCTTATACTAACAATAATAATGCCACGGGTTTCACTACCCAATGGTCTTATACTAACAATAATAATGCCACGGGTTTCACTACCCAATGGTCTTATACTAACAATAATAATGCCACGGGTTTCACTACCCAATGGTCTTATACTAACAATAATAATGCCACGGGTTTCACTACCCAATGGTCTTATACTAACAATAATAATGCCACGGGTTTCACTACCCAATGGTCTTATACTAACAATAATAATGCCACGGGTTTCACTACCCAATGGTCTTATACTAACAATAATAATGCCACGGGTTTCACTACCCAATGGTCTTATACTAACAATAATAATGCCACGGGTTTCACTACCCAATGGTCTTATACTAACAATAATAATGCCACGGGTTTCACTACCCAATGGTCTTATACTAACAATAATAATGCCACGGGTTTCACTACCCAATGGTCTTATACTAACAATAATAATGCCACGGGTTTCACTACCCAATGGTCTTATACTAACAATAATAATGCCACGGGTTTCACTACCCAATGGTCTTATACTAACAATAATAATGCCACGGGTTTCACTACCCAATGGTCTTATACTAACAATAATAATGCCACGGGTTTCACTACCCAATGGTCTTATACTAACAATAATAATGCCACGGGTTTCACTACCCAATGGTCTTATACTAACAATAATAATGCCACGGGTTTCACTACCCAATGGTCTTATACTAACAATAATGATGCCACGGGTTTCACTACCTAATGGTCTTACACCAACAATAATGATGCCACGGGTTTCACTACCCAATGGTCTTACACCCACAATAATGATGCCACGGGTTTCTCTACCTAATGGTCTTACACCAACAATAATGATGCCACGGGTTTCACTACCCAATGGTCTTACACCCACAATAATGATGCCACAGGTTTCTCTACCCAATGGTCTTACACCAACAATAATGATGCCACGGGTTTCACTACCCAATGGTCTTACACCCACAATAATGATGCCACGGGTTTCTCTACCCAATGGTCTTACACCAACAATAATAATGCCACGGGTTTCACTACCCAATGGTCTTACACCAACAATAATAATGCCACGGGTTTCACTACCCAATGGTCTTATACTAACAATAATAATGCCACGGGTTTCACTACCCAATGGTCTTATACTAACAATAATAATGCCACGGGTTTCACTACCCAATGGTCTTATACTAACAATAATAATGCCACGGGTTTCACTACCCAATGGTCTTATACTAACAATAATAATGCCACGGGTTTCACTACCCAATGGTCTTATACTAACAATAATAATGCCACGGGTTTCACTACCCAATGGTCTTATACTAACAATAATGATGCCACGGGTTTCACTACCTAATGGTCTTACACCAACAATAATGATGCCACGGGTTTCACTACCCAATGGTCTTACACCCACAATAATGATGCCACGGGTTTCTCTACCCAATGGTCTTACACCAACAATAATAATGCCACGGGTTTCACTACCCAATGGTCTTACACCAACAATAATAATGCCACGGGTTTCACTACCCAATGGTCTTATACTAACAATAATAATGCCACGGGTTTCACTACCCAATGGTCTTATACTAACAATAATAATGCCACGGGTTTCACTACCCAATGGTCTTATACTAACAATAATGATGCCACGGGTTTCACTACCTAATGGTCTTACACCAACAATAATGATGCCACGGGTTTCACTACCCAATGGTCTTACACCCACAATAATGATGCCACGGGTTTCTCTACCCAATGGTCTTACACTAGTATTTGTATTGCCACGGGTTTTGCTACCTTATGGTCTTATACCAACTTCAGTCATGCAATTGTATATATCTCGTACTATCACGTTATAACCTCTTTATCAAATGATCGTCACCAATTCAATAATCGTTGCATTAATGTTCATCACTCAACTTTAGACTCATTCACATTCTCTTTTTACATATCTATCGTCATCACAAAATTGTTAATAACTCAACAATCACTAACTAACTGTCAAAACTTTATAAGTCCTCAAGGTTCACTCAAGGATCATTATCCATTCATCAACTAAGACTTTTATCAATACTACAATAGTTCCCACTATGACATTATCATAATGCTACTTCAATTAGACAAAACAATTCACTTTCGGCAAGTTCCATGCTATTTCCACATAAAAAATCCTGTTGCACTCATCTCGATGACTTGGGAGTTTCACTTCATTTTATTAAACATCCCTGATTATAGCAATAGCATACGATATACATTTGAAATTTTTCATCTTTCTTTTTAACAACTGATACGTCCCACGGTGTATCAATATACCAAAGTATATTGAACATAGAATAGTTGTAGAGGGGGGTGAATACAACTTTCTTCAATCTTTACAAACTTTTAACACAAAATGTTTTAAGATTCAGTTTATGAATATTAAGCAAGTAAGTAAAGAGCATGAATCATTAAAACAGTAAAGCAGTAAAGAACCAAAAACATTCTTGAACACAGATTGTGGTTTTCAAATGTAATCCTTTATTAAGAAATAATCTATACAAAGAATTACAGGGTTGTTGCGGAATAAAGATAGCCTATAGATATCTAAACAACCCTATGAAATGACAAACAACAATCAATAAGTTTCAGCTCAAGAGAATCAGCCCAAGCTGATCTCGTACAGACTAAGCTGTGTGTAAGAGCAGAGAAACTTGTGTGAAGAATGATTCTCAGGAAATGCCACACATATGCAATCCATGAATGAGGCTTTTATAGGCGAAAGCGCTCCTTCATTAGGTGTCCGTTGCAGCTACGTGTTCTTCATTCAGTGGTTGATGAAGGAATAATCAATCGTGCCTTTCATGGTACTTGTGGTCCCCCACGTACTGACGTACATTCTTCATCTACCAATAGGAGTATGGACACGCATATGTAAAACCAACCACCAACCTGGATCCTAGGATTCTTCCTAGTCACGTCATTTGTCCTTATCTTCAATCCAGGTTGTTATCTTCACTTGATTGTCAGACACAGATTGGGCCGTTTGTCAAAGCACCAATCTGCCTAAGTGTTTCCAAGCTGACTGCTAATCCCAAGCTGTCTTCCACTAACAGCTTGGTCTTCTATCTTTAATCCTCCTCTTCGACTTGGACTGAATGCTAATACATTGTTGATGCATCTTGAATAACACTTGCTTCCATAAGATATTGCAATTACAAGTATGAAGCATGATCTGGGTCAGAGACAGATCGTAAGCTGTGTCAGCTTAGTCTGACCCATATCAGATTACAAGAACCAAAGATTACTAAGTGTTTATAGGTCAGATTTGTCATCATTAAATTTACAATTAACATTGGGACTCAACAATCTCCCCCTATTTGATGATGACAAAACCCAACTACACTTCTAACTATCAGCTTACAAAGAATCAAAGGAAAATATGACTAACAACTTGTGACCCTTTGAATCTTTTGGGTTCTTTTCAATCTGATATGAAATTTTAACAAGACAACTGAATTTGTACAAATACTTGTATATATTGAGAAATTGTTAGGTCCAGATTTAGTCCAGATTTACTGGACTCGCTCCAGACTCGACTACTGGAGCCTTACTGAAGATCTGTCCAGAAACGTGTTCTACTGGACCTACTCTGAAGATTTGTCCAGAAATAATGGAAGACCAGTGAGAAAATACTTGTAAAGGAAATCTGGAGTATTCTCCAGATGAGCTCACTGGACTTCACCCCAGTCCAGATCAACTCTACTGAAGACATTCTGACTGAAGTCAAAGACTAAAGTCTGAAGAAAGAAGACTGATAAATGGCGGAGTCCACTGGAAAGTCTTACCAGATCTGTACACTGGAGGATTGTCAGTGTTCTAGACCCTACAAGTCTGAACACTGATATCGAGGATTGACTTTTCCCTTTACACACTTTCCAAAGAACAATCCACTTGTTCTTTACCAAAGTTTGTGTGTGTAAAGGTGGTTGGATAAAAGGATACAAAGTCATTTGATGTGACTTTATCCTTATTCCTTATCCAATACATTTAATGTTCTTGTCAGATCATTAAATGTATGCAACCATATTTGTACGGCATAAAATTCACTGGTGAATTTTGTTGCCTATAAATACAAAGTCATTTCCTTGACATAAATACTTTTAAGCATACATTTTGCATTTAAGTGAATTTGTCCAAATACTCTCGATCTTAAACAGGGATACTTCAGAACTTTAAGTATCTCGATCCAAAAGAGTTATTTGACAAATATTGATCATTCGTGATCATATTATGAAAAACAACATTGAACTCCATTTTATTCCCACTGACAAACAACTCGCTGACATTTTTACCAAACCTCTGGATGTCAAAACTTTTGAATATCTTGTTGGTGAGTTGGGAATGTTAAATCCTTAAATCTGGTGACTGCTCAGATATTGAACGCCTTTGTGTACTATCTTTGCATTATTAGATTTCTGGAACAACATTCCAGGGAAATACTTGAAAGATATTTTTTCTTAAAAATGTTTTTGAGTTCAGGGGGAATTTATTAATTTATTTTCTCACTGGACAAACTCTTCAGAAAATATTACTGGTGCCTTGTAAATGTGTCCCTCTTACTGGTAACTGGACAGATTGAAGTGCGTGTTTGAGGTGACTAATGTTTCCTTGTAAATGTGTCCCTCTCATTTGTCTGAATTAGTTGACGTGCACGTTTGAGGTTACCAGTCTTTCAAAAATGGTTTTCACTGGTACTTTACTGGAGTGTCCCTCCAGTATACCATCAGTACATGTTCACTGGACTAATCCACCAGTGATACTGGAGTGTCCAGTCAACCTCCAGATGCACTGAAATATGTCATAATATTTTCTAAATACTTGGTCATTGTGTGTGCCACGTAAGCAAACCTTTTTGGAGATATTTTAATCCTACGTGGCATATAAATTTTTCAACGTAATGATGGTATTTTTACTTTGGGAAAACAAAAAGTGCAACTTGTTACTGTTTGTGGGCTGTAAACCGTCATGCATTTATATATGATGTGATGTAATTAATGCGGATCTCAGAACCCGATCAAAAACTTTATTTGATAATTTCAAATAAACCGTTTGAGTTCCACATTGTCTCTCCTATAAATACCCACTTTCAATTTCAATTGCATTTACTTCGAACATATTTACTCCTAAATCTTTCAAATTCCTTCATTTACTTCTTCATTCATTTTCCAATCATCATCATCTCTCTTATTTACTCCATTTATATTCAATTCCTTCATCAATTCTTCATCATAACCTATATATATATTCAATTTCATCTTCATTTATTCTGTATAAAATGGCACCTAGACAGTCAAAATCACTCAAAAATCTCCTTGCCGCTGAATATGCTCCTTCGGATAATGTTGAAAGGGCACCTCATATCAATCTTGAGGCAAATGCCATTAAAATCAATATGAATAACTGGATGGCAAGACTCTCTCTGTCCAGTGTTCATGATGCCCAATCGATTATTGGGAGATTAAACTCATTCTTTCTCTCTTGCCCATTATATGGTGCGTTAACATTGAATCCAGGAAGGATGTACCACGAGTACCTATGTGAATTCTGGTACACTGCTCAATATGACGATGAAACTTCATCGATCAATTATACTCTAAAGAGAGGTACCAGATTCCTTGGTTTCACTGCAAGTCTGCTCAGGTCTGTTCTACAGTTAAACTATCATGAACAGAATGAGTTGCCTATTGAGCTTCCCACTGGTATAAATACAAGGGAAGTATGCAGGCTGATGGGGCACACGGATATCTTGGATGAGCATGGCCAGCTATCCAGAAAATGGACTATCTACATGAGCAAGCTGTCAGACTCATGGAGATATTTCTTCACCCATATTGTTGAGTGTCTGGGAGGCAGTTCTGGAGGGTTAGACAAGATAAATCAAACCCACCTCCAGATTTCCTACTGCTTATGGTTTGGGCTTAGAGTGGACTTTTCCCAAATTCTTTTTGATGACCTGGTTGAGCGCCTAAGAGTGAAAGGAAGAAAACCATTTGTTCCTTATATTCGTTTCCTTTCTCTTATGTTTAAGAATGCTCTTGGCGACCAGTATGATTTTGATACTACTCACTTTTCTGTGAGTGATTATATGAGGGACCTGGTCAACCTCAGGTCTCCACTGGATGAGGTAGATATTCCTCAGTCCATGCTTTCCTTCCAAAGGGAAGAAGCTGAAATGGGTCCAGATAGAGGTCAAGCTGTTGAAGGACCATCTGGTGATGATGTACAGATCATTGAGGCTGTACAACCCATTAGACAAGTTGCTCCAGAAGGTCAAGGTACAGAAGTTGTTGAACCTTCCAGACGACCTAGAACTAATAAGCGTCTGATGAGAGCAGGACTTCAGGTAAATCCTGAAAGACATCCTGGTGATGTTATGAATCTAGATGGATCGCCAATTTATGAACAAGAGGTTGTTGAGCAGGTTGTTGAGGAAGTTGAAGAAGATGTTCAGACTGATGAACATGTTTCTGGTGAGCAAGAGGCTCCACTAGACTTGAATGTAGAGGTTGGTGAACAGGTTAATGTAGAGACTGGTGAACAGTCTGGTGAACAGACAGTTGGGATGGCTCCAGAATGGGATGATATAGATTCCCCAATGTCTGAAGGTTTTGATGCAAACTTGAATTTTCTGGGTGAAGATGTACCAGAAGAAGAAAGTCTACCAGAAATGCCACCACCTCCACCAGAAATGCCACCACCTCAATCAAACATGCCACCACCACCACCACCTTCAATTCCAGAAACACTCAATACTTCACTCCAGCAACCAATCAACCTTCAGAATCTCAACCTCCACCTCGTGCGCCGGAGTCACCAGTTGCAACATCTGAAAGCTGCAACTGAAGAGGACTGGGCACAAGTTCCTCTAATGACCAGATTACCTTCAACTCTTGAACCTCCCAGTGGTCTCTCCACTTCATCTTCTACCGAGGTCCAAGGCCTTTTAAGTAAGGTGGCGGACCTGGAGAGATCACTCCAGACTTCATCTCAGGTTATTTCAAACTTCAAATCTTTATTATCAAATAACCTTGCTTCTAAGATGAATGTCTTTGCTGGGAATGAGAAGCTGGTTTATGAGAAGCTTGATGAACTGGTACTGGCCACAAACAACAACACTGAAAAGATCAAAATGGCAGTCCAGGGATTAGAGACAAGGTTGGTTAGTTCTGTTCAGACTGCAGTCACTGGCGAACTGGCAGGTCTGAAAGAAGATGTTCAGAATTTGGTTTTCAGGGTCAGTTCTCTGGAGAGTAGACCCACACTAGACCAGGGTGCAGTTGTTAGTACTATAAGTGATGAATGTACAAGGAAGTTCAGAAACAATATGTTGAAAGAATTATGTGAAGAAGTTTCTGGGACTGTTCTTCGTAGCATTCATGATGGGGTGTTACCCCAAGTAGAAAAGTTACTGGATGAGAAGTTGCCAAAACACTTGCCTAAAGCAGTTGCAAATGTTCAGAAGGAAGTGCAGGCACTTAAGAAAGTTGTGTCTGAAACAACTCCAGTAGAAGGTATAACTTTTGGTCCACTGGACAGACTTATGCTTGAACAGTTATGGAATGATCTCAAGTCAAGAACTGGAGATCGTTCCAAGGGGAAAAGTCGTCTGGTGACCAAACACTGAAGCACATGTCACAAAGAGCATATGGCACTGAAGCCGGGCTAACTGAAAGACAAAGAGCATATGGCACTGAAGCCGGGCTAACTGAAAGACAAAGAGCATATGGCACTGAAGCCGGGCTAACTGAAGAAGCTACTGGTACTGAAGCCAGTGAGCCCCAGTCTGAGACCTTCCCAGATATTCCAACTACACTGAAGGCTGTTAAAGGAAAAGAAAAATTGGTATCTGGTGAAGAGGAAGAGCAAACTGAAGATGCTGATGATGAAACATCCAAGAAACTTGAACAAGAATGCATCATGATAGAGATTTTCAAAAGAAATAAAAAAGATGAACTGCTGGCCCATCAAAGGGAGATGACAACTATGGGTACTCTG
>CM067172.1:4048561-4196980 GCA_034093135.1 Erigeron breviscapus | reverse complement strand
CATATCACCTTAGAGGCAAAGTCCATAAGGATTAATATGAACAATTGGATGGCTAGACTCACTAGCACCACTCATGCTCCCACCTCTCTCATCGGACGACTGAATGCCTTTTTTCTCAGTTGTCCACTCTATGGTGCTCTCACACGTAATCCAGGAAAGATGTGTCATGACTATTTGTGTGAATTTTGGTATTCTGCTGTGTATGTTGATAACACTAAAACCATCAACTATACATTGCATCAAGGCACCAGGGCCTTTACTCTCTCTGTCGATTCTCTCAGAGATATTCTTCATTTGAATTATCTAGCTGAAAATGAGATGGCAATTACTCTCCCTACTGGTATAAATTACAGGGATGTGTGCAGATTGATGGGGCACACTGATATACTGGATGAACATGGCCAGTTATCAAGGAAAGGCACAATCTACATGAGCAAGCTGACTGACTCATGGAGATATTTCTTCACTCATATTGTTGAGTGCTTGGGTGGCAGTTCTGGAGGGTTGGACCAGATTAATCAAATGCAACTCCAGATTGCCTACTGTCTTTGGTTTGGATACAGGGTTGATTTCGCTCAGATCTTCTTTGATGATCTGGTGGACCGCCTAAAGGTGAAAGGTAGAAAACCACACATTCCATATATTCGTTTTCTTTCACTGGTTTTTCTTAGAGCTCTGGGTGCTGAGTATGATTATGAAACAAATCATTTCTCTATGTGTGAATATCTGAGGGAATTAAGTTCCTTAAAATCAAGAGCAGGTGAGGTTGAAATCCCTGTAAATATGTTATATCATTTTGGAAATGATGCACCTGATGAGCAAGAAGTGGCTCCAGGAGGGAACCTAGTTGGTGAAGGACCCTCTGGTGACCTAAATGTTGAATTTGTGCAACCAGTAACCAAGTGGCCCCTGACCAACAACAACCAGAAAATGTTGACCCTCCTAGACGACCAAGATCAAATAGACGTTTGATGAGGGCTGGAGTTCAGGTTAATCCAGATAGAGCAGAATCAAGCCATCCTGGTGATATAATGAATATAGATGGGTCTCCTATTTTTGAACAAGAGGAAAATGTTGAGCAGGTAGAAACTGTACAGGCTGTTGAGCAAGAGACTGGTGAGCAAGATGCTCAGATAGACCTGAATGTAGAAGTTGGTGATCAGACTGGTGATCAGACTGTTGATGAAACTTTTGTTTGGAATAAGGCTAATTCACCCATGTCAGAAGGTAATATTTTTGATACTGACATGAGTTTTCTGGGTGATGATGTAATAGATATAGAACACTTACCAGAAATGCCACCACCTCCACCAGAATCAAATGTTCCACCACCAGAATCCACTATGCCACCACCACCACCACCTTCAATTCCACAATCCACTCCTTATTTCAATCCTCCCACACTTCAAATTTCACAAAATCAACTACCACCACTTGAAACTCCCATTGACTTATCTGAACAACGTGTGCTGGACTCAACTGTTGTAACTGCTGAAACTTCCACTGAAGGGGTCCAGGCACAAGTACCATTGGTAACCAGATTGACTTCTGGTTTGGCACCTCCCAGTGGTCTCTCTACTTCGTCTTCAGCCGAGGTCCAAGACCTTTTAAGTAAGGTGGCGGACCTGGAGAGATCACTCCAGTCTTCTTCACAGGTTGTTTCTGACTTCAAATCTCTATTATCGAATAATCTTTCATCAGAAATGAATGTGTTTGCTGGAAATGAGAAGCTGGTATTTGAAAAGCTGGATGAACTGGTACTGGCCACAAATCAAAACTCTGAAAATATCAAAGTGGCAGTCCAGGGCTTGGAGACTAGGCTGGTGAATTCTGTCCAGACTATAGTGAAAACTGAACTTGTTCAACCCCTGGCAGGTCTGACAGAAGAAGTTCAGAAGTTGACGACCAGGATAAGTAGTTTGGAGAGTAGGCCAACACTTGATCAGAATGATGTTGTTATCACTATCAGTGATGAGTGTGCTAAGAAGTTCAGACTTGGTATGTTGAAAGAAATATCTGAAGAAATTTCTGAGTCTGTTCTTAGAACAATTCAAGATAGCTTGTTACCACAGGTGGTAAACATGATTAATACTGAAATGCCAAAGCACTTGCCTCGGGAACTTGAAATTGTCAAGAAGGAAGTGACTCAATTAAGGAAAACTGTGAATATCACAGTTCCAGTGGCAGGAAGGACATTTGGTGCTACAGACAGATACATGCTTGAACAGTTATGGAGTGCCCACAAGTCTCCAACTGGTGGACATTCCAAGGGGGAAAAGTCGTCTGTTGCCACTGAATCTGAAGGATTGGTTAGGAAAAAGAAAGAAGTTGTTGCCAGTGCAATTGAAAAGGCCTTTAGCACTGAAGCTATTGTGCAACAAGAAGAAGTGACTGGTACTGATGCCAGTGCACAAGAAGCATAGAAGGCACTTGGCACTGAAGCCATTGTGCAGGTTGAAGAGGCTGCTGGTACTGATGCCAATGAGCCCCAGTTTGAATCTTTCCCAGATATACCAACAACTCTGAAGTCTGTAAAAGGAAAGGAACATATGGTATCTGGAATAGAGAGTGACACTGCTGGAAAGTCATCAGAATTTCCTACTACTGATGAAGACACCTCTAAGAGACTGGAGCAAGAATGCATATTGATAGAAATATTCAAGAAAAATCAAAAAGATGAATTGCTGGCCCACAAAAGGGAGATGGCAACTATGGGGACCCTTGATTCTTACAATGCTGGAAGGTTAGGCATACATATTGATGTGTATAAAAGAATGAAGGAAGACCCCAGAGTTCATCAATGTCTGGATGCATTGGATGATGTGTGGATTCGCTCCAGGTACTCTGAAGACGAACAAACTTATGATGCTGTAACCTATGGTGTCAGTGTAACTGAACTGATAAGACAAAGGACGGAGGAGCTGGTGAACCTCCAGAAAAAGATAAGGAAGAATGCTGGTGCTCTGGAGATAGAGTACAGAAAGAAGTTGAAAGGTTTACCCAAACTGACTGCCAAACAGTTAAAAGAAATCAGAGATGCTGATCTGAGCACATTTATTCCTTTGCATACTTCACAAAGAATTAATCGTGAAACATTCCAGTCTGCCATCGAACAGCAGAAAGTGTCCAAGGAAACTGAGTACATGATCCAGATGGCTAAGCAAAAAGCCAAATATGAAGAAATGTTGAAATTCAGGGCTGATGCCAGAAGGATCATTGGTGCAGAGATCAAACTTGCTGAAAATCATGAAGGTATGTCCAGGTTTGAAATAAAGTTGACCAGGGAAGGTAACTTTACTGATGAAAGAAAGAGTGCTTCAGTCCAAGCGTTTGGATGGAGTGAACTGAAGGAGATTGCCTTAACATTCAGGGGGAAGACAGATTTGTCGACTGATGTTAAAGCATTTTTGAAGAGGGTTGAGAAGGTATGGAGGAGAAAGCAACAGATGGAAGTTGCAATTGGCATGAAACCGCCAGAGTCTGTACCATCCTCTCCATCTCCAAAGAGGAAGGCTACTGAAGACGCTCCAGGACAGACGTCAAAAAGAAGGGCCTGATTCTTTTTATCATTTACTTGTAATTGTGACTTTATCCTTGTACCTTAACCAATGCATTTAATGACATTGTCGGTTCATTAAATGCATGAAACCATATTTGTACGGCACAAATTCACTGGTGAATTTGTTTGCCTATAAATACAAAGTCATTTCTTCGTTAAAATTGCTTTTATCATTAAAGGTGAATTTGTCTAAATACTCTCGATCTTAAAGAGGGATACTTCACAACTTTAAGTATCTCGATCTAAAAGAGTTATTTGGCAAATATAGATCATTTGTAATTCATAGGTTGTTAGGATACTTACATATTTGTATCTTGATTCCGCACAACCTTGTATTTTATTTAACATCATAAATAAAATACACTTGAAAATATTACATTGTGTTCCACCTTTATTTTATTGCTTTTAGTCTTGCATTACTTTGTTTATATACTTGCATTTATATTCAAGTAATACTAGTCCAATCTAGTGCTTATTAGACTTGTTGTATTTTACATTCTGGGTTAACCATCAAGAGAGTTTGGGACTCACAGTATCATACCATGCCCTTGGAGCTTGCTTCAACCCATATAGAGCCTTGTCAAGCTTGAACACATGGTCAGGAAACTTTGAATTTTCAAAACCAGGAGGCTGTTCAACATAGACTTCTTCTTCTAATTTTCCATTAAGAAAAGCACTCTTCACATCCATTTGATGGACTTTGAAACCTTTGTGAGCAGAGAAGGCCAAGAACATTCTGATTGCCTCTAATCTTGCCACTGGTACAAAAGTCTCATCATAATCAATTCCATCCTCTTGTCTGTAACCAAGAGCTACCAATTTTGCTTTGTTTCTGGTCACAACTCCCCTTTCATCCATTTTGTTTCTGTAGACCCACTTGGTTCCAATCACAGTCTTGTGATGAGGTCTTGGAACAAGTTCCCACACCTTATTTCTTTCAAACTGTGTTAACTCATCTTGCATTGCATTAACCCAAGAGGGATCTGCCAGAGCTTCATCAACCTCAGTTGGTTCCACCTTGCTTACAAAATTGACAAACATGCAGAAGTTGCCTGTTGCCTTTCTTCTTGTTTTCACACCAGAAAGTGGATCACCAATGATTTGGTTAATTAGATGACTCTTTGTCCATCTGGTAACTGGGACAATGGACTGATTCAGATTAGATGGTTCAGCATGATCAGCTTGAGGAAGAGGCTGATCAGCTTGGACAGGAATGGAGGAATCTGAACAATTTCTTCAGTAGGAGCAGGAACAGCTTGTGCATTTTCAAAGATTGGAATATCTTCTTCTTCTTCTATAAGTTGCTCCCCCTGAGTTTGAGCATTATCAGCTCCAACTGGAGGATTAGTTGGAGGCTCATTCTCAGGTACAGCCAGTTCTTCAAAATTGAAGTCTTCATCTTCAGGAGGAGAGCAATCTGGCTTAGAACAACCTTCATCAATGCTTACATTAACAGAGTTCTTAGTTGTTTTAGTTCTCTTGTTGTAAACTCTGTAGGCCTTCATCATTGTTGCATATCCAAGTAGGATACCTTCATCTGATTTCTCATCAAACTTTCCAAGATGGTCTTTCTGATTCAGAATATAGCAAGGACTTCCAAACATTCTTAGGAAACCAATCTCAGGTTTTCTCCCCCTAAGAAGTTCATATGCAGTCTTCTGGTGTCTTTTCACAATGAGGGATCTGTTTTGGGTAAAGCAAGCTGTGTGTACTGCTTCAGCCCAGAAATGAGATTTGACATTATTTTGAGCCATCATGGATCTGGCAGCTTCAATAAGAGTTCTGTTTCTTCTTTCTGCAACACCATTTTGTTGAGGAGTTCTGGCAGCTGAGTAGACTTGTGAAATTCCCTTTTCACTGCAGAATGAATTAAGAGTGATATTTTTGAATTCAGTACCATTATCACTCCTTAATTGCCTAACAGGCCTTTTGTAGAGAATTTCAGCTTGCTTGATGAAATGAATAATGCTGTCAGCAACTTCACTCTTGTGTCTTAGAAAGAAAACCCAGGTGTATCTTGAATACTCATCAACAATTACCAAGGAGTACCTCATTCCAGTGAATGATGGAGTACTGATTGGTCCAAATAAGTCCATATGAAGCAGATCCAAACAATTATCAATGGTTGAGCATGTTATAGACTTAAAAGTAGCTTTATGTTGCTTGCCTTTCTCACAAGCACCACACAGCTTGTCCTTCTCATAATTGATCACTGGAAGACCAGACACCAACTCTTTCTTACACAGCTTGTTGATGTCTTTGAAATTCATATGAGACAGCCTTTTATACCACAACCAATTCAGCTCATCTTGAGACTTTGACATGAAACAGACTTATCTTGTGACAGTTGGATTTCTCATGTCAAAAGAATACAAAGACTCATCCCTCTTTGCAATAAGAACCACATTGCCTTCTAAATCAAGAACAATACCCTTATCAGACATGAATCTCACTTCATAACCAGCATCACACAATTGAATCACACTAATCAGATTATGCTTCAAACCATTAACATATGAGACCCTTCTGAAAGTAAGGGGACCATTTGAAAGTATACCAAATCCTTCAGTCTTTCCTTGAGAGTCATCTCCAAAAGTAACATTAGGACCAGCGCGAATCCTAAAGCTACAAAGCAGGGACTTACATCCGGTCTTATGCTTGGAACATCCACTGTCCAAGTGCCAGGTGTTATCGTCATGACTGCCCTGCAATTATGATAAGAGATTAGTTTTTTTTTGGAACCCATCCAAAGATGGGTTCACTAGAGCTGACCTTCTGGTCTGACTCAGATTGGGTAACTAAACTTAGACTCTTATCACATTTTGAAACCCATTGTTGCTTGGTCTGTCCTTTACCAGATTCAAAGTTCTTTCTAGCAACATTTAGAGTTTCCTTCTGAACAAAACCTTTGCCTATTCCAGCTTTCTTACATTCAGCTCTCAATTTTCTTTGATCAACAATTTTTGGATCAGACACATTCTTAAGAAAATTTGCCTTTATTGACACCTTGTCAGTTTTGGACTCAACATATTTTAAAATCAACTTGTCAGAGTCAGACTTGGTGTTACCTGAAACAGACTCAGATTTTGCTTGTGACTCATTTCCTAGAGAACCAGACTTCTTACTCTTTAAAAGCTTTATTTTCTCTTTAGAAATACTGTGATCTCTAGCCTTTCTTTTATTTCTCTTTACACTACTCTTGTTTGTTTTAGTCTTTGAATCTGACTTAGATTGGGTGATGGTCAGTTTGGACAATGTCAAGACTTTCTTCAGGTTTTAACTCAACAACCTGATCAGCTTCAGACACAGCTTCAGCAATGGTCTGACCAATGGTTTCAGGATCTTTAAACCCAATACCAGATTATTGAACCAACTTAATTGGTTTAGAAATAGTTTCTTTGGTTTGGACTTTGGGTGGTGAAGGAGGCTGATAACAAGGCTCCATAGCACATACTTCAGCAATGGCTATGGCCCTATCATAATCACCATCAAAAATGGCTTGGATCTGATGAGGTATTTGTTCATTAACACACTTAGCAACTCTTTTTGAACTTATACACCATGTTTCAGTAATCTGTTTAACCTTTAAAAACTTTTCTTCTGCAGTTTTAGCTTCTTTAATCAAAATAGAGTTTAATTGCTTTTGAGCTTTCACTTCAGATTCTAGTTTTTCAATGGTGTGACTCTTAGAGCTGTTATCAAGTTTCAAAATATGTATTTCCTTTTTGAGTTCTTGATTAAAGTGTTTTTGCATCAAAACCTCATCACCAAGTTTGTTCAGTCTGGACAGTTTCTCATTATCAGACAGATTGGAAAAAGAAGTTACCTCAGGTGGAGCAGTCTGACTGGTAGATGCCTGGTGAGCTGACTCAGATTTCTGTTGTATTTTTACTAGATCTTCAGCAAATCTTTGAGTAGCTTCTTTAGCCATGAAACACTTGGCATCTTTGTACAGCTCATCATCAGATGATGTGGCACTTTCAGCCCAGTCTTTGGCTACCAGACTCTTCTCACTTTTGTTCACCTTCTCAGTCAGCTCAGCTACTTGTGCTTTCAAGGCTTTGTACTTAGTCTTGAGCTTAGAGTATTTTTCACCTCTTCCACCTTTGGCTGGCACAGCTTGAGCAGTTTCTTTGGATCTGCAATCTCCAGCCATATGTCCAGTCTTGCCACACTTGTAACAAGTAACCTTGGATATGTCAAATGGCTTCTTGGTCTTGTCAGCTTGGCCACCTCTTCCTTTTCCTTTAAACTTATTAAAGGATCTCCTTCTGATCCTCTCAGCCAACATAGCTACTTCATTAGCTAGTTCATCACCATCAGATTCATCACATTCAGATTCAGCACAAACATAGTTAGGATTAGACATCACAGGAATATCATCATTAACACAAGGAATGATCTCATTACTAATTGAACTAGGGTGTTCAGTCATAGAAGCAACAAGTGCAGCAGCAGGCTGACTATAAGAATCACCCATAGCAATTAACTTTTTCAGCCTCTGAACATTCTTGGTTATGAAGCAAACCAAAAAGTCCTGGGAGATCAAGATCATGATAAACAGAACTTAATTTAACAGAAGAAATATAGTTGTTCCATTTAGGTGGTAATGAATCAAGAAATTTACTCTTTAACACCTCATTTTTCTTATTAATACCAACAGCAGCTAAATCATTTACCAAAGCATTAAAGCGGGTATGAGTGTCAGTCAAGGATTCATTTCTCAAAGAGAAAAATCTCTCATACCTCCTAGTCAATGTAGTAATTGTGGATTCCATGGAGGTAGAGCAACCCTCAAACATGATAGTCAATGTACCCCACATTTTCTTAGCTGTTGAACACATTTTAATGGAATGGTAAAGGTATTTGGGCACAGCTTGGACAATGAAATTTCTAGCCTTCACATCCAAGTTTGCCAACCTCCTATCCTCATCCCCCAATCTGCCTTGTCCTTAACAATAGATTTGACTGTGGCAGGAATGGTTGGTTGATCTTCCCTGACCACAGCTTCTACCACAATGGTTTGTGTAGGAACATAAGGACCATCCGCAAGGATGTCAGGCATATTGTTATCGATGGATTCAAGGAACAAAGACATTCTACCTTTCCACCCACTGAAATCATCTTTGTCAAACATGGGTGGTCGGGTTGAAGAACCATTATCAATATATGATGACATAATGCTTTACTATAAATGAAAATATGCAAGGATCAAGTCAAGCTAATTCTCAACCACCGCTCTGATACCAATTGATACGTCCCACGGTGTATCAATATACCAAAGTATATTGAACACAGAATAGTTGTAGAGGGGGGTGAATACAACTTTCTTCAATCTTTACAAACTTTTAACACAAAACATTTTAAGATTCAGTTTAAGAATATTAAGCAAGTAAGTAAAGAGCAGGAATCATTAAAACAGTAAAGCAGTAAAGAAATAAAAACATTCTTGAACACAGATTGTTGTTTTCAAATGTAATCCTTTATTAAGAAATAATCTATACAAAGAATTACAGGGTTGTTGCGGAATAAAGATAGCCTATAGATATCTAAACAACCCTATGAAATGACAACAACAATCAATAAGTTTCAGCTCAAGAGAATCAGCCCAAGCTGATCTCGTACAGACTAAGTTGTGTGTAAGAGCAGAGAAACTTGTGTGAAGAATGATTCTCAAGAAATGCCACACATATGCAATCCATGAATGAGGCTTTTATAGGCGAAAGCGCTCCTTCATTAGGTGTCCGTTGCAGCTACGTGTTCTTCATTCAGTGGTTGATGAAGGAATAATCAATCGTGCCTTTCATGGTACTTGTGGTCCCCCACGTACTGACGCACATTCTTCATCTACCAATAGGAGTATGACACGCATATGTAAAACCAACCACCAACCTGGATCCTAAGATTCTTCCTAGTCACGTCATTTGTCCTTATCTTCAATCCAGGTTGTTATCTTCACTTGATTGTCAGACACAGATTGGGCCGTTTGTCAAAGCACCAATCTGCCTAAGTGTTTCCAAGCTGACTGCTAATCCCAAGCTGTCTTCCACTAACAGCTTGGTCTTCTATCTTCAATCCTCCTCTTCGACTTGGACTGAATGCTAATACATTGTTGATGCAGCTTGAATAACACTTGCTTCCATAAGATATTACAATTATAAGTATGAAGCATGATCTGGGTCAGAGACAGATCGTAAGTTGTGTCAGCTTAGTCTGACCCAGATCAGATTACAAGAACCAAAGATTACTAAGTGTTTATAGGTCAGATTTGTCATCATTAAATTTACAATTAACATTGGGACTCAACAACAACTAAAGAAGAAGCACCCAACGGAAAATTATTTGGACAAATAAAGTCCTTATCCAGAAGTTCCAAAAAAATTAACTCATCAATTCTTGTATCTTAATTATGAACGAGACATTATAGGGCTTTTGCCATGAGTGTAGCACTCGCATTGAGATTTATTTTAAGTTTCATCTGTCTATCGGGAGAAAGACCCGACACTACATCCGAAAAGACTTCAGTAAATTCGTTCACAACACCGAATAATCCGACTATCACTTAACGTCATAACCTACTCCATAAACATTATCACAATTATCTACATACTTATTTCTAAACAACCCGACTATCACTTAAAGTCATAACATTATCCATAAACATTATCACCATTATTTACATACTATCTAAACAACCCGACTATCACTTAACGTCATAACCTACTCCATAAACATTATCACAATTATCTACATACTTATTTCTAAACAACCCGACTATCACTTAACGTCATAACCTACTCCATAAACATTATCACCATTATCTACATACTTATTTCTAAACAACCCGACTATCACTTAACGTCATAACCTACTCCATAAACATTATCACAATTATCTACATACTTATTTCTAAACAACCCGACTATCACTTAAAGTCATAACATTATCCATAAACATTATCACCATTATTTACATACTTGTTCTAAACAACACCGAATAATCCGACTATCACTTAACGTCATAACCTACTCCATAAACATTATCACCATTATCTACATACTTATTTCTAAACAACCCGACTATCACTTAAAGTCATAACATTATCCATAAACATTATCACATTATCTACATACTTATTTCTAAACAATCCGACTATCACTTAACGTCATAACCTACTCCATAAACATTATCACAATTATCTACATACTTATTTCTAAACAACCCGACTATCACTTAAAGTCATAACATTATCCATAAACATTATCACCATTATTTACATACTTGTTACTAATCCGACTATCACTTAACGTCATAACCTACTCCATAAACATTATCACAATTATCTACATACTTATTTCTAAACAACCCGACTATCACTTAAAGTCATAACATTATCCATAAACATTATCACCATTATCTACATACTTATTTCTAAACAACCCGACTATCACTTAAAGTCATAACATTATCCATAAACATTATCACCATTATCTACATACTTATTTCTAAACAACCCGACTATCACTTAAAGTCATAACATTATCCATAAACATTATCACCATTATCTACATACTTATTTCTAAACAACCCGACTATCACTTAAAGTCATAACATTATCCATAAACATTATCACCATTATCTACATACTTATTTCTAAACAACCCGACTATCACTTAAAGTCAT
Source organism: Erigeron breviscapus (assembly GCA_034093135.1). NCBI lineage: Eukaryota > Viridiplantae > Streptophyta > Magnoliopsida > Asterales > Asteraceae > Erigeron > Erigeron breviscapus. The sequence continues at coordinate 4,185,738 of CM067172.1, read as the reverse complement.
AACATTATCCATAAACATTATCACCATTATTTACATACTTGTTATAAATATTCCGACTATCACTTAACGTCATAACCTACTCCATAAACATTATCACAATTATCTACATACTTATTTCTAAACAACCCGACTATCACTTAAAGTCATAACATTATCCATAAACATTATCACCATTATTTACATACTTTTAAACAACCCGACTATCACTTAACGTCATAACCTACTCCATAAACATTATCACAATTATCTACATACTTATTTCTAAACAACCCGACTATCACTTAAGTCATAACCTACTCCATAAACATTATCACAATTATCTACATACTTATTTCTAAACAACCCGACTATCACTTAAAGTCATAACATTATCCATAAACATTATCACCATTATCTACATACTTATTTCTAAACAACCCGACTATCACTTAAAGTCATAACATTATCCATAAACATTATCACCATTATCTACATACTTATTTCTAAACAACCCGACTATCACTTAAAGTCATAACATTATCCATAAACATTATCACCATTATCTACATACTTATTTCTAAACAACCCGACTATCACTTAAAGTCATAACATTATCCATAAACATTATCACCATTATTTACATACTTGTTACGAATAATCCGACTATCACTTAACGTCATAACCTACTCCATAAACATTATCACAATTATCTACATACTTATTTCTAAACAACCCGACTATCACTTAAAGTCATAACATTATCCATAAACATTATCACCATTATCTACATACTTATTTCTAAACAACCCGACTATCACTTAAAGTCATAACATTATCCATAAACATTATCACCATTATCTACATACTTATTTCTAAACAACCCGACTATCACTTAAAGTCATAACATTATCCATAAACATTATCACCATTATCTACATACTTATTTCTAAACAACCCGACTATCACTTAAAGTCATAACATTATCCATAAACATTATCACCATTATTTACATACTTGTTTCTGGACCACCACCATCATGAAAATATCACTTCCATAAGCAATACCCTAAACCACATCATAATATAACTCAATTCAATTCAGTCAAACCATTTATATTCTATTACTTATCTGCTAAATTAATTATTATCATTGAACTAACGATATAAGCTATAACTATACAATACCTTTCACCTTCATACCATTCTACTCAATTCAAAAACTCAAAGTCAAGCACTATTTCTAAGATCTACCCAGCTTCACTTTCACACCATCTTTTCTTTTCTTATCTACCATTCCAGTCTTTACCATCACCATATCATGTCTCCCAAACAATAACAATTTTGCAGAGATAGTAACATTTCCACCATCATTTCAATAATCCATGTCACAAAAATCATGCTCTGCGACTCTAAGTCAATTCCAAAAGGCGTATAACTCATACCAAAAGAATTTGCTCAAACCCTCAATATCATAATCAAATCACATTCTAGTCCTTTGCACCACAAGCGATCACATTTGTTTACTTCCATATCTAGTAACTTTAATTTAGAATGTAATAGTTTATGATCGGTAATAGGTCGGCTCTATTATGGTCATAAAATATTCCATTTTAAATTAATCTTACTAAATACTTCAATTCTCAAATATGAGCAACACAATCCACCTAAGGTCAAACTCATATCCTATGGTTCAAGTCTAGGCATCCTAACCAAAAAGATCGAATACCTAAATCCCTTGAACCATGGATCTGATACCAATTGAAACGACTCGACTCAATTTAAGAAAAACAAGAATTTTTTTTTTGTTCTGGCCGTAAATTTATGGCCCAGAACCGTAAATTTACGGCTTAAATACAACTAGCCGTAAAATTTGCACCGTAATTCGCTCTTGGATTTTTTTCTTCCCTGTTTGAAAACAACTCGAAATTACAAGGGCCGTAAATTTATGGTCAGGGCCGTAATTTTATGGTCCGACCTGCACTTTTCCATTTTAACCAAAAATCCATATTTCACATTCCATGCTTCAAATTCTTTAAACCAAAACACCAAAATGAGTAAAACCATATATTACAACATAATGGATAGATCCAAAAACCTTAACCATTGAAATATACATTAAAACGACCAAACGGGTCATTCGCCCGTAGTTAACAAAAGTGGCAAAATGGGCGATTTAACCCTTTTTAGTTGCATACTTCATTCAACAAAACTCATGACTTCCAAAACATAATAATATACTTGTTTTACCAAAATGAACCAAAACATATCGATAGTACCAAGAGCCATGAGGGAGATGGGAATTCTAAGTTTCTACCGAAGTGTCATTGTCACCAAATGACCAACTACCTTCAAAGTGCACAAGCTTCACTTCAACGCTAAAACCAATTACCAAAAGCTTTACTCAAAGAACTATCACTTGCTCAATTCTTTGCCACGACTACTACCGATTCCTATAAAAGGGTAAACAACTAAAACTTTAAGCAATGCTTAGTGAATGCATACACATATGATCATAATCAAGTTACCATAACATTAGTGCATCAAGCATCATTCATAGCCTATCTTTTGATAGCCATTTCATTTACATCAATCATAAACACAAAATTCATCACAAATCAATTTCAACATGGCCATGGATCATGCTAGTAGGACTTTACCCACCTACTAGTCTTTATCATACAAATTGGCTAGTAGGAATTTACCCACCTAATAGCTCACATAATCAAAATCACATTATGCTAGTAGGAATTTACCCACCTACTAGCTTTCATAATCAAACATCAATTATACTAGTAGGAATTTACCCACCTACTAGTTTTCATTCATTAAATCAACATTTTGACTAGTAGGAATTTACCCACCTACTAGTCTTCATATTCAACAAACATATGGGTCATAGGAATTTACCCACCTATGACCTCTAATAACAAGAACATGATCATATGCATATACACTCACCTTAAACTTGGCTATTTGGCACTATATGGCTATAAGGCTCAACTAAAAATCTTCACCACCTATACAATATACAATATATATCTATAAGTTCCATTATCTCAATTCTTTCACAAACAACCACTTGAGTTCACCATGAACTCATTCATTATGGTGTTTGGCTACACAAAACACTTCAACACAATTTTTATAACATAATTATAGCTAAACACTAAAAAAAACATAAGGTTTATCACTATGGGGTTTCATCATAAAGCTCATTTGCATTTACCCCAAATTTCTCCCTTTTAATTCCATTGGGGTTCTTTTCTAAAAATCCAAAAATAACAAAAACCCCAATTTCAATCACCAAGAACCCTAATTTCTTAATTTAACAATTAAGAAGAATTTCTTACCTCAAAAGAACAATAAGACAATTGAAATCCAATTTCATCCCTTTCTTCCTTGCCAATTTCGAACTCCCCTCCAAGAATAATCAAACCCTCAATTGAATTTTAGTTCTTTAATTTGGATTAGAAAATTTAGGGAGTGAATCCATATACTTATTCTTTTTTGTAGATGAATTATATGGATGAAATTTAGGAAGGAATAATCACACAACAATCACTAGAAGAAATTAGAAGATTTGAGTAGTAAGGAATTGAGATTTGGAATGGGTTTTGTGTTAGTGGATTTTATGAATCATCAAAAACTCATATGGCTGGCTTCTTCCCAGCTTGCCACGTTTTTCTTCCAAAATAAAAGGGTATTATACCCGTTAGCCACTAAAGCTCCAACTAAACTAACCCCTTATCTCAAAACTAAATACTAGGAAATTATTTTAAGGGCTAAACTACATAAAATATTGATTTATTTATCTTTATATTTTTGGGGTGTTACAGTGTATCTCAATCAATCTCATACACCGTCATATCAATCTCATACAGCGTCATAAATGATATTGAGACACAAAACTCACAAAAAAAACAATTGTGACTATGAGTATTATTTGTTTGTCTCAAATATAACTTAGAGAAATTGTCACAAATCGTCCATGTGGTTTGCTCGATTCGCAGTTTCGTCCCTGTACTTTTTTTTTATCACTAAGTGTCCCTGTACTTTTCCATTTCATTGACAGCCGTCCCTATCACTAACAGACGTCACTTTTGCTCCGTTAAACCCCTCACGTGCATATCACGTGAGGGTATAATCGTCCATTTATATACACTTTTATCTTCCTCATCTCACCTTCATCCCTATTTTGCAGATCTATACACACACATGTATCTATCTATCTATCCATATTACCATTTCCAAAACCACTCAAAGATTTATAAATACATACTACATAACAGTATAACAAATCTATCCATATTATAATTCCCAAACCTTACAAATTCGTATTGTAAAAACAAAACACACACACAAAGATTCAGGTTATATGGCTCGCAATATCTAAACCCATCATTTCATGACAAACATATATATATAATATTTAATTCATAATTATATATGTAGAGTTATCAAACAAAAAACAAAGAAAAACTTGTGTGAACTTTTCGATGGAAACCAAGATCTAAGATTAAAAAAATAAAGATGATGAGGAAGATTCTTGGTTTGCCTTCGTTTTTAGTGGCCGGATGATGGGGAGGGCATCAAGGTTGCTGATTAGTGGTTGGTGATTAATAAATCAATTTCTAGTTAGTGATTAATGAGTATAGTATTTATACCTCTTTTTCAATCAAATAAAGGGGATATAAATCTATAAACTACATACTCATCAACAATTCGAAATTGGAAAAGGGGGTTTTGGATCGAAGAAACTGACCAAATTTTTGGCCAAAAATTGTCGGCAACAACTCAAATCTTTATTGGAGTATTAAAGTTTGTTCCTTGATTAAGCTTTCTTGTTGCTGTTGTTGCTATTGATGATTATAACGATGAAGTGAAATATGAAAAAAGGTACAGATACATAGAAACATAGGATGACAAAGATCATGATTTGTGTTTGTTTTTTCTTAATAAGTGTATGAGAAAGGAAGAAGATAAGAAAGAAAGAAAGTAAGATAGGTTTTTGGGAATAATGGAGATGGGAAGGTAAATGTAATTTATGGGGGAAGGAGAAATAGTCCCTGTGGTTTGTGTTCATTTTAGCTGGACGATTTTACCCTCACGTGGCAAGCACGTGAGGGGCTTAACGACTAAAAAGGGACGGACGTTTGTAGGAGGGACGGCTGGCAATGAAATGGAAAAGTACAGGGACACATAGTGATAAAAAAAAGTACAGGGACGAAAATGCGAATCAAGCAAACCATACTAGAGTAAATTACAGTTTTCGTCCCTAAACTTGGCACGTTTTTCACTTTTCGTCCCTAAAGTTTAAAAATTACAATTTTGACCTTAAACTTGGCAGAATTTTGCAATCGACGTCCTTTGGCCGTACGGCGTTAAGTTTCAGCCGTTAAGTCCTACACGTGCAAAACACGTGAGGGACTAATGTCTAGTTCTTGGACGAAAACTGAAATTTACATTATATATTGTCATCATCTTCATCTTCTCCGGCTGAGTGGCCGGAAAATTCACCGGAAAACTTAAAATGCCGATATCTCACTCGTTTCTTCTTCTCTCTTCTTCTTCTTTGTCGATATCTCACTCGTTTCTTCGAATTAGACCACGAAACCACCACCAAACTTCTCAAAATTAATTTCCGCACGAATCCTAACCAAAAGATTTCAGATTCAACACTTGCCGGAAAACTCAAAATCTCGCCGGAAAACGAACTGCCGACCAAACTCAACGAAATGAAGAAATCATCACATCAACATGCTCAGAATTCTATCGCGAATAAAACCTTGTGATTTCCAGATCGATTTGAGACAGAAGATCAGTAACATGAAACCATGACGTTTTGTTGCTTGATCTAAATCCAATGTGGAGTGTATCACTAGACTTATGAGAGTCTTCTTTCTTGTTTTGGGGTTAAAAATCAATTTCTACAAGTCTAATCTTTATGGAAGCAGTGTTGATGACCCGAAATTTCTGAGCTAGCGGATAAACTACATTGTAAGTCATACTTTTCCTTTCACGTATTTGGGTCTTAAGGTATTTATTCAAGAGTTGGAAACCAGTATTTGATTTAGTGGAGGCATGACTCTCGTTATGGAAGACCTCGGTTTTATCTAATTGGAGGGCGGGTTACTCTATTACGCTCGGTTTTTGTGACCACGGTATTTTGAGTTTTCCGGCAAGTGTTGAATCTGAAATCTTTTGGTTAGGATTCGTGCGGAAACTAATTTTGAGAAGTTTGGTGGTGGTTTCGTGGTCTAATTCGAAGAAACGAGTGAGATATCGGCATTTTAAGTTTTCCGGCGAATTTTCCGGCCACTCAGCCGGAGAAGATGAAGATGATGACAATATATAATGTAAATTTCAGTTTTCGTCCCTGAACTAGTCACCTTTTGCACTTTTAGTCCCTCACGTGTTTTGCACGTGTGGGACTTAACGGCTGAAACTTAACGCCGTATGGCCAAAGAACGTCGATTGCAAAATTCTGCCAAGTTTAAGGTCAAAATTATAATTTTTAAACTTTAGGGACGAAAAGTGAGAAACATGTCAAGTTTATGGACGAAAAGTGTAATTTACTCAATATACTATTTTACAACAATACATGTTGGGGTGTGGATGCCACACTTCGTTCTCTCTCATTTTTAAATCTACAAAATAGTCTTTTTATATAATGCTTGATAGCATACACATGATGGAAAAATATCCATCTCTGCTACTCTTTTGTGAACAATCAATCATGGAGATCACCAAAAGTTGCTAGAAAAGAAAGTAGTAGAAACAATTGAATTTTCGCTCACTTTTCACTGCGCAATACTCGTGCACTCTATAACCTTTGACCGTTTTGTGTTCGCAACTTTATCTATTGTTTAGTACTTAGTCAATTAAATCAACACACCATAAGTAGTTAACGTTATTTTTTCATTCGTTTTGAACAATGATAGTATATATTAAATCAACACACCATAAGTAGTTAACGTTATTTTTTCATTCGTTTTGAACAATGATAGTATATGTCTATAACTTATAATTAAGTTTAAACATAGCTAATCAACTTCTTTTTTTATATAAAAAAAACAAAAATTAAAAATATTAACACATGAATTTTATTATTTATATCTTTCCTCGTTATTACCTAATCATGATATGTGTATTGTTTTCTTTCTTAAGCAAATTTAAGCCTACGAGTTATAATAAGTCGTCATATATATCATTTTTGTTTTTGTTTTTCCTTACCAATGATAATCCTTGTTATGTCAACAAACCTATCATCTGAAATGCAGATTCCTTAATTGCTTTTATTCTTTTTAATCATTGTTTTCTTATAATGTATATTCAAATCAATAATATTAAGATCTCATTAAAAGGAATTGGACAACTCGACAAAGCAACATGTATTGTTTAGTTTTTTGAATGGTGTGGAAAATTTGCTCGCAACAGGAGATCTAGCTTACGTTGTCTTAACCGAGTCCGCGCTAGAGAGTCCCCTCACCCTCAATACCTAGTAGGAGGAGAAACTCCTAACTAAACCGTCCGAAGGCACGACATTTAATTGGGATAAAACCATGCCCCTCTGCAGGACTCAAATCTGCTTCACTGGAGGACTTTATTGTGAAATTCTTTCAAATGTCCTTCCCATGTCTCGAACTCGAGACCTCCGGTATGTAAAGCTGGTGCTCAATCACTGAGCTATAATGTGACGTAGATGTATTCTTTAGTCATGCACCAAAACTACTCAAAGATATGAACTTGAATAAAAAGATATACGCGTATAGCAAAAATTAGAAAGTGAGATATGCGTTGAGTATACATCATATATCATAGCTATTATGTCATAATAATCAACCGTAATATACTTTAGAAACACACATAATATTATTAGGCTTTAACATAACTACATAAGAAACAATAAAATAATAATTTTTGCTTTTTTCTAAAAAATCATCCTTTATAAAATGGGTGACCTATTGGAAATGAATTAGATGACATACTCAACCTATATATTCTACATTAAAAACATCGTGTGTTTCGTGTCTACTCATTATGGTTCTAACTCTTTTAGCTCTAAGTTTAACCCCTTTGTCATTGTGAAGTATTAGTACTTCTATGCTAAAAATACAATTTATATAAAAAGAATAGTAATATAAATAAGTTTCGATTTATCATATAATACCATTGTTGTTTTTTTTTTGTCTATTACTACTATATTTGGAATGGTCAATAGCTTGACGAAGACAATACGCAACTATGCTTAATTTATATTTCGAATGGTCAATAATTTGATGAAAACAACTATGTTTAGTATGTTTATGTTCATGAGAATATTGTTGTTTCAATTGTTGTATACTCGTCCACATTGAGTTTAGTCGAACTATGATGACAGGAACACTACAAAATCTATCGCTTCTTTTTTGTTTTCTTTATTTATGCACAACAATTTGGTGATTTTAATTTTGTCCATGATATACCATATTCATTCTCTATTGGATTTATGAGTGTGGTGTGTTGGAATTCGTCTGCCCAAGACACATATTAAATTGACGTGGCTAGTACGTGATGATCCAAGTCGGGTCATACCCAATAACAAGCTAGACAAACACTTATGGTATTTATTTATATGATTTGATCTTTAAATAAATATCAATACTTGAAACATTTAGAAAGTGGTTTTCTAAATACTTGCACTTGAGCTATGTAAATAAATTATATGGATGATTTATTTTGAGAGAAATGTGAATATGTTTATTTGGTAAAATAAACATTTATGTATGTTGTATATAATATGTAACATGTTACATAAGATATGTAACAAGTTATGTTGCAATTTTATCTATCAATATACAAATAAGTGTTTTATAAAAATTGACACAAATTTTGTTTGTGTCAACCCCATGTGGCCGCCCCCCCCCCCATGTGGTTTCATGTGGATTTTGATCTACTTAAAACACTTGTAGTCTTGCATGACTTACAACACAACACATAGTTTGTATCACCACTTCTTACATGCATTTTGTAAGACAAAAAAAACTCTCTCAATACTCAACTAGCTTTTTCTCTTCCTTTTCTTCTATTGATTTCGGCCAAAGGGAGCAAAAGGGGAAAGCATTTCAAGTTTAAATCCTAGCACATTTGGGTGTTTGTTGATAGTTTGGGGTATACAAGCTTGAGGTTCTTCTAGGTTGAAGACTTGCCACTTCAAGATCATCATCTCCTTCATATCAACCTTCTCATAAGCTTGGAAGAAGGTAGTCTTCCTATGGTTGTTGTTTTGTATGTATGTTATTCATATACATGGATCCTTATTTTTTTTTTTTTTTTTTTTTTTTTTTTTTTTTTTTTTTTTTTTTTTTTTTTTTTTTTTTTTTTTTTTTTTTTTTTTTTCCTTATTGTTTGGGTTTTCTTTTATAAGTTAAACTTTGGTTTTTAACTACATATAACACATTGAAATGGTTCAATTTTCCGCTGCGTTTTAATATTATAAGGATAATATTGCTTTGATAAAAACCCAAAAATCCCAACAATGGCATCTAGAGCCGGTTATATGGATACATACATCAAAAGTTGATATTTTGTTTGGACAAAATCCAATGTTTTGGCCATTTTGGTTATGGCCGAAATTAATACACAAAAAGGAGGTTCCTTTTTTTTCTTGTGTATTTTAGTGTCACAACTTAGCCAAGAGACCTTGTGAATGTTTGTGATGTGTGGATGTGTTTGTATTTATTTAATTATTCAATGGTTGTAATAGTTAAATAGGATTTTATTCATTCATTTGGTTATGTAATCTATTTATTTCATTTGGTATGTAATAAGTAGATTAGTTGCATTTTTTCTTATAAATGTAATCTCCAAGAAAGCATCAAAAGGTTTGGGGCTAAAGTTGGAGGCTTAATGAAGAGACCAGTAAGTTCCCACTGCGGCGCAGTGGGAGTATGTCAAACCCACTGCGGCGCAGTGGGGGATTATGCAGCCGAAGACCAGTGAGTTCCCACTGCGGCGCAGTGGGAGTGTATTAGACCCACTGCGGCGCAGTGGGTTATCAAAATGAAGAAAATTGTTCAAAACACATCACAAAAGGTTACTTGAAGCATTTGGATGCAAGATCAAGTGGGAGCTCAACTAACACAAAATTTGTGTTACTTTGTCCCTTAGGTTGAGACCTTTTGACCCACTTGTTTCGGCTAACAAGTGTGGTCAAAATAGTTGGCTAATGTTGTGCACTTATTATTATGTTTGTCATGTTTGTATGGTTGTTTATTATTTTGTCATGTGGATGCTTAAAAACCAACAAACTAAAAGACACACATAAAGATTAAAATTGGTTTTAATATTGACATTAACTTGGTAAAATAAAATGGGTTTTATTAAAAGTTAATGGTCACAATTATAAAAATGGATTTTATAAAAAGAACCTTGAAATTTGGATTTCAAAATTCATTATGGTACATAGTTTTAACTAGAATATAAAAACTCAAACGACCCTTGAAAAACAAGTTAAACGCCATCCTTTTATACAACACTTAATTATTTGGGAACTCTTTGTAGGATAAAGGTCACCTAACTACTTTGAGGGAACTTATAAGTTAAGGTAAATTTATTGTACTTATGGGATAAAGGTCACCTAACCACTAGTATAAGATAAATTTACATGTGTGTATAAGTAGGACAACTTGATTTGGAAGCCATGTGATTAGGGTCACCGAAGCATGGTAACCAAAGGCGTTGATGGGATTAAACATGCCAACTTAATATAAGATATTAAACCGGTCCCATACCACTAGAAATTGTAAAGTGTTGCAATTGTCAAACGTTGACTACCTTGTTAATTTAGATCATGGGATAAAGGTCACCTAACCATCATTTAAATATAACGTTGGATTCTAGATTTTAATTATTAATTGTCCATGAGACATAAAAGGGTATTAACAATTAAAATTTAAATTTGATATCGAAAATACTAATAAAGAACTTTGTTAATCTTGTAGATGGCCGCTAACAATGCAATTAACCCCAACCCAAACGTCCATAATTTTTCACTAAGATCCATCCTTGAAAAGGATCGTCTAAACCAAAATAACTTTGTGGATTGGTTTCGTAACTTGAGAATTGTTCTCAGGCACGAAAAGAAATCCTATATTTTAGACGATCCTATTCCTGATGAGCCCGAAGAAACTGAAGTTGAAGCCTATAATGATTGGGTTAAGTATGTCGAGGACTCCGTGCAAGTTAGTTGCATAATGTTAGCGAGTATGACTCCCGAACTCCAAAAGGAGTTCGAAAACCATGGGGCCTACGACATGATTACCCAACTCAAGGAAATGTTCCAACAAAAGGCAAGGGTTGAGCGCTTCGAAACGGTTCGAGCACTTCATGCATGTCGCATGGATGATTCACAATCCGTCTCAACTTATGTTCTTAAAATGAAAAGCTATATTGATCGCCTCGAAAGGCTAAATTGTCCCGTTTCAAATGAGCTAGCTACGGATATGATCCTTAACTCATTATCTAAGAGATTTGAAACCTTTGTGTTAAATTATAACATGAACGGATGGGACAAGACCGTTTCCGAGCTCCATGGGATGCTCAAAACGGCCGAGGCTAGTATGGGAAGAAAAGTTCAACCCGTTCTCATGATCAATGAAGGCGGAAACAAAAGGGCTAACTCCGGACCCAAAGCAAATGTTGCTAAGGGAAAGGGTAACAACAAAAGGAACTTCAAAGGCAAAGGAAAGGGAAAAATGGATACTCCAAAAGCGAAGAAGCAAAAGGTTGCTGTCAATGACCCATGCTTTGAGTGTGGGGAGGTAGGACATTGGAAACGTAATTGTCCAACCTATCTCAAAGAGTTAAAAGCTAAGAGGGATGCAGGGCAAACCTCAGGTACAATATTTATGATATATATTGAGCTTAATAATGTTTTTTCTTACATATGGGTATTGGATACCGGATGTGGAACTCATATTTGTAATATGTTACAGGGGTTCAGAAGAAAGAAGCACATCAAGAAGGGAGACATTAGTCTCTTTATGGGCAATGGTGCATTGGTGCATGTTGAAGCCCAAGGAGACTATCTTTTGAAACTTCCAAATGGTTTGGAAATTGTATTGAACAATGTTTTGTATGCACCTAGTTTGACTAGGAGTATTATTTCTGTTTCCCGTTTAAGACATGTTGGATATGATTTTAATTTTGTTAACAATGATATCCATGTTTCTATGAATGATGTATTTTATTTTAAAGCTATGCCTTTAAATGGTATTTATGAATTAGTTCATGAAAACACAACATATGATAACTCAATGTACCAAGCTACCACCAAGAAACTTAAATTAGATTTAAGTGAAACCTATATTTGGCATTGTCGTCTTGGCCATATAAATAAGAATCGCATACTAACACTTCAAAAGAATGGTCTTTGAAAACAAAATCAAATGATTCATTTAATGTATGTGAATCTTGTTTACAAGGCAAGATGACTAAAGCACCTTTCAAAGGCACTAATGAAAGGGCAAAAGATTTATTAGGTATCATACATTCGGATGTATGTGGTCCTTTTAAGCCAATGACTAGGAATGGTGAAAGATACTTCATTACATTCACCGATGACTATAGTCGTTACGGTTATGTATACTTATTAAAACATAAGAGTGAAGCTTTTGAAATGTTCAAAATTTTCAAGAATGAAGTAGAAAACCAACTCAGTAAGTCAATAAAAATTCTTCGTTCTGATAGAGGAGGTGAATACCTAAGTGATGCTTTTCAAGATCATCTTAGAAGTTGTGGGATTATCTCACAACTAACTCCACCTGGAACACCACAACATAATGGTGTGTCTGAAAGGAGGAATCGAACTCTATTAGATATGGTTCGTTCCATGATGAGCAAAAGCTCACTACCTCTATCATTTTGGGGATATGCCATAATCTCTGCTGCCCGAATTTTAAATATGGCTCCACCAAGAAAGTGGAGAAAACACCTTTTGAAATATGGCATGGAAGAGTTCCATCTTTGTCATATTTAAAGGTATGGGGTTGTGAGGCTTATGTAAGACATGATGCCTCAAACAAATTAGAGCCCCGATCCACTAAATGTATCTTTGTAGGATATCCTAAAGATGATTTGGGATATTATTTCTACAATCCTAATGAGCAAAATGTATTTGTTGCTCGAAAGGCCGAGTTCTTGGAAACTAAATTCCTTATGGAAGGAACTAGTTCCAGAACAGTGGAACTTGAAGAAGATCAAGAACCACTGACAGATACATACTTGGGTGACACTAGCATTCAACAAAAGGATGTTGAAGATGATCAAAGGGTTGATCAAGACACACAAAACGTTCGTAGATCTGGTAGAGCTACTTATCCACCTGAGAGATATGGATTTCTCGTGATGAATGCTACATGGTAGTTTCTGATGAACCTACCACCTACCATGATGCAATGTCCAAATCAGATTCGGACAAATGGCTAGAGGCCATGAACGCTGAGATGCAATCCATGTATGACAACCAAGTTTGGGAATTGGTTGTTGAACCTCCTAATTCCAAAGTAGTTGGAAGTAAGTGGGTGTTCAAATTGAAACACGATATGCATGGAAACTTGAGTACTTATAAGCTAGACTTGTAGCAAAAGGTTTCACTCAAACTCGAGGGGTCGATTATGATGAAAACTTTTTCGCCTGTGGCAATGCTAAAGTCTATTAGGATATTATTTGCCATAGCCGCACATTATGACTATGAGATATGGCAAATGGATGTCAAAACCGCTTTTCTAAATGGATATCTTGAGGAAGATGTCTATATGGATCAGCCTGAAGGTTTTGTCGATCCAAAACATCCTAATAAAGTATGCAAGTTAAAGAAATCAATCTATGGATTGAAACAAGCATCAAGAAGCTGGAATCGTCGTTTTGATGAAGAAGTCAAGAAATTTGGCTTCATCAAAAACGCTGATGAAGCTTGTGTGTATAAGAAGGCTAGTGGGAGCATCATTACTTTTCTAGTATTATATGTCGATGACATTCTACTATTTGGAAATGACATTCCAACCTTGGAAGGTGTAAAAGCCTGGCTTGGAAGTTGCTTTTCCATTAAGGATCTTGGTGAAGCCGCCTATATTTTGGGAATAAGGATCTATAGGGATAGATCAAGGCGCTTAATAGGTTTGAATCAAAGTGCATACATAGACAAAATCTTGAAAAGGTTCAAGATGGAAAACTCTAAGAAAGGTTTGGTACCCATTCAAAGAGGAACTATATTGAGTACTTCTCAATCTCCTAGCTCAAAAGTTGAGCAAGAGAAAATGAATGGAATCCCATATGCATCTGCTATAGGATCCATCATGTATGCTATGATATGCACGAGACCGGACGTGTCATGCGCTTTGAGCATGACAAGTAGATACCAGCAAAATCCAGGAGATAGTCATTGGATGGCTGTCAAATATATATTGAAATATCTTAGAAACACTAAAGATATGTTCTTAATATATGGATCTGGTGAGGAGGAACTCGTTGTAAAGGGTTACACGGATGCGAGTTTCCAAACTGATCGAGATGATTCTCGATCACAATCGGGGTATATCTTCATTCTAAATGGAGGAGCTGTTTCTTGGAAAAGCTCAAAGCAAGATGTGGTTGCATTGTCCACTACAGAGTCTGAATACATCGCCGCTTCTTTAGCAGCACAAGAAGCTGCATGGTTGAAGAAATTCATTGCCGATCTAGGGGTTGTTCCTTCCATTCAAGAACCCCTAGAAATTCTTTGTGATAACGAGGGCGCGATTGCTCAAATCAAGGAACCTCGTGCACATCAAAAGACTAGGCACATTGAGCGGAGATTCAACTACATAAGGGATGAAGTTGAAAAGGGAAAGATATGTATTTGCAAAGTTCACACTGATCAAAATGTTGCGGATCCACTCACGAAGCTCCTTGAAAGGCCCAAGCATGAGAGACATACTTGTGCCATGGGACTTCGATATTCTAGTGATTGGATTTGATCTATTTTATGTATTTGGATATCGGAACACTTGTAGTTATTAACACATTTATATGAATATTGGTATTTTGCATTTAAATTGTGTTATGTTCCATTTTGCATGTTTAAATCCATGAATAAGTTAATTATTCTAAATGTCCGTAGTCGATCATATTTGTGGGAACAAATATGAATGTAAGATTATTATGAACTTGGATTGGTAGATATTCAAAAGGTTTTGAATATAGAGCAAAGTGTTGCTACCAAGGTTCATAGATATTTGTGGGATACAAATATTGGACTGACCTGCAATCAAGCATTACTACATAGAATCTCTATGATAGATCATAAGTAATCTTGAGTTAAAAGGCGAATATCATTGTATCCTCAGACCTGAGATACATATTGGGTCTTGATATTCACTAAATATTATACTTTGACTTAGCTCTTCGCTGTTCTGAAACATGGCAGTACATAAGACTAAGCTCAGGTATGATATAAGGTGATTGTGAAAGACGTATGTAGTCGAGATGGAATTTGTCCCTCTTATTCGTTGAGAGTAAGATGTCTAAGGCCTGCTACAAAGTTAAATCAATAGAGAATGATCACTCTGTGTCTCTAGGAATTAACATTTCATCTGTGACAAAAGGATAAATGATCGATTCACCTAAATCATTTCAAGTAAGGGACTTGAAGAGGATGATGTTATTGAATGGCACTTCGTCATACGTATTAGGGGTAGCAAACCGTTGTTAGGCGGTATTTGCTGCTTGCGTCAATCTTCTATGAATCTTGTGCAAGTGGGAGATTGTTGGAATTCGTCTGCCCAAGACACATATTAAATTGACGTGGCTAGTACGTGATGATCCAAGTCGGGTCATACCCAATAACAAGCTAGACAAACACTTATGGTATTTATTTATATGATTTGATCTTTAAATAAATATCAATACTTGAAACATTTAGAAAGTGGTTTTCTAAATACTTGCACTTGAGCTATGTAAATAAATTATATGGATGATTTATTTTGAGAGAAATGTGAATATGTTTATTTGGTAAAATAAACATTTATGTATGTTGTATATAATATGTAACATGTTACATAAGATATGTAACAAGTTATGTTGCAATTTTATCTATCAATATACAAATAAGTGTTTTATAAAAATTGACACAAATTTTGTTTGTGTCAACCCCATGTGGCCGCCCCCCCCCCCCATGTGGTTTCATGTGGATTTTGATCTACTTAAAACACTTGTAGTCTTGCATGACTTACAACACAACACATAGTTTGTATCACCACTTCTTACATGCATTTTGTAAGACAAAAAAAACTCTCTCAATACTCAACTAGCTTTTTCTCTTCCTTTTCTTCTATTGATTTCGGCCAAAGGGAGCAAAAGGGGAAAGCATTTCAAGTTTAAATCCTAGCACATTTGGGTGTTTGTTGATAGTTTGGGGTATACAAGCTTGAGGTTCTTCTAGGTTGAAGACTTGCCACTTCAAGATCATCATCTCCTTCATATCAACCTTCTCATAAGCTTGGAAGAAGGTAGTCTTCTAAAACACCCTATGGTTGTTGTTTTGTATGTATGTTATTCATATACATGGATCCTTATTGTTTGGGTTTTCTTTTATAAGTTAAACTTTGGTTTTTAACTACATATAACACATTGAAATGGTTCAATTTTCCGCTGCGTTTTAATATTATAAGGATAATATTGCTTTGATAAAAACCCAAAAATCCCAACATGGTGTTCTTAGACTTTGATGGTAATGGCTGCAAAGTATCCTTTTAACTGGATGTGAATGGATAATTAACAATTGGTAGTAACAATTGTCTTTTTAATAAAGAAGAAGGTTAAAAAAAGTTACAAACAAGTTCAAGTGATAAATCTTACCAAAAACACTTGTCATCATTTAATTGCTTAATGTCATTTTTTACTAAAATGGTTAAGTGGTAAGGAATTCATGACCATTGTAGTAATTTATTTTGTAGGTGTCTATATTTAGACATAAACTCTCAAATTTGACCATTATCGTAATTTTCCCTATAAATAAAGCAAAATGTCTATGATATTTGATTTAATTTATTCTTTACAAGTCTAGATAAAAAATTTGTTTAGAATTTTAAATTGTGCTTCTAACCTGTTCATTAGTGTTAAAAGAGTGTATGGAGCTACTTACAATATTTTGTAAAAGTGGATAATGACTAGTAGGATGTGCAAATGACCCGTAAACCTGTGACCTGCCCGAACCCGACCCAACGCGAAGACCTAACGCCGTCACGGGTCAAGTTTTTGTTGCATTCTCGGGTCACGAGTTGGTTGGGCGGGCCGGGTGATGACAAAAACCGAGAAAATGTGAAGAAATCCCGTGACCCACTCTTGACCCGTCTGAACCCGACCCGACCTTCATGGACCGGGTCACGGTTCCGTTTTTCATGCACCCCCTAATGAAAATATTTTAACGAATTTATATTTTTTTGCAACTTGTTTCGATCCGGGTCGGGTTTCGACCCGTGCACATCCCTAATGACTAATACTAAAAAACCATCTAGAATTCAAAATATTTTCACGAATTTACATTTTTTTGCAACGTTTTTTATTTATACACGTAAATGTATTTTCGTTAACCAAAATTTGATGTGATATGGAACTTAAATACATGATTTGAAATGTCATGTCTTAACAAAATGAAATTATCCAAAGTCGATGTTACCAACGTACTTAAAAGAATAAAAAATAAAACACAATCATTAATAAAAGGAGACCAATTATGTTCATCCAAGTAAAACACAAGGACTAAATGAATAAATGAATGAAAATTGTGTCATCAATCATTAATTTATTTATTTATGCTTCATTTACCAAAGAAATACTCCACTTTGGCAAAAACATCATCGATATTATAAAAATTATATGGGTGTTCTTAAAATTTCATGCTCTTTCATTAGAGATGTCATTCGATATACTTTCGACGAATTTTTAAATCCGAGGGCGGAACCCGTACGGTTAAGGCATTTGGCTATCACACTCTATGATCTATCACACTTTATGACCTATCACCCCCACCATCTCACCGCCGCAACGCGCGGGTACTTACTCTCGTATTATTATAAAGCAAATAGGCCCTGTCTAAAATTTTAAGTTTCAACATTTACTTCCCCAAAATGCCCCTCCTATCTATTACTGTATATATTTACCTAAACTAACTATAATACCCTTTCTCTCTCCTCAAATTTCAACCAATCATTTTTTCTCTCTCCTCCATAAATCATTTTTTCTCTCTCCTCAAATTTCAACCAATCATTTTTTCTCTCTCCTCAATTCAAAATCATTTTTTCTCTCTCCTCAATTTCAAAATCATTTTTTCTCTCTCCTCAAATTTCAACCAATCATTTTTTCTCTCTCCTCAAATTCAAAATCATTTTTTCTCTCTCCTCAAATTTCAACCAATCATTTTTTCTCTCTCCTCAATTCAAAATCATTTTTTCTCTCTCCTCAATTTCAAAATCATTTTTTCTCTCTCCTCAAATTTCAACCAATCATTTTTTCTCTCTCCTCAAATTCAAAATCATTTTTTCTCTCTCCTCAAATTTCAACCAATCATTTTTTCTCTCTCCTCAATTCAAAATCATTTTTTCTCTCTCCTCAATTTCAAAATCATTTTTTCTCTCTCCTCAAATTTCAACCAATCATTTTTTCTCTCTCCTCAAATTCAAAATCATTTTTTCTCTCTCCTCAAATTTCAACCAATCATTTTTTCTCTCTCCTCAATTCAAAATCATTTTTTCTCTCTCCTCAATTTCAAAATCATTTTTTCTCTCTCCTCAAATTTCAACCAATCATTTTTTCTCTCTCCTCAAATTCAAAATCATTTTTTCTCTCTCCTCAAATTTCAACCAATCATTTTTTCTCTCTCCTCAATTCAAAATCATTTTTTCTCTCTCCTCAATTTCAAAATCATTTTTTCTCTCTCCTCAAATTTCAACCAATCATTTTTTCTCTCTCCTCAAATTCAAAATCATTTTTTCTCTCTCCTCAAATTTCAACCAATCATTTTTTCTCTCTCCTCAATTCAAAATCATTTTTTCTCTCTCCTCAATTTCAAAATCATTTTTTCTCTCTCCTCAAATTTCAACCAATCATTTTTTCTCTCTCCTCAAATTCAAAATCATTTTTTCTCTCTCCTCAAATTTCAACCAATCATTTTTTCTCTCTCCTCAATTCAAAATCATTTTTTCTCTCTCCTCAATTTCAAAATCATTTTTTCTCTCTCCTCAAATTTCAACCAATCATTTTTTCTCTCTCCTCAAATTCAAAATCATTTTTTCTCTCTCCTCAAATTTCAACCAATCATTTTTTCTCTCTCCTCAATTCAAAATCATTTTTTCTCTCTCCTCAATTTCAAAATCATTTTTTCTCTCTCCTCAAATTTCAACCAATCATTTTTTCTCTCTCCTCAAATTCAAAATCATTTTTTCTCTCTCCTCAAATTTCAACCAATCATTTTTTCTCTCTCCTCAATTCAAAATCATTTTTTCTCTCTCCTCAATTTCAAAATCATTTTTTCTCTCTCCTCAAATTTCAACCAATCATTTTTTCTCTCTCCTCAAATTCAAAATCATTTTTTCTCTCTCCTCAAATTTCAACCAATCATTTTTTCTCTCTCCTCAATCAAAATCATTTTTTCTCTCTCCTCAATTCAAAATCATTTTTTCTCTCTCCTCCATAAATCATTAATGTATTAACTTGTTTGGCAGGTATATAAGTTATTGGTTGTTAAGATTTCGAAAATACTTGAATGTTAGACCTTTGTAATTTCAGCTCATATATATATATATATATATATATATATATATATATATATATATATATATATAGTTATATATACACAACGTCGTATTTGTTTGTCTCAACTTTGATTTATGTGTGTTATTTGGTGTTTATATCCATCTGTTTGTTTAAATGGCAGGTGAATGAAGGTTAAAGACTTACGTATAAAGAGTTTTAGAGAGTTTGCCGACCTTAAAACGCCACCAATTTCTGATGACAATGTAATCGGCTTCTATGCTAGAAATGTTATCAGATGGTGTTCGCCTAAGCGGTTAGGGAGAGTCCCAAATTGGGCCGCCGTCAACTGAATGGATAGGTCGGATACATCTGGCTTTGTAAGTGGTGGTGCTAGCTTATTGGAAACTTTTCTATTTCTATTCATTTTGATTTACAGATATCTGTAGATGTGATAAGCATTCTCTCTAAAACTTAATCCCCCCAACTTCTTCAATTTCGTTCACAAAAATGGTATACAATAACCCACAAATGGATCTCAATAATGGTCTTGCACTTGTTTCTTGTAACGGTGAACTGAATAAAAGTTACCACGGTGGTAGTAGTAATACCACGTTAAGCTTGGACTGCTTTAGTTATGGTGGAAGCCGAGAAAAATCTAGAGATCAACATATTACGAATGCAGCACCAGATGATGGCTGCAGACTGGTCCTCGGGTTGGGACCTACACCAACTGTATATTCTAATGATTATTTTTCCACAAGCAAAAAACCCGCCTCTGAATCTAACAAGGGGTTGTCTTGTGAGGGTGATTCTGTTCTTAAACTTGGCCTATCTGATCATTGTGTCATGTCAATGAGCGATCTGGATACGAATACATTTAGTTTTACTCACAAGGGTAATAATAACAGGTTTGAGATACCTATTGACGAAGGGTCAACGTCAGCAAAGAAATCAGGTGGCTATATGCCGTCTCTTCTTCTGGCTCCTAGGATGCAAATGCATAACCTTTTGGAGCCTGGTGAAAACTCGTCTCATGTCCCGCAGTTAAGCTCTGAACTATCGGCTATGTCAGATTACTCTATGGGGACCATGTCTGACCACCAAACAAGCAATTCTAAGAAATGTAAGTTTGAGGGGTGCACAAAAGGGGCTAGAGGAGCTACAGGTCTTTGTATTGGTCATGGTGGAGGGCAGAGATGTCAGAAACCGGGGTGTAACAAAGGTGCCGAAAGTAGAACTGCATATTGTAAGGCTCATGGTGGTGGAAGGCGGTGTCAGCATCTCGGCTGCACAAAAAGTGCAGAAGGTAGGACGGAGTATTGTATAGCACATGGTGGTGGGAGACGGTGTGGTCATTCTTCTGGATGTAGTAAAGCAGCTAGGGGCAAATCGGGCCTCTGCATTAAACACGGTGGTGGAAAGAGGTGTAAAGTGGAGGGCTGCACTCGTAGCGCTGAAGGACAGGTTGGTTTGTGCATATCTCATGGTGGAGGTCGGCGATGCCAGTTTCAAGAGTGCAACAAGGGAGCTCAAGGAAGCACTATGTATTGTAAGGCTCATGGTGGTGGAAAACGTTGTATTTTTGCTGGCTGTACTAAAGGTGCTGAAGGTAGCACGCCGCTTTGTAAAGCCCATGGTGGAGGCAAACGATGCCTTTATGACGGTGGTGGTATATGTCCTAAAAGTGTGCACGGTGGAACCAACTTTTGTGTTGCTCACGGTGGTGGGAAAAGGTGTTCTGTTCCTGGTTGCACCAAAAGTGCCCGTGGCAGAACCGATTGCTGCGTGAAGCACGGTGGCGGAAAGCGGTGCAAATCCGAGAATTGTACAAAGTCAGCCCAAGGGAGTACCGACTTCTGTAAGGCTCATGGTGGTGGGAAGCGATGCAATTGGGGCGGAGAAGGTAACTGTGAGAAATTCGCAAGGGGGAAGAATGGATTATGTGCAGCGCATGCTAGCATGGTTCAAGATAGAGAATCTAATGCAAGCAAAAAGGGCAGTTTCGGAAAGGGAATTGGACCAGGGCTCTTCCATGGACTTGTCCCAGCTCCAGCATCAACCATTGCAACCAGCTTTGATAACACTTACTCTTCATCAGGAGTCAGTATCGTTTCAGATTCCATCGATTCCCTAGAAAAGCCGGCCAAAAGACAACAACTAATTCCTCCTCAGGTTTTAGTCCCCCCATCAATGAAATCTGCTTTTTCATCATATACAACGCAAATGAGCTCAGAAAAGATCAGCGAAGGGCATGATAATGGCAACAGTAAGAAAAGCTTGGAGTTCACGGTTCCAGAAGGGCGTGTTCATGGTGGCGGTTTGCTATCCTTGCTAGGAGGAAACCTGAAGAATGCCACTGTTGATGGGGTGTAACGGAAAACTTAGATTTTGAAACGTAGACATGTATTTGATTTGTTGAAGTTAATTTTATGTGTGTTTGTATAAATGCCCTTTCATTGGTGACTATTTCATGTTCATGTTGTTGTATGATAAAATTGTGATGTAAATTTTCTTCATACAAATTTTATTGTACAACTTGGCTTATATGTGCTTTGGATGACAATTTCTTCATTTTAATCATACACCACTAAAAGTCTAAAACGAATATTTTGATTATTTTGAATTTAAACCAAAAAATAGTTACAAAATTTGTTTTAGGGATGTATGGCTAAAAATAAGGGTTGTTCGGATCACCTCCTAATTTCAGTTTGTAATGCTGAAATCAGCTTGGTTTTTAATGGACTTTTGATCCTGATAGTTACAAGTAAAGTCTGCCTAAGTTTTGACTTATAATCTTTAGATGACAATTTAAAAGCAAATTGTATTACAAAACTAAAAATAAGTACAATAATATTGATGATTACATGTAAACAGATACTTGTCACTTGTCACATGACACTTGACAATATCTTTATCAAAATAAAACGTCAGCATTTTACGTGATACGATTCTAAACAAATTCTTAAAATAATGATTAATGAAAGAGTATGTTAATAAAAAATTCAATAAATTAATTGTACATGATAAAAGATGATTGATCAACACGCTGTTATTTCCTTCTTATCTTGTAAAAAGTAAAACTAGTTTCTTTTCTGTTGGATCTTTTGAGATTCACATACAAATGCCTTCAATTTAAACAGCTCCAACAAATGAGTCGCTCTTTTTAACATGATAGCAAACCAGTCTTGGAATTTCACATATTTGATCCACTAAAAGGTATCAGTGAGATCGATAGTAGAAGATTGAAGTTACCAAGTTGTTTGCTATCGAGTGACTTTCTCACCCGTTTGATTGTTGAAGTGGAACAAGTGAACAAATCCGATATCATTATTCGGATCTAGCCGTTATTATTCAACACAAAAAAATATTATGATAAATTCGTTGGAGACAATGCGGATTGTAAATTTGTCACTATTAACTATGACATGTAATGGTTTCAATCATATTAGTCTACAACTTTAGTAGTCATAAGTTAAATTTATGTTCACATGGTGATATTTTTTTCTGTCATGACCTTAAAAATGTGTCTTTTTATACGACTATTATAGCAACATACAAAGAAAATAATAACTTATTTTGTTTTGGGGATTAGATATGTCAAAACTATAAATGGAGGGTCAATTTTGTGCAATGGATGAAAGGAAAACGGGAATTAAATTTTGATCAGGATACCTTTTGAGTTTTGAGGTTTATCCTCAATGTATGACGACTATATATAAAAAATATATAATCTCCGTTTCGATTTCTAATGAACACCAACAAAGAGCAAAAACCCTAGTGTAAAATTTTGTATACATCTTCGAGAGATCGATTTAAGGTAACTTTCATTTTTAGCTTTAAATTGATATATATATTTGGTTAAATTTCACGACTGAAAATAGTCGGGTTTAATAATCACTGATTTGAACATTCACCCTGATAATTAAAATCGTTTCTAGACCAAATTAATGATTAGAAAGCAAGTTTTATTAGAAATTTTAGTTTAGTTTAGTGGTTTATATACATGTATGTATGATTATATACTATAAATCTTTTAATTGTTCAATGTTTAAGTGTTTAACTATACTATGAGACTTGGTTATGGATTACGTATATTTTAAAATTGTTGTTTAAACATTTTTTTATTTAAAACCATTAACGTAATTAAACTTTTAGTTTTTACCTCGATGAAATAGCGAAATCGAGAAGACAATCATACTCTTTTTTTTTTTTTCTCTTTTTTTTTTATTTTCGGTTCTTAACATCTTTGTGAACTTATTTCATTTTTGCAGGCATACTAATTTTTTATATCGGTAATTAATAACGTATTTTTTTTTATTATATCAAAATCAAAATAATATAATAAAGTGATGTAAATAAAAGAATGAGAAAAATCTACCTAATTGAAAATCATTATAATTACAACTACAAAGGACCTACATAAAAAAGGTCTCGACATCGACAGGGAATAAAGATGACCAACTTTTCGATCCTAATTTTTCTCCCAATATATATCAAAAAAACAAAATTGGAAAAAACCGAAACATCATCAATACTTAAAGGACTAAAATGTAACTTTTCACCTTTTGACTTTTTTACCTCACAAGTCAAACCACTTCCAGGTCATCTTCGTCTATAAATACAACCTCCACATCACTTTCTTCTTTCTTTTCAGTTACAGAAACTCAAAAACACACACACATAATCAATGGCGGTGGAAATCACTTAACTTATATATATATATATATATATATATATATATACATATCAATTCTATCATATTTCCTCCATTCTTATTAATCTCATCTCATTCCGTTTCTCTGATCCGTACACTTTCATCGATTTCATCGTTCTCTCAGGTAATCGAGTTCGATTTTTCTCTAAATTCCGTTGATTTCGTTACGTTTACGAGTTTTACACTCCGATTTACGGCAAAAGTGATCGAATTTTGCATCATTCTCATCGATTCGTTATAATTTTGAATTTTGGCGGGAAACTCTGTAGTTCGGTTGCGTTCTGTTTAGTTCATTGGAATGTGAATTGATATATACGTATATATATGTATATGTATGTGTATATGAATTTGTTGAACGAAAGTGTTTGTATATAGAAGAAATAAATAATATGAGGAGATAATTAAGCTAGATCTTTAGAAAACTAGGAAATTAAGTTCTATTCT
The DNA here is from genome assembly GCA_034093135.1 of Erigeron breviscapus. NCBI lineage: Eukaryota > Viridiplantae > Streptophyta > Magnoliopsida > Asterales > Asteraceae > Erigeron > Erigeron breviscapus. The sequence goes on along the minus strand of CM067172.1, from coordinate 4,160,832 downwards.
TTGCGATTTTGTATCGATTTGATAGTTTCGTCACTAAGCGTGAAAGTTAATAATTATGCATGTTTAGGAACTTCATTTTTCATTTAGAAGTTTATCAAGATGCTTAATAGTGACGAATTGATAGTTTCGTTGTTTAAGTGTGTGATAGACTGTAAAGAGGAATTATATAATTTCAGGAAATTCGATCTAATATATTGTGATTAGACCGTATACAGAGGAATTATATAATTAAGGAAGTATCGATTTTGATATTCAGGAACAAAAGTGTACTGTGCCTTTGAAGTTTAGTTATGGTTTCAGTATCGCGATCAGGGAATATACGTTATATTGTTGAATGAATGTGTTTGTGACAGTGTATGTAAGGCTATATGATTACTGTGATCAGAATGTATACATAGGAATTACATTATATGAGGAGAGAATTATGCTAAATCTCTACAAATTAGGAAATTAATTATTCTAATTTGTTAAGCTAAACATAGTATTTGATTTGCACAATATGATTCGAAAATTGTTATAGTTTTGTTAAATCTTTGATTCTGTAACAGTAAGGAACAAAGGGAGATGTATGTTGTAAAAATGATTGACATTTTCTTTTGTGAATTGTTAAAATTAGGTACAGATGGATACTTACTACGGTATTCCCAACTCAAACTTTCCTAAACGCAGTAGCCTGTCACCGATACAGAACTATGGATCACCGAATCGTTACTACCATCAACCAGGTTATATGACTGATCCATATGCGTCACCTGATGGCCGCAACTCTGTTATAAAGAGTTTGCATTCCCCATACCACAGATATATGCAACCTGCTAGGTCCCCTATGGGGTCACCTATGTCTGCTGGAGATTATCCACCTGTAGTTGAATACAAGTATCATCGCAGCAATGGTATCCGAGGAGGGGAAAACTTAGCAAGACTGGAGCCACCACATCAATCAAGGTCACCGTTTCCTTTTGGTAACACTACTCCAGCAAAGGGGGAGGAAGGTGTGCTGGTGATGGATGGTGTTCTAGTGAAGAAGCCATCATCTGATAGGAGTAGATCTTCGTCATTGTCTTTGACAGATACTGGTAGCTCATCTTCGTCATCATCCAGTGGAAAGAACTATAAGCAGGACCTCTGTGTGTCTTACGTTGAGAATTCTGGTTATTGCCGTCACGGAACAAAATGCCAGGTTTTTCACTATTCCTGCTTTGGTTTTTAAACAGGATTAAGTGATATGTAAAAGGTGATACTACTGAGTAGTGAAAAACAGAAAAAGGATTAAGTATTCAACATATAAGATAGATCATGCAAGTTTTGAACTCAAAAATAATCTATCCAATGGTATAAGTAGGTAGCATCATAGATAATTAGTGTTAACCATGCTCTTCTAGTTTAACCTTAATCTGCAACTTGTAACTGCAGGGTGCCATGAATAAAAAATCTGAACTTTGCACCTTATGTATTCTATCTGAAGCATTTGATCATTAACAATAGTGTAGCTAAACTATAGAATATCTTCACTTGTCTTTGTCTTCCATAATTCGCTAGTTCATCATTTTTACGTATGTAAATTTCGATGTACTTGATTAATGATATAGTCTTTAATTAAATGTAGTGTCATGTGAGCTATACAAATCAAGAGTTATAAATAAGGTTCATATCAACCATCTTATACTCAAATGGAACCATAAAATGTACTATTTGATGGCTTAAGTAGGTGGTATGATGTATTATGTATAACCAGTGTTCCAATAGAACCACAGTTTTTCTAGTTTAACATGTTTGATCTACAACCTGAAAATGCAGGATGTCTATGTACTTTAGATTTAAGTACAGTCTGAAGCATTTGATTTGACAGTCATAGTGTAGCCACAATATTGTTAACGTGTGTTCGTCATCCGTAACTAAGTAGCTGATCATGTTTATGTTTATGAGTTTTTCAGATAAGCACTTTAGTCCTAAATGCAGTACCATTTGAGCTACACATATAGATCTTACGAAATAAGAGTTATAAATAAGATTTAAATCAATCACTAGTATACCTCTCTTTCAGGGTCTCTGCCATCACAGCACATTCCTGTTGTACATAACCTATGTACAAAAGGGTCAATCTTTTAGGAAAATTTGTTACTCCTAATGGTCTTCACACTTGAACGTTGCTTTCCATCCCTTTTTTCTGTATAACCATTTTTGAATTTAATAATAACCCCTGATCTTCTTGTTTAATCTTGTAATATGCAATCTGAAACAGCAGGGTTTCATGGAAAAATATCTGTACTTTGCAATTCTATCTAAAGCATTTGATTCATAGTTAAAGTGTAGCCAAACTACAAATATTGCAACTTGTCTTTGTCATCTATAAGCCACAAGTTCATCACTTATATTTTTGTAACATTGATGAATTCGATATATGGCACAGCTTTAAATGTAGTACCGTGCGACCAATACAAATCAAGAGGTATTAACTAGATTTATGTCAATCATATTGAGCTCAGATGGAACTCCTAAAATGAACTATTCGATAGATTAAGTAGGTAGTACAAAGCATAACCACTGTTTCAACTGAATCACAATATTCTAGTTTAATATGTTTAATCTGCAACCTGGAAATGCAGGATGCCATAAATAAAAATCAAAGTTTTAGATTAGTCGGTGTGAAGCCATTGATTTTGTCATATTGTATCCAAGCTGCATAATATCTTTATCTTGTGTTGGTAATCTGTAACTAACTAGTTCATCATTTTTGTGTTTATAAGTCTTTGAAGAACACTTAGTCATACATATCATGTGAGCTATACATATTAGATCTCACTAAAGTTAGAGTTACGGAAATAAAGTTCAAAACAATCATCATTTGGACCTGTCTGTTGAAGCTCTGCCATCACACTACATTTGTGTTGAACATAGGCGACATACTAATAGGGTTATTCTATTAGGCATATTGTTACTCCTAAAAGCCATTGACATTGAACGTTTCTTTCCATTCCTTTTTCTTGTGTAACCATATGCACACCGAATCTAAACTAACCCATTATACAGCTTAATATACTGCTATAAACTTATGTGTTTGACTTGAAACCCTGAGTGAAAGTGTTGAACTTTATGCCTTGGTGCTTCGTGTGACTTCTCTTTGAAAAGATTATTCTATTTATAATGTTGCATAGTCAAATTGAATGTAAATTATAACACTGCCACTTCATTTGTCACAGTTCGCACATGGAAATAAGGAGCTGCGTCCATCACCAGTATCCTACAAGAGCCCACATGAGGTACACAAACCACCATTTCAACTGTATCCTTGTGAGTTATAAAATCCATCAGGCAATAATTATAATACCGCACACCTAACTTTCTATCTTATTTGGAAAATGTGCACAGACCCCTTGCAAGAATTACAGCGCAGGAACTTGTTCATTTGGCTCCAAGTGCCGCTTTCTGCACTATGAATCATCCACAACATCATCTCCAACAGTGACCACTTCAGCTATTAAGCAGGACGAGCCCACAAGCAGCAGCATTGCGAAACTTAAAAGCATAAATTGGGCCCCTGCAGATGATGGTATTGACATTCAAACTTCAGATGAAGATTTTGATGCTTGCGTGAACAAGGTTCTATATGGTCCCAAAAGAAATAAGAGGCTGCCAGTATTCAGTCAGATTTGCCCAGAGTAGCCGGTTATTCTAAATCCTCTTTACTATCTCAACAAACTCCCATCACTATATGCATACTCTTGTATTCTTTTGTGAATGATTTAGCTTAACAAACATACTTGGTTGAGGGAGGGGTTAAAGCCCTTTTGACAGAACTGCATATACTTACAAGTAAAACTGTGTATTCTGCTTGCTTGGTACATGCTTGTAGCAAAACTTTACTCCTAAAACGAGTACGAGTGTATAGCATATTTCTTTTATCCCGATTATAAAGTTAGCTTCTTTGTTAAACATCAGGGCAATTTTTTTCTTCTGTTACTAAGGTTTGCTCTTTATGAACAGAAATCAGTGGCTTTGTTATGTAAAATGGGTATCAGTTTGGTCAAAAATGAGATTTTACCTATTTTTCTTTATTTGATATTTTATGTATATACATACACTTTTTCAATGATCCGATATCCAACTTTTGAAAGATATATATACATATGGATAAGCCTCTTTTAACAAAACCCAACAGTGTGTACCACTCAATCAAAATGCCAACAGAATGACCATAACCACTCACTCATTTATCTCCTCCACATTCACTCCCCACCACACCTTGAATCACCATCACCGCCGTAACCACCTCCGATCACCACCCAAAATAACCTCCCAAATATCCCTAACCACCCCACCAAACCAAACATCATCCCAACCAAACCCGAACAAAACCGGAGTCATCGTAATTGGCGCAGGTCTATCTGGTTTAGCTGCAGCCACCCATCTCCATTCCAATAACACCCCTTTTCTCCTTATCGAATCCTCCGACGCCGTAGGTGGCCGTGTCCGCACCGACACCCTCGACGGCTTCCTCCTCGACCGTGGCTTCCAAATATTCATCACCGGATACCCAGAAGCCAAAAGGATCCTAAATTATGAAATTTTAGACCTCCAAAAATTTTACTCAGGTGCTAAAGTTTATTACGATGGAACCTTTCATACTGTAGCAGACCCTTTACGCCACCTGTCTGATGCTCTTCAATCTTTAACAAACCCCATTGGAAGTATACTTGATAAATCTTTAATTGCTGTAACTAGACTGAGGGTTTTGACTCAATCTGATGAGCAAATATTTTCTGATGATGAGACTTCCACTCTTAGTTTGCTTAAACGAATTGGGTTTTCGGATTCGATTGTGGATCGGTTTTTTCGTCCGTTTTTTGGTGGAATTTTCTTCGATAGAGAGCTTGAAACAACCTCCAGGCTTTTCAATTTCATCTTCAAGTGCTTAGCTTTAGGCGATAACACCCTGCCCGCGAAAGGGATTTCTGCGATACCAGAACAGTTGGCAGCCAAACTACCTGCGAATTCGGTTATTTTAAATACAAGGGTAGCATCTATTGAGAAATCGGGTTCGAACTATGATGTAAGATTAAGCAATGGTGAGGTTTTGAGAGCTGAATATGGAGTGATAGTTGCGGTTGAGGAACCAGAAGCTGTTAAGCTTTTGGCGGGAGAATCAAATGATTTTAAACAGCCGGCCCGACCAGCCCGGAGCACGGTTTGTTTGTATTTCTCGGCCAAGAGAAGTGAAGTTCCAGTTAACGACCCGGTTTTGTTTATAAACGGGTCGGGTCGTGGTATTGTGAATAATATGTTTTTTGCCACGAATGTAGCTCCTTCGTATGGGCCGCCTGGGAAAGTATTGGTTTCAGTTTCACTTATCGGGTTATACGAGGACGAATCTGATGAGGAATTACGGGTTAAAGTGATTGAGGAGCTTAGTAGTTGGTTTGGGCTGGAAGTGGCTAGGTCGTGGAAGTACCTTAGGACATATCGGGTTAAATTTGCACAACCAAACCAATGCCCCCCTACGGATTTAATGAAGAACCCAAAAGTCGGTGTCGGGTTGTACGTGTGTGGAGATCATCGAACTAGTGCCACGTTTGATGGGGCTTTGGTTTCTGGTAGGAAGGCTGCGGAGGCTTTACTAAAAGACCGGGCTTTGGTTAAGGCTTCATAAACATACATATGTAAATCTTGAGTTTGATCACTGATGTATTTTCAACACAAAAAGTTCTTAAGTCTATAATGTTACAGTACTATTCTTTTGTGAATAATTATAGTCATTAAACAAACACATAAATTTAGTTCAGCCTGATTGTTTATACTGGAACTTAATTGCTAATGTATTGATTTATTGATTGTTATTTTACAGTTAGCTTTTTTGTAATTTGATCTTGAAGAGATATCGATGGTTTTCTGCATATACTTGCTCAGTTAAGTAGTAATTTGGTAGAATGCCATTAAGTATAAATATTGGTAGAATCCTTGTTAAAAGTAATACCAGTACAAATTTAGTTTTCCATGTTTATTATTTACAAGTTAAGCACATGTTAAGTTTGATCTCAAATCTAAATTAGCCTTAATTCTTTCCTCTATCTTAGTAGAAGCATTCCAGCTGCAATAAACAATTTAAGGATCTTAAAAAAAAGACAATGTGAAGGCATTCCTTTTAAATTTTGTCATATATATAGGTAGGAATTCATGTCTTAAATTGGGAGCTTGAAGAAATACAAGATAATCACCATTACATCCGTACAGTTGGGTTGGGCCAGCTCGTGATGGCCTTTGGCCAATGGGTCACCCCGGAAGGAGTTCTGGGTTTCGGATTTGTGGGTTCTTTAGAAAAATACTGAGTAATCACCATTACATATTTCACTTGAAACAAGAAAGTAAACGACTTTTCATAGTTTATGGAGGTAGTGATGGCCTTCTTGTGGATTCCACATATAACTATAGAAATTTGCAACTTTAGTGTGAAGTGCACACTCCTTTGAATTTTAAACTATTAATAGAATATCCTGAGAGTACTGTTATCTTTGAATGTTGTCTATAATCGTTTTAATCGTAGAACTTAGTATGTTATATTTACGTTTGTCTGATTGTGTTAGGATCGTTTTGTGTTTAGTATTAGTGTTTGGCCTGGCCGAAGGCCATACAAGACAATAGGGTCGGTCATGTGTGTAGGTAATCAGGAGTCCAAGTTTGGGTCGGGTTACAAACAGTTACTTAGAAACGATCGTGTCTTCTAAAGGAGCCTCTTATTGATCAAATGGTATATTGAATTGAGTAGGTGCATCTCTTGTTCAATATTCACGGTTCTGTGAAGGGTCTTTCACAGTTTTAGCGACACAAAACTCATACATACATACACGAAACATGCAGGAACAGAACAAACCCAAACAGCAACCATGTTCAACTTTTGGGCGGATCATTATAAAGATCAGAATGGGACTCACGATACCTAGAATATGACAAAAAGTTATACGTAACATCACTTTCATATCACCAATGATATTGAAGCTAGCATGCTTTTTTTTTATCTTTGGGGTAATCTTAGAAGTACTGATCAAGTCTTTCTTTGATGCACCTGCAATGTTTTTGAGCCCTCTATCACGTTATAAAGGACTAGGAAGTACCAAAGCAATGTCTTGAAGTTGTACTTTCTATATCATGGCCTGGTGAGAATATGAGGTCAAACTAGCTACTTTAATGTGCCTAGCTCTTGCAGTATTTAGGTAAGAATTCATGTCTTGAATTGGCAGCTTGAAGAAATAGATTAAGATAATCACCATTGCATACATATAACCCACTAGAAGCAAGAAAGTAAAGGACTTTCCATTGTTTATGAAAGTGGTGATAGCCTTCTTGTGGATTCCACGCTCCCTAAGATTAGATAAATATAGATATTTGCAACTTTAGTGTGAAGTGCACACTCCTTTGAATTGTAAATTATTATTATAGAACATCCACCAAATCTCTTATGATATGCTGAGTGTGTTATGTATATATATCCTATACTGTCCACCAACTTCTTTGGAGTACTAGTTTAGGTTTCTTTTTGTTGTTTGGGTTGTTCAATCAATTTAGACTCACTTTGCATAATTTAACTAGGTTAAACATGGACAGAGGCAAAACCAATTTGATTTGATATTAAGGGGCCGCCGGCTTTTCATAATTCAATAAAGTAAATAAGTAAACCGGCTAACAAACAATAAGTAGAAGTATGGATAAAAGTTGTGCTAGTTGAAAGGGACTGAGCACCCTGTAGCCCGTTTACTAGCTCTGCTTCTGAGCATGGACAATTTTTTCTTAAGAAACTAGAATACAAGTTCATTGTGAACCAGAGGTATATATATATAGTTAACAGTGAAGCACGAAAGCTATGAAAGAAACAAAATCTGCTAGCTAGTAAAGTCTACTTGGAGAAACCCGGATTTGGATATCTAATAATGAATTAATAAACATGTGGTAATTGATGGAAGGTAAAAATGTTAACATTCCCAAGGATATGGTTTCGTAGTAAGTTTAAGAAACAATAAAAGGTGTAATCATGATTAGCTTATTTCTAAGTGCAAGTCCCACTATGAAGTTCTTGTGCCTTGAATTCTGTCTAATTGTTAATTTGATCATCTAAAAGGTTGATAGTTCCTTTCTATAAATAGCCTCTTGGTGCAATTACAATCTTCACAAGCAAACTACTATAACTTAAACCCATTTCATCTTTCGTGTATAGCATTCGCTTCCTTTCTCTAACTTTCATGGCAAACCAAAACAATTTTTGTGTTTCAGTCCCTGAAGAGCAATCTGATCCAAAAGAATGCCAATTGTCTGAAGAGAATTTTGATTACACGCAAAGGGGACAATGGCTTCGTGCAGCTGTGTTAGGAGCTAATGATGGTATTATTACCGTTGCATCTCTAATGATGGGCGTTGGAGCTGTTAAGGAAGACGCCAAAACCATGGTTATTTCTGGTTTTGCTGGTCTAGTGGCGGGTGCATGTAGCATGGCAATAGGAGAATTTGTTTCGGTATACACTCAGCTAGATGTAGAATTGGCTCAAAAGAAGAGACAAAATAGCATCGTAGAAAATGAAGAAGAAAAAGATAAAGAACAGTTGCCAAATCCTCTGCAAGCGGCTATAGCTTCAGCTCTTGCATTTACTATAGGAGCGATTGTTCCTTTACTTGCCGCGTCCTTCATAAGGGACCATAAGGTAAGGCTAGGTGTGGTGGTAGCGGCGGCGAGTTTGGCTCTAGTCGTCTTCGGGTGGATTGGAGCTATTCTTGGAGGAACTCGTGTGGTGAAGTCTTGTTTTAGGGTTTTGTTTGGAGGGTTGATGGCTATGGCCATCACATTTGGATTTACCAAGTTGATTGCCACTAGTGCCATTTGACTTGTAATAGGTTCATTGTCCTTTTATTTTACTACTTGTGTGATAATAAAATGTATGTCTTTCTTTTTATGTAATAAATGTCCTAATTAAACGCTATTATGTAATATCAAACATATATTGGTGTCTTTACCTTAAAGTATCTATAAGCATTTAAACTATACTTGAATATAACATCAAATTTCTTCAAGGAAAATTTGGTATAACTTAATCTCCACACTTTTAAGTGTAGACAACCTTAATTAGTATTTGTTCACAGTGTAGACAACCTTAATTAGTATTTGTTCACGTTTATAAACATTTACCTATTACCGGTGTGAAAGTTGTTATGATTCATTAAATGTTAATGAAGGTATATTGAAGCTGAACAAATTGACAAATTAATAACTTCTTCATCTTTTTTTAAATATATGAAAAACCAAATGTGAACAAAGAGTATTCTATTATATAGTGCATCTTTGATTGCATTTGTCAAAACGTTACATTCATATATCTAGCCTTCTTGGTATTGGTTTTATCAAGGAGTTACAACCGCTACAATAGTGAAGTGTTGTATAGTAGCAACGTAGAAACTATAGTGTATTCTAAAATCTGTGTTTTTTTATAAAAAAAATAATTACACCCCGCGTGTCCAGCCATCATGTGAGATCCTTAGCTAGTACGAGTCATATATGGTGGGCATCTATTTCCACCTTTTTTCCCCATATGCTTCTCTTTTCGTAGAATAAACAGTTGTACAGTATGCATTGTTTATTATACATTGAGGGGTGTATATAGAGACAAGGGAGGTAGAAATAGTACCACCCTCATGTATGTATATTTCCTAACATAATCATAAAGAGACAAAAAAAATAAAAAAAATAGGCTCACATGTGACCACATAGGTTCACATATAAAGACTAGAGGTCACATGTTTAAACTTACGCAAATGGAGAAACTATATTTTGTGATACATGTGTGAGGATATTAACTTACGGGCAAGGTTGGAGAATTCGTGACTCGGACTCGACTCGGGGGAGTTTTACAACCTTGCTTACGGGGCATAAGTTCTATGCAGTATGCACTCTGGGTACCAAAATGATACTTGTAACGTCCGGCGAGTTCCCACCCTTACTTTTACCTAGGGTTTGGTTTAAAGTCTCCAAACATAAGACTAGTAAACAACGATAAGAAATGCGTAGCATGATGATGACAGATGACTGGGAATCTAGGATATATGTAAACAATTTGCGTGCAAACAATACAATGAGATATATTTATATATGATGGTCGTGTGGATTCCACACTCCTTTTATTCTTTAAGTTATCTTCAACTGCTTGTGGATGACACACTTCCTTCCAGTTCAGTGGCTTGTAATATTAATTTATAAACTAATTGTTTCATTTTTTTTTAATACCAAATGCGTGTGGAAACCACAATCAGTTTACAACAAATGCTTAATTAGTACAAACTTCCCATTTCAATACATATAATACAATCTATATGCAACAAATGATATCTTTTATTCAACTTACGGAACACTTTGCACTGTTGAGTCACAATTCTTCGCATTCAACTTTCTATGGTGCCGAAACACACAACATATATGGTTTGGGTTAGAGCTGCCTTTAAGATCATGGTAAGACGTACACAGAAGTCAGAAAATTAGGCAAATTGATTGGCATGATTTTATTTTTTTTACAGCGGCATGAAAACGAAAAGAAAAGTAAAAGTATATTGTGACGACAGCCTGTGTCTCAAAAGATATTTTTTATTTTTTTTACAGCGGCATGAAAACGAAAAGAAAAGTAAAAGTATATTGTGACGACAGCCTGTGTCTCAAAAGATATTTTTTATTTTTTTTAATACCAAATGCGTGTGGAAACCACAATCAGTTTACAACAAATGCTTAATTAGTACAAACTTCCCATTTCAATACATATAATACAATCTATATGCAACAAATGATATCTTTTATTCAACTTACGGAACACTTTGCACTGTTGAGTCACAATTCTTCGCATTCAACTTTCTATGGTGCCGAAACACACAACATATATGGTTTGGGTTAGAGCTGCCTTTAAGATCATGGTAAGACGTACACAGAAGTCAGAAAATTAGGCAAATTGATTGGCATGATTTTATTTTTTTTACAGCGGCATGAAAACGAAAAGAAAAGTAAAAGTATATTGTGACGACAGCCTGTGTCTCAAAAGATATTTTTTATTTTTTATTTGCGACATGTAAATTAATCCTACAGACCCACAAGCCCAATCAACTTGAAAGTGATCAACCCAAGCAAATTAATCCTACAGGCTAGGCAGGCCGGCCCAAAAGAGAAAGGATTTAATTGAAGAAGTTATTGAAGTGGGAAGAAAACGTTAATCAAGAAATTTTAAAAGTTTTTTTTTTTTTTGGGCCTCCTATTCATTTTTGTAATTATTATATTTAAAAGATTAATGACAATACCCTTTGCGGAATTTGGGGGAAAACAATATATCCTTCTATCGTGTTTTGGAAATGAATGAACTAATGACGCAATACAAATTTTGCTATTTTATGGTGCGACGAAAGTGCCATATATATATACTAGTGCTCAGGCCCGTCCAATGAACGGGTAGTCTCAAAATATATTAATCAAACCTAAAAAATTGGAATTCAAGTATATTAAATAGATACCGAATAAAATTAAAATACCTAAAAATTAAACATAAAACGATTCAAAATACGACAACTAAATCAATACGAAAACTAAAGAAGGAAACATATGAAAATTAACTCCATATAAATATTGAATCTAGTTAACCCCTTTTTTTTCCAACTTTAGTTAAATAAAAAATTTGTAGTTTGTTATATCTAAACTTAAGACAAACACAAACAACAATTTTAGACTATAACTACGAAAACTAAAAAAGGAAACATATGAAAATTAACTCCATATAAATATTGAATCTAGTTAACCCCTTTTTTTTCCAACTTTAGTTAAATAAAAAATTTGTAGTTTGTTATATCTAAACTTAAGACAAACACAAACAACAATTTTAGGCTATAATTACGAAAACTAAAGAAAAATATATAATTTGAAAAGTACATATCAATTCATCAACAAAGACCATCTCGAACGTTTTGATTTTCTTTGGGTTGTTCCACTCCGAAACAGTCCATACATGCACAACACGGAGTCGTAAATGATGGTTAACATGTGTTGGCTTAAGATCTTCAAGATGAACTAATGTGGTCTTATTTTTTGTTGTTGAAGAAGAAACCATGATGAACCTATAATGGACAACAAACTAAATTAAATAACATAAGAATTCAATGTTAAATAATAATAATAATGATTAAATATGAACAAAGTATATTAAAAAAAAAAACCCTCTTGGTAGTCGACTTCTTGGTAGGCGACTATTTTTTTGTTTTGGTCGTAGGTTTTTGTTTTTGGTTGAGGATATGTGAGGGTTTTTTCCTAGGTTGTATATATATAGATATAATTTTTGGGAGACTTTTAAGGATAAAAACTTTTTTTTATTAATAATAAGGTCGGCCTATATAGATTTAATAATTAAAAAAATATTTAAAAAATAGAGGATTAATGAGGGTAGTTTTAGGCTCAAAGAGGGGGATTTGGGGTGCCAAGTGTACCCCCAACCTCCTCTTTTAGTTATATTATAGATTATAGATTATAGATATATATCAATCGAAACATATTAAGAATTTATGACCTGGATACCACTTGAAATGATATATAAAGAAACTTACACTTATAGACGTGTTAAGAGACCCCCCTATAGAAAAAATATATATACATGAAGACAGTTCCAAAATAAGCAAAGTTTTCATTTTGTTTTACCAAAATTGAACAAAAAATCATAAATATGTTATCTTTTATGTCACCATTTCATTGACGTGCATTACTTGTTAATAAACAACCGAATAATATATAATATAATACTAATAAAGCAGGTCGAAACAAAACCAGAAATAAAAAACACGTCGTTCCAAATTAAAAAAAAAAAACATAATAAAAGTATAAAACCAACCTGGCTAGTAACAAATAAATACCAAAGTGCCTGTTTAAAAGGATTTAATATCAAGTGTTCAGTCTTCTCCACAAGCCACAAGCATATATATAATATATTTTGTTACTATAAACATTAATTGGTAGAAATTGATGATCAAAATGAGACTATTATTGGTGGTGATTTTTATGATGATACTATTTGATGAGTTTACAGAAGCACAAGTACTCCAAGTCGGGTTTTACAACAAAGTGTGTCCCAATGCCGAAACGGTCGTTGCTAATATTGTAAGAGATGCAGTCAAGTCCGATTCTCGGCTTCCTGCTATCTTGCTTAGGCTTCACTTCCATGACTGCTTTGTTGAGGTTCTATTCCATTTCTATCGCTCTTTGTTTCTCTATATATCCCGTATACATATATATATGCTTGATGCATTCAAAAAATTGTCTTTTGGTTATTAGTTATTAGAAGGAAATTTGCCGAGTCATTAAATTACATGTTATTGTTTTTCCAAAAAGCTCTTATTTGCCACTAATTAATCACGTTATAAGTGCAGATTTGTGATCAAAAATTTAACATTATGATAAATTTGCCACCAGTCATTTTAGTGTTTTACGACGAACTTACTTGCCACCAAATGTTTCAATTATTTCAAAACTATAGTCTAGTACTCAAAACCAACAATTACTAATGTTTAATGACAATATATAAAAGTTTTTATATAAAATCTAAAATATATATATATATATATATATTCTGAAAAAAATGAGCAGCATTTAGCTTTGTACCTTTAGTGGTAAATTTGAGCATTAGAAAAGGTGGGTGACAAATTTGCTCTTTTACATATTTTGAATGACAAATGATTATTTGTTATTTCAAGCACTCTAAACACACGTACACAAATGATGATGAATTTCAATTTTGTTTCATTAATATTTAAAACATAATATGGAAATTTGTGTAGGGGTGTGACGGATCGATATTGGTAGATAACGTCGCATCACCGGAAAAAGGTGCATTTGGGCATCAAGGAGTACAAGGTTATGACATAATAGAGAATGCAAAAGCAAAGTTGGAAAGTATGTGTCCTGGCATTGTTTCTTGTGCTGATATTGTTGCCATGGCTGCAAGAGATGCTGTTGCTATTATTGTAAGTAATACTCTATAAATTAATTAAAGAGATAGAGTAACAAATGTTATTATTTTTTTTTGCATGGGAGGGATTTTGACTTTTTGTATTGATGATGAGGATATATGAAAATTGTTGTTGGACAGAGTCATGGACCAGTTTATCAGATTGAAACAGGAAGGAAGGATGGTTTGGTGTCAGATATAAAGTTGGCTGATAGAATGCCTGATGTCAAAGAGTCAATTCAGATTTTGAAGCAAAAATTTATTGAAAAAGGTCTTAATGAGAGAGACCTTGTGCTTCTAAGTGGTAATTTATCTATATCTCTCTTTTTAGCCTAAGGATATTAGATTAGCAGGTATTTTAACGAATATATATTTGTGGGTTCTAGACTTATTGGAATGTGTGTGTGAATATCTCTAGTTTAGAAAATCGTATAAATTATACAGAATTAAAATGTTTTGAAGCAACAAGAATTGAACATGTGAACTCTGGCTTAAGGAGACACAAAACTCACCCAAGAGAGAGTTGGTCACAAGAGCTTTTAATTTGTTTTGTAGACTAGTTTGGGCTAAAAATTTGCCACAGAAGAAAATAAATGTCAAATAGAGAGTGTATGTGAGACAACTTTGTGGGTCTCACACATGCATGTCCTATTAAATGTATTTTAAATACACTTTAAAAACTCCTAATACATCAACATATATTGTGCCTTCCTAATGTTCAAAAAATAAAAATGTTCAAAAATATATATATATATATATATATAAAATATTGTGCCTTCCTATATATGTCAAGCCAGCATTGGAAATAGAATCGTCCCAATTGATGATTGTATCATCTCAATTGACTTCTGGAGTCGTTCTAATTTAGAGATGTCTCACCTCGACTCAGTCATCCCAATACAAGAAAAATGGAAATAAAAGCTCTCTCTATATATCTTTAGAAAGGTTTAAAAGTTACAAGGGCTATAGAAACCTAATAAATCGTGATCGATGATGGAAGAAATAGGAATTGAATTGATTGATTTAATTGACAAAGGTTTATAATTTATTGTAAGGAAGCTAGTGATAATTGTACCACCATAACCAATAAATCTACCACACATAAGCAACACTGATTTGTATTGTATGCAGGAAAACTTGTACCTTGTGATAGATTAATAAAAAATAATGGTACAATTATCATTTCCCATTAAAAAAAGAGAAAATTACCTCAATACCCAAATTTTTTAAAAAATATATCAATTTACCCAAGTTTTTTTGGATTTTCATAAAATACCCATAAGAATCGCAATAAATCTCAAGAATCGCAATGAGATTCAGAAGATCGCAATGAGATAGTAAGAATCGCAACGATATTTAGTATAATCGCAATGAGATTATCATAATCGCAAGTTCTTTATGCGATTATATGTTCTTTATGCGATCATAGGTTCTTTATGCGATCACAGGTTCTTTATGAGATCATAGGTTCTTTATGCGATCACAGGTTCTTTATGAGATCATATGTTCTTTACGCGATCATATGTTCTTTATGCGATTATTAGTTCTCGTTGCGATTCTTGGTTCTCATTGCGATTCTTCGTTCTCATTGCGATTCGTTGCCAAAACTTATCCCGATCTAAGGATAGCCTCAACACCAAATGGGGCACAATGAATACTGCAATATCAACGTTCAACGGATGTTACATCCAAGCGGTATCTTATTTATATACTTTATTTACGTTTATTTATCTTATTTATATACTTTATTTACGTTTATTTATAATAATCGCAATGAGAACGAAGAATCGCAATGAGAACCAAGAATCGCAATGAGAACTAATAATCGCATAAAGAACATATGATCTCATAAAGAACCTGTGATCGCATAAAGAACCTATGATCTCATAAAGAACCTGTGATCGCATAAAGAACCTATGATCGCATAAAGAACATATAATCGCATAAAGAACTTGCGATTATGATAATCTCATTGCGATTCTGAGTCTCTCATTGCGATTATACTAAATCTCGTTGCGATTCTTACTATCTCATTGCGATCTTCTGAATCTCATTGCGATTCTTGAGATTTATTGCGATTCTTATGGGTATTTTATGAAAATCCAAAAAAACTTGGGTAAATTGATATATGTTTTTAAAAAATTGGGTATTAAGGTAATTTTCTCTTAAAAAAAAAGACACATGGATCATTTGGATCATCATAGTATTTACTCTATCTGTAATCGTACCAACAACCAACTGAATGTTCTTTCTTGCCAGAAGTACTTAATTTGATGTTGCATTAAATGAAAGTTTTAAATCTAGTATTTTTCACCTTGTTCTTTTAACCACGGTTTCATCATCATCATCATCATCATCGTATATATATGTTTGACATTTTAATTAATTAAGTTCATTATATTTAGTTTCATTAATTATTATAGATACATACCTGTTTTCAAATTTATTTAGCAAAGTGAATTCACATGTAACATGTAAAATGTTCATAAATCATATTAATAGTGGAGTCACAAGGGTGTCAAAGATGTTATTTGGTCAAGTCAATATACAAGTACACATGTATAAATTGAATATGTGTATATATAAACTAGTATATTAATCCCGGGCGTTGCCCCGGGAGTGATAACGATGCATAAAACGTATAACGTGTATAAGGGCGGTGATACATACATAACGATAAACGTACATTATAAAAAAGGTATTACACGAACGACAAAAATGGTGTAAGAAACAATTTAAAAATGATAATTTAGTTGTAGCGGAAACACTACACGATATTCTGCTTGTTGGTTAGATTACCCGGTTGTATAATCGTTTAAAAGAAACAATGAGAACATAAAAGGAAATATAAAGAAAAAGAAAAAAACATTAGTGCCAAGAGAAAAGGAAAAAAATAAAGAAAAATAAAAACAATTGTTCAATCAATTATATTTCCATAAAAACAATATACTGTAATGTAATAATAATTCGCATATGTAATCAATAACTTACATATCTAAGCTGTTAAAAAAAGGAGCAATGATTCATATAAATATTGACGTAACCTAATGGAATTGTGGTAGTGGTGTTGATATTTGATAGAATGGAAATTGGAGTTAGTACAAAATGCATTGGAAAATTGAAGGGGTAAAAGGTTGAAAAAAAGTTGTGGTAAAGTTAATGGTCAAACTTGAAAAACCAAAAGTTTGTGGTTAAGGGGCTAATTTTAAAAAAATGAAAGTTTGTGGCAAAAGTCAAAAATTCAAAACTTTGTGATAAAAATAAAAAAGTCAAAAAATTGTGGTAACAATGATGAATAAGTAAAAAAAGTTCCTGTAGCCAAATAGACTTTAATTGTTATATATATAATTGTTACATAAACTATATGTATGTGTACTAGTTAATTTAATTTGGTCGAGTGTGATTGTAGCTGCACACACAATTGGTACAACGGCATGCTTCTTCATGGAGGATCGGCTCTACAACTTTGCGTCTAGTGGACGTCCTGATCCAAGTATAAACCCTGGTTTCCTACCCGAACTCACATCAGCATGCCCTAAAAACGGGGATGTTAATGTCCGATTACCAATGGATCGTGGAAGTGGAGAGACTTTCGACAAGCAAATACTACAAAACATTAGGAGCGGCTTTGCAGTGCTACAATCGGACGCACAACTAATGGCTGACCCGACGACAAGAGGAATCGTGAATTCGTATTTTGGAGCATTTGGTCCCTCGTTTGAGGCGGATTTTGTTAATTCCATGGTTCGAATGGGTAGAATCGGTATCAAGACAAGTTCGAATGGAAACATTAGACGTGTATGTAAAGCGCTTAATTAACTTGTTTGAGTAAAAATTATATATATAGCTTCCTTCAGAAATTACAATTACAAAGCATAATATATATTAATTTTTATCTTTATATAAACTTCTTTGGATGAAATTAATGGATGATGTATAATTGTTATATCCTGTTTAACAGTTTTGTTGAACATTAATGTTGACAATATCTTTTTTGATATTAAATCGTGTGGTTTTTAATGGTATAATAATAGAAATAAGCATTGTTCGATTTATTGGGAAAATTGATGTGAATATAACATAATGTGTATTGTTTGTTGTATGTTTATGCCACTTTATGTTTTTTGTGATGGATGTTGATTGTGAATAAAAGTTAAACTTTTTTTAAAAGAGAAAATGATGATTAAATAGAAAGTAAGCAAATATATTGTGATGTTATTGAACTTTTATGAGCTTGGGAAGTTTGTTGATTTGTTTAGAGAAAGGTTAAATAGGTAAACTGATCGACATAATAAAAATTTTAACGGAATCGAATTGTCAAATAGAATAAGCTCTTACCATATAAAGGTAAGGGTCTGTCCAAATTTTATAATCAAATTATATTAACCGGATCCCGTTATATTTTTACTAAGACAATTAAAATAAAACCACTTGAGGTCTCCACGCATCTTAATTGGTATCATTAAGGTTGCCAAGGATCAAACTTCCACTTCCAAATTTCAATATTAAACCAGATGATTCAATTATCTGATCAACAAATTAAACAATTAACTAGAAATGGTTTCCGATGACGATACTGTTTGTATATGTGGTTGAGGTGACAAATGTCCAAAAAAAGACATTCTTTGTATTCTCAAAGTCATGCACTCAAACTATGTGCCATACGAACATTTACACAGAATGCATCGCTATCAGGTTTAGTCATGTATTTTTTTGGTATTAATTGATGAATCACCAATAATTCCAAACTTTTGAGAAGACACGTATTGTGAAAGTTCGACATGTTTTAAAGCTATATAAAGGTTTTATTATTACTCTAGTAGAGCTATTGTTTTACCTTGGTATATATGGACATGATATGGTTTAAAACATTCAGGTAACCAAGATGGATCCGTGAAGTATCTTACTTTATCTTTTGGCAATTCTCCTTCAACTTATACTTTCTAAATATATTTGTAGCAGACAAAACTTCCAAAACATCTTTCATACTTTTGATGTAGTTCTAAAGTAACAACTCAGATTTTAGCATTGAATAATACTTATCATTGTCATCTTTTTTCTATAAAAACGTCTTACGTACTCTCTAGGATAGAATTTCACTTTCTTTAACTTACTGCTAGTTTCGGCTTCATTTATATCATACGTCTTTTTCAAGCTAAATATGTAACTATTATTTTATACTATATTGAGGTTACTTGCGTATGACTTTTGTGTTGTTGTTGTGAGTTACTTATGGTTGCTTATGTTATGCAGAATGGAGTGAATTATCAGGAGATGGTTTCTCAGCCGCTGACACCGCAAGCCATGGATGCAAATACGGTATACCTGCCTGGCCCCTCGGATACTTTGGGCTTTGGCTCGGTGCATATGTTTGAGGTCAAACAAGAGCCGGTCGATACTAATGATTATCCATCTCCCGCTTCATGGTTAGAAAAACTCTATTAGGAACTTACCTAAATCAATTACGATACGCTCGGTTGGAGAAGATTACGCATCAAAAAAGTGTGCTAGAATACGAGAACAATGAGCTCTGAAGTATGGTTGTCACTCGAGGAGGATCTCGGTTGGAGAAGATTCTCCTCGCGTGACGCAATCATACTTCGGAGCTCATTGTTCTCGTGTTCTATCACTCTTTTTTGATGCGTAATCTTCTCCAACCGAGGGTTAAGATCGTAATTGATTTGGGTGAGTTCCTGATAGCGTTTTTCTAACCATGAAGCAGGAGATGGATAATCATTAGTATCGACCGGCTCTTGTTTGACCTCAAACATATGCACCGAGCCAAAGCCCAAAGTATCCGAGGGGCCAGGCAGGTATACCGGATTTGCATCCATGGCTTGCCATGTCAGTGGCTAAGAAACCATCTTCTGAGAATTCACTGCATTCTACATAACATAAACAACCATAAGTAACTCAAAACAACAACACAAAAGTCATACGCAAGTAGCCTCAACATAGTATAAAATAATAGTTACATACATAACATATTTAGTTTGAAAAGGACGTATGATATAAATGAAGCCGAAACTTGCAGTAAGTTAAAGAAAGTGAAATTCTATCCTGGATAGTACGTAAGACATTTTATAGGAAAAAATTGACAATGATAGGTAATATTCAATGGTAAAATCTGAGTTGTTACTTTAGAACTACGTCATGGTAGATGTTTTGACAGTTTTGTCACCTACAAATATATTTGGAAAGTATAAGTTCAAGGAGAACTGAAAAAAGATAAAGTAGCATACTTCACCTGATTGGGATTCATCTTGCTGACATGAATGTTTTAAACCATATTATGTCCATATATAATAGTTCTACTAGAGTAATAATAAAACCTACATATAGCTTTAAAACATGTCGAACTTACACTACTCGTCGCTGCCAACACCACCGCCGCCAGCCGCCGCCATTACATCCCCACCATCACCGCCACCTCCACCACCTGCATGCCACCGCCGCATCGCGCGGGTACCATTCTATATTGTATAATGATATTAGATAACATACTCCCAAGCCGTATGTGTGAATCGATGTATCATTATAGCCTGTATTGTACATTGAAATTAAAAATTATTTCTAGTAGCTGTTATTTATATGTACTAACATCTTGTTACTATATTCATACCTTTTAAGGTTATAAATAGAAATAGTACAATGCTTTCGTTATTAATATATAAAGATATAAGTTTTCCAACTCCGCTTACCCAGGGAGGGAACGTCCTTTTGAGTCAAATATATCATATATGTGGCATAATGGGTACACTGTTGCCGTTTCCAAATTCCAAACCTTTCTGTGGCACCTCAAAGTTGTACATAGAAGAATTCGAACCTTAGACCTTTTGAAAAGATCCCAAGATTTTAGCCATTAAGTTCGATGCAATTCATGGATTATTGTAGAACAAAGCTATAGTTAAACTTCACATAGACAATACATATTTTCATAAAAGCATTTTACATGAGTAAGAAGGTAGTGAAGCCAACAAGAAGCCTATAATCATATATGTAGAGACATCAAGTTCAATATTGTTGTTGGTACCTACATGGTGCATTGAGATTTCACATTTTTTAAGACCCTAAAACACACTTGTTGATATCTGGCAATGGAAGTTCGGCTCCTTTCTTTGTAGAGACCCCTAACTGCATCCCCACAGAAACTAGGGTTTCAAGAGATCTTCCACTATTAGCCAAAAGGTCCTTGTCTAGTGCTATCGAGTCCTGCAAAATTATTGACGGTATATAATGACAACAAGTCAACAAGCCAATCTGATAAGCCAACATGTCAGAAAAGGTAGTGCATTGGTCCAATAGATCATCCCACTTGAAGGGGTCAACGATTGGTTTGATCCATTTAAAAATCATAGATACAGATTTAAAACCAATTAACTTAACCTTTTCGAAGACACAGATAACAGTGCTTCCACCAAAGGAGAAATACCCAAACTGTAACATAAATGGAAGAACGCAAAAAATAAATCAACTGAAGAAAGATATAGGAAAAGTAAGAAGCAGTATTTAGTAATTAATGCTATTTTTTGAACCTCGTCTCCTTTCCGCACATAGTCTCCGACCTTTTTAGTGAATGTAATGCTACCAACCATCGTTGCTCCAATTGCCACAAACGCTACCTGCATCGAGTTTTGAATATAGTCAAATTGTTCAAGTTCTTAAGGCAATACTACAAATGATGCTTTCTTACGTATTCACATTATACATCAAAGCACCTAATGTTTAAGAATATTTGCATGCTTAATTATGACACTTATTACTAGTATATTACAAACCTTGCCAAAATCTGCAGTTGAGATAATAGATACAGCCCGCTTGTTCTCAGTGAAAACATTGCAATATTTGCTATTCACAGCAATGGGATTAACCTAGAAAGATCAACCAAAAACAGTAAGTTTAATTAATTACCGGAAATATAGTGAATCAGAAAAGAAAAGCAAAAAGGAAGCATGCATCTCATTTGAGCCTGTACACACCGTATATAAGCTACCGGGAATATCAACAATCTGCTCAATAGTTCCAGAAACTGGAAAATGGAAACGATGGTAATCCTGCCACATGTTGTACAACTTTAGGCACCTAGTTTCTTATATGCAATAAATTAGAGATTATGTCTTGAGTACCCAATGTAAAAGGCCATGGTTAAAAAGATAATTCAAACTATTTTCCAATTAATACTACGAAAATCTGCAATCATATACCTGCGGTGCCAATCGAAATATGACCAGAGTCCCATCCATGAAAGCATTAGAGCACGGAATATTACCCAGAAGACCTTGGATTGAAAACTTCCTACCCTACAAGTTAAAAAGAAAAAGTGTTCAACTTAGCCATCGAATACGTTGGGCAGAGGCGGCAAAACGGGTGGGTTAACAGTCAAATTAGGTGCTTTTGGGTACGTGTAAGAATGGATTGAGTTGTCGCAATTTGATGCTTTAAAAGTCTTTATGCAGTAAAATTACTTTGAGCAACTTTCAACTTGTTTGACCCACTTGGACCCGTTTGCTTTCAGTAGTATTTTTCATTTTTATCTGATAAGACAAATTGTCGAATCAGTCAACTCAAAACAAAATGGCCCAAAGTATGCCACACCTAACTCTGGCCAAATAAATATTACTATAACCCTCCTGCAACATTGGTTACTATTTATTTTCCCAGGGCCACCATGAGTCATTCTAAAAATCATTAGTTGTTCAAGAACAAACCACGGTCAACATAATTAAATATATCTATATATATATATGTAATTTCGTTGTAAGCATATTGTAGGACAAGTGGTCAAAGACACCTTGATCCAGAATCTGAGACTTTCTTCAGCTGTTTGAAATGCCATTAAACGGCAATCAGCAGCACAAACAGCAACATCATCATGTCCCTCACAGGCAATTGGTCGTGCTCCAGGTTTTAGTTCTCTTATAAAAAATTCATTAAACGTCTGCATATGGAAACCGAGTAAAACTATTAGAGGAATGATAGTTATCAGCATAGGATAAGTAAAGTGTCGGTGACTTGCCTTGAAATGATCCATGGGGTACTTCACTTCAGTCATATTGATTTGATCCTATAATAAGTAAACAAGTCTGTTATATCAGAAACAAACTTGATATGAATTTAAATAGAAATTGAATGTAACATTAAGTTTAACTACATCAAATTAAATAGGACCGTCAACACTAGTTGTGCAAAAAGAAGACTAAATTTATACAAATGCAATTGTATCATGCCTTGAACAATTCAAGAAATGCACGTATATCTTTAGCAGATTCAACTGAATTCATTTTCTTTCCCTGCTTTTCCGATAAGCCCTGCAATATCTCTTTTGCTCCTGCACGCACCAAAATCAGCAGTACATAGATTGCTCTTATATATGAAATATTAACTCAATTATAAAGTAAAATGGAAATTAATTACCTTTGTCCATAATGCCAAGCCCTAATTTAGATTGATATATGGCTCTCATTGACAAAATAATTTTTCCATCAATTATCTCATGTACAAGCCTCTTTTTCTGCCGGTCAAAAACCACAATATGTGAAGCACTTGAACCAGAGTTCAAACCCACATCATATGACGATACATGGGCCCACTCAGATAGTTTAAACATCCACCTTCAAAACAAAACACATTTGCTATTACAATAGTGTTGAATTGAAATAAAATCTCTTTCTGTGGATCTCTATTTTGTTTAAAAACTGAATTGATAGCATAACAGCTTACCCATAAGAAGCCTGTGTATCAGTTAAGAAGCCTCCAGTCATGACCTGATTTCCAGTGCCTTCATCGAAACAGAGTGACATGTGAATCAGTGAATTCAGCTTATCAGAAATGTCTAGACGCTCCCCACAAACAGGACAACAATTGATAAGCGGCTCCCTGCATTGAACAAAAAATAAGATGAGCATCCAAGTATGCACACTGTTTCAGTTTTCAAGTAACACAATATATTTAAGAATTTATGACACCCGTAGAAATTTTTTTAAATGTGCAAAAATTTAGTATGCAGAAGCACGATATCATGTCATGTCATGTGAACATACTCTTCTTGTTGCAGGGCCAGAAGTGCAGCCAGCTCGTCCATGCTAACGACGCCATCTCCATTTTCATCAGCTGCTTTAAAGAGCTCTTCTTTCTAGTAGAGAATGTGTAAATTATTCACAAAAAGTGAGAAAGATAAAAAGAAATCAACTCGCCATGTGAAGCCAAACATATTTACAGAACTGTGGAACTAAGTCAATATGTAAGAGAAAAATCTCTACAACTCTAAACGAATTGAGAGGTGAGACTTTGGTTCAAACCCTATTAGCTGCGCTTTGATTACCGAATGCCTTTACTAGTTCTGAGAATTCAGAGAATGACAATTTCCCATCACCATCGTAATCCTGCAAGGTCGTAAACATCAAAATGATTCTAGGAACATCAATTAGCAAGAGGAAAAAAGACGATTTGAGACATACAACTATGGATAAGATGCGCCTGGCAAAACTTTTTTCTGTTTCAATCGGGTCCTGCGGATGGAAAAGTGATATGTCACAAACAGATTAGATCAAATATAAGGAACCACTAATAGAACAAAAATTTGCATCGTTACAGCTGACCTCGACAGAACATGAAACAGATAATTTGCCAACCACTACATCTGATGATTTTGGGTCAAATAACTCGCACACCTCAATGTCAGAATCCGAAACCTGCAGAGCATCAAGAATATAATGAAATTTACAATAAAAACGATTAAAAAAAAAGGAAACAAAGTACAGCCAATGCACAATGCAGATGTAACCAAAATAATAAAATTAACTTTAAACAAGAATAATGAAATAGCTTACTCGGCTGAGACATTCAAAAAGATCAATCTCACAATACCCAATAAGGTTGTTCTTCGACATTCTATTGGTCTGC
This sequence comes from Erigeron breviscapus, assembly GCA_034093135.1. Lineage (NCBI taxonomy): Eukaryota > Viridiplantae > Streptophyta > Magnoliopsida > Asterales > Asteraceae > Erigeron > Erigeron breviscapus. The sequence goes on along the minus strand of CM067172.1, from coordinate 4,135,936 downwards.
ATTCAAAGATGATAAAATGAAGCCTTAACATTTGTAAGATATAGTTCAAGTAGAGACTAGAGAGAACATCAAGAATAATTCATAGTTGTGTCAAAATGTGTTACAAACCTCAAAAACAGATACTTTAGCGATGTGTGGCCCATTCTTCTCCAAAAGAAACTTCTTCTCCTGCACAAGAAGAACGGATGTGATTTCATTGAGATATAAATCATAAAGGGGACTATATCTCTTGGCAGTATACATTGAGTAAAGGGACTAAAATAGAATCATAAAAGCTTCCACCCAAGGTTAGATTAATTCCCAAAGCCACACCTTGAGGACAAGACTTGTGTTTAGGCAGGGACGTACGGCTCATATTTCCAGGGAGATAATAACTGTAGACTAGTATTGTATTTATTAGATATATTATATTTTAGATATGTATATTAGGATAGGGGTGGGTTATTTGTAGTACAAGGGGGAAAAAAATACAAAAAGTACAACCTTCTTCCTTCTTCTCCGGCCACCTTCTTCTCCGGCGACCGCCACACCTCCTCCTTCTTCCTTCTTCTCCGGCGAACAACCACCGCCACCACCTCCGGCGAGAATCAGATTCGTTTTCGGGTGGATACGGTACGGGCCAGAGGCCCTTATCCGTTCTAAACTGACCGTCAAGGGACGCATATGGGAATCGTATGGATTTGATGGGCGGCGATCCAAGAGATGGTGACGGTTTGCTACGGTACGGGCGAAGCCCTTGCTGCCGGCGCCGGCGCCGTGGTTGGGGTGGTCGGAGATGATGGTGGCTGGTGGTGGTTGTCTCGCTGGAGAAGAAGAAGGTGGTGGCTGGCGGCGGCAGTCTCGCCGGAGAAGAAGCAAGCTGCTGGCCGGAGAAGGAGAAGGAGGAAGAAGGAGGAAGAAGGAAGATCTGAGCCGTCCAAAGCTTTGATCCAACGGCTGGAGATTGTACTTTTGTTTACCCTTGTACTACAATTATCTTTCCTCTATTAGGATATCTTTATCTTTATTCAGTTTTTTAGTAAACCTATAGTATTACTAGTAGTATATATAGAACATGGGTTGTAATTTATATTATGGTGAATACTATGTATTATTGATTTGCATATCAATTGGGGGGTTGGTTTATATCATTAGCATAAATCGTTTATCTTGTTTATTTTCTTATCTTCATTCTATTATCAATCCGGTTCGTATCAAAGTCATTCTATTTCAAGACTCCTATATGATCGTTTCTTGACGTAAAAAGAAAGCATAATAAGCCTTGTGTACAACTAACATATAAAAATAATATAAAAAAATCAAATAAATAAATAAAAATAGAAATTCACTCACTGAGTTCCATACAGGCTTGTCAGTCCTGCACATTATCGAAAAGCAGCAAGTTTAGAAATAAAAAGAAAATAAACATATATACTATGTAAGCTGTAAGCAAAGTTTAACATCCATAAGCAAAAGATGTTCTGTAAAAAAATTCGAGTTTTTTGTTGCGATTTATCACTTTATCAACTACTTTTCGGCATTCCCTCTGCAAGCCCCATAATTTCAGGAGCGCATATGTTTAAGTCCTTATGACTTAACGACTGTGTTCAAAAGAAGCAACACTTGCCTCACTTAAAAATAAGTTTGTTTCCTCTTAAAGCTATACACACTTAAACTACGCACACTAATATATACGTCTTCGTGAAATCAACCAACACAAATGTTCAAATGGTCACCGAAATGTCCAAGTGGTCAGGCATCCCGGTGTCTTCAAATTAGGTCTCATTTCTAAAATTCACTAGTTAAGCATCTTAGAGGTGGTCGGGGAAAAGGTTCGGAGGGATTCCCTAGTTAGGCCACGTAATCGGAGTCATAAGTTCGCCTTCACTGGCTAACCAACCGGACATCCGGCTTAAGTCTTCATAAAGTAAATTAAATAAATAGATAACCCTAAATTTTAAGATTTGTTATAAATTATAATAACAAATTACATTATTATATATCTATATATATATATAAAATAACTTAACTGGTCAGAAACACGAGTACGGAAAGTCTGTTCACCGATTGAGATACAGGCAAGCCATTTGTCCTTGAATTTCATTTCAGCCTTACACAGATAAAAATAAGAAACATATTAATTAATTAATTATCATATGAGTAATAAATAATATGTGCTTAATTAGAGATAAAGTAACTCCCAATGCCGTCTTCTACGGGTTTTGGGTCCCAATACCGTCCGGGAGGTTGATATGTAGACAGTCTTACCCTACCTTTTCCAGGTTCTACCAAAGGTAGAAAAGGACCTCCAGCCTTGCTGGGCATGAGGATCGAACCATGACCTCTGTTTCCAGAGGCAAGGCTCCAACCACCGATCCAACCCAGTTGTTAGTTAGAGATATATATACATATATATAATGAAAATAAAAAAAGTTGGTTAGTAGTAGTAGTACATTAATGAGAGTGAGTAAAGCGATGCCTGCGAAATCATCAACACTAGTAGAATTGTGTGACGTGGCGGTGGTTGTGCGACGGTGAAGATGGAATTTGTTTTTTATTCTATCGCGGTAGGACAACGGCGCTGGTGGTGGTGGTTGTTGTTTTGAATCGGCGATTGAGTTCGATTTTGAACTTCCATGCCCCATTTACGGTTTCTCAAAGATGATGATTGATGAATGTCGGGTTTATCTGATTCTTTTACGCCGGAAAGGTAGTCTAGTATAATTTTTAGTTATATTTAACTAGCACAATATTTACCAACTTATGGCCAAATGGTCTAGTGTTAAAAGGAGTTTTTTTCCTTACAAAGAGGTTAGAGAGAAACCTTGTCCGCCAACTAAAAAGAACGATTAACAATGCATTCTCAAGATAAAAAAAAATAGGTTAAGAATGAATTGGATAAGAAAAGGAAAAAAAAATATATGAATGAAGACATTCTTGAGTTTAAAGAAAAATCAAAGAAAAGAAAAGAAAATGGAGAGTTAAAGGTATTCTTGAGTTAAAAGAGAAGGAAAAGAAAGGATAAAAAGATATAATTTTACATATATAACCTTATAGTTATTAAAACCCATATATAACTTTAAGGGGTATATTAGTAAATTTCTGATTTTTCCTTCCAAATCATGTCAAAAATGACTAGAAAAATTGTGGATCAAAAAACTCTCACTTTTCCTATCTTCCACTTTCTTTCTTTTTTAATAAAAAAACTCAAGAATGTAAAAACAAAACTCAAGAATGGAGTGTAAGAGTGGATTTCGTTCGAATTCTACCCTAATCGTAAAGGCTAAAACTTACAATTTATTTGATCAATTTGATAAATGAAATGACACAACTCGATTTAATAGAAAAATAAGGATTTTTTTTTTTTTACCCATATGAAGAAAAATCACAACCAAAATGAAGTAAAACCAGGACCAAGATTCAACCTTTGACATTTGACTCAATTTACAATCTTTTATAAATCCGTATAAAATAGCACAGAGGAATCCATGTGTACCAAAACTCGTTATAAAAGACAATATGCAAAAATTAGAAATTTCGGCATGACCTTTTCGTAAAATCATCGTCAAAACCTGTTACGGATAATGAGTTTCCAAATATGTTCATCACAATCAAATTCATTGCTATTACAAAATGACCCATTGAGAATGACCAAAACTCCTTAATTCTTACACTTGACATAATCAATAATTATACAAAAACAATCAAATGTACCATGAGCCAATAGTTCAAAAGGGGTCTCTACGGGTCCTATCAATATTACCATTTTCCGCATTTAGCTAAAGCAATCAAAATCCATAAAGCAACTTCAAACTTCAATCTTTATATTACTTAACTTTGCTTCCGCATCCTGGACAACCTATAAAAAGGGTAAACAACTAAAAAGTAAGCAAAGTTTAGTGAATAATTTTGCATACGTTTATACATACGAAGGAGGGCAACGCACAAAGGACTATTACATGTAGCCTATGGCACCGTCGTACCATACCTACATGCTCACCTTTGTACTTTAACGCATTACATGGATCCATATAAGCAAATCAACACAATCAATATCTCATATCGGGATTCTTAGGCCCCGGAGGTTCTTAGGCCTCATACACAAGGGATTCTTAGGCCCCGTAAATCACATCAAGAGGTTCTTAGGCCTCAGGGTTCTTAGGCCCATAGTCACAATGCCCCGCACGGGCTTTAACGCCAAATCAATTACCACACACGGAATTCACCATCATATGGTAATTGACCCAAGGCATATATAAAAGTATGCAAGAATACTCACCTCCTCCGCGACAACCAAAAATCATAAATCAACAAGACCGCAAGTACACGATAGGTAAGCTTCAACCTAGAAATGATTCACAAGTACATGGAATATCATCAATCACATACAAGGTCACTTAGCCACATTCAATAGTATCTTAGCACCAACCCATCATTTACAAATCTCATATATTTCTTACTGTTTGCGCAACAGAAAGTTGTATACATGTTCATAGCCCAAGCAATCTTTGAAAAATCCCATTAATTCATTTTAACTTATAGACATATGAAATATGTTACACAAAAAGTACAAATTCCTGAATCTTCAAGAATTGAGAGATAAAATTCCATGAACATGACTAATTTTTCAGCTAAAAATCAGATTTGACCAACTGACTTCAAACGTGCATATCTTGAGTTCTACTTAACCTTTTTACCTGATTCCAGTGGCCAATTTTAGGAGACACATATGTATACATTTTATCTTTAGTGACCAACATGTGAATTTTCTTCAAGGGTGACTTCTGGTCGTTTTAAAAACACAAATTGTTGCTGTTCTTGCTTGTGTTGGGAGGGGGTGGGGGGGCGTGGGTGGTGAGTTTTCGCTTTTTTCTGTGTCGGGGACGTCGGGGCTTGGGTGGCGCGGAGGGACGGAGGGGGGGCAAGGGAGCTGGGGGGGTCGGTAGGGGGGGGGGGGGGGGGGGGGGGGGGGGGGGGGGGGGGGGGGGGGGGGGGGGGGGGGGGGGGGGGGGGGGGGGGGGGGGGGGGGGGGGGGGGGGGGGGGGGGGGGGGGGGGGGGGGGGGGGGGGGGGGGGGGGGGGGGGGGGGGGGGGGGGGGGGGGGGGGGGGGGGGGGGGGGGGGGGGGGGGGGGGGGGGGGGGGGGGGGGGGGGGGGGGGGGGGGGGGGGGGGGGGGGGGGGGGGGGGGGGGGGGGGGGGGGGGGGGGGGGGGGGGGGGGGGGGGGGGGGGGGGGGGGGGGGGGGGGGGGGGGGGTGGGGGGGGGTTTCTCTTTTTTTTTTTTTTTTTTTTTACCCATATGAAGAAAAATCACAACCAAGATGAAGTAAAACCAGGACCAAGATTCAACCTTTGACATTTGACTCAATTTACAATCTTTTATAAATCCGTATAAAATAGCACAGAGGAATCCATGTGTACCAAAACTCGTTATAAAAGACAATATGCAAAAATTAGAAATTTCGGCATGACCTTTTCGTAAAATCATCGTCAAAACCTGTTACGGATAATGAGTTTCCAAATATGTTCATCACAATCAAATTCATTGCTATTACAAAATGACCCATTGAGAATGACCAAAACTCCTTAATTCTTACACTTGACATAATCAATAATTATACAAAAACAATCAAATGTACCATGAGCCAATAGTTCAAAAGGGGTCTCTACGGGTCCTATCAATATTACCATTTTCCGCATTTAGCTAAAGCAATCAAAATCCATAAAGCAACTTCAAACTTCAATCTTTATATTACTTAACTTTGCTTCCGCATCCTGGACAACCTATAAAAAGGGTAAACAACTAAAAAGTAAGCAAAGTTTAGTGAATAATTTTGCATACGTTTATACATACGAAGGAGGGCAACGCACAAAGGACTATTACATGTAGCCTATGGCACCGTCGTACCATACCTACATGCTCACCTTTGTACTTTAACGCATTACATGGATCCATATAAGCAAATCAACACAATCAATATCTCATATCGGGATTCTTAGGCCCCGGAGGTTCTTAGGCCTCATACACAAGGGATTCTTAGGCCCCGTAAATCACATCAAGAGGTTCTTAGGCCTCAGGGTTCTTAGGCCCAGTAGGGGGGGGGGGGGGGGGGGGGGGGGGGGGGGGGGGGGGGGGGGGGGGGGGGGGGGGGGGGGGGGGGGGGGGGGGGGGGGGGGGGGGGGGGGGGGGGGGGGGGGGGGGGGGGGGGGGGGGGGGGGGGGGGGGGGGGGGGGGGGGGGGGGGGGGGGGGGGGGGGGGGGGGGGGGGGGGGGGGGGGGGGGGGGGGGGGGGGGGGGGGGGGGGGGGGGGGGGGGGGGGGGGGGGGGGGGGGGGGGGGGGGGGGGGGGGGGGGGGGGGGGGGGGGGGGGGGGGGGGGGGGGGGGGGGGGGGGGGGGGGGGGGGGGGGGGGGGGGGGGGGGGGGGGGGGGGGGGGGGGGGGGGGGGGGGGGGGGGGGGGGGGGGGGGGGGGGGGGGGGGGGGGGGGGGGGGGGGGGGGGGGGGGGGGGGGGGGGGGGGGGGGGGGGGGGGGGGGGGGGGGGGGGGGGGGGGGGGGGGGGGGGGGGGGGGGGGGGGGGGGGGGGGGGGGGGGGGGGGGGGGGGGGGGGGGGGGGGGGGGGGGGGGGGGGGGGGGGGGGGGGGGGGGGGGGGGGGGGGGGGGGGGGGGGGGGGGGGGGGGGGGGGGGGGGGGGGGGGGGGGGGGGGGGGGGGGGGGGGGGGGGGGGGGGGGGGGGGGGGGGGGGGGGGGGGGGGGGGGGGGGGGGGGGGGGGGGGGGGGGGGGGGGGGGGGGGGGGGGGGGGGGGGGGGGGGGGGGGGGGGGGGGGGGGGGGGGGGGGGGGGGGGGGGGGGGGGGGGGGGGGGGGGGGGGGGGGGGGGGGGGGGGGGGGGGGGGGGGGGGGGGGGGGGGGGGGGGGGGGGGGGGGGGGGGGGGGGGGGGGGGGGGGGGGGGGGGGGGGGGGGGGGGGGGGGGGGGGGGGGGGGGGGGGGGGGGGGGGGGGGGGGGGGGGGGGGGGGGGGGGGGGGGGGGGGGGGGGGGGGGGGGGGGGGGGGGGGGGGGGGGGGGGGGGGGGGGGGGGGGGGGGGGGGGGGGGGGGGGGGGGGGGGGGGGGGGGGGGGGGGGGGGGGGGGGGGGGGGGGGGGGGGGGGGGGGGGGGGGGGGGGGGGGGGGGGGGGGGGGGGGGGGGGGGGGGGGGGGGGGGGGGGGGGGGGGGGGGGGGGGGGGGGGGGGGGGGGGGGGGGGGGGGGGGGGGGGGGGGGGGGGGGGGGGGGGGGGGGGGGGGGGGGGGGGGGGGGGGGGGGGGGGGGGGGGGGGGGGGGGGGGGGGGGGGGGGGGGGGGGGGGGGGGGGGGGGGGGGGGGGGGGGGGGGGGGGGGGGGGGGGGGGGGGGGGGGGGGGGGGGGGGGGGGGGGGGGGGGGGGGGGGGGGGGGGGGGGGGGGGGGGGGGGGGGGGGGGGGGGGGGGGGGGGGGGGGGGGGGGGGGGGGGGGGGGGGGGGGGGGGGGGGGGGGGGGGGGGGGGGGGGGGGGGGGGGGGGGGGGGGGGGGGGGGGGGGGGGGGGGGGGGGGGGGGGGGGGGGGGGGGGGGGGGGGGGGGGGGGGGGGGGGGGGGGGGGGGGGGGGGGGGGGGGGGGGGGGGGGGGGGGGGGGGGGGGGGGGGGGGGGGGGGGGGGGGGGGGGGGGGGGGGGGGGGGGGGGGGGGGGGGGGGGGGGGGGGGGGGGGGGGGGGGGGGGGGGGGGGGGGGGGGGGGGGGGGGGGGGGGGGGGGGGGGGGGGGGGGGGGGGGGGGGGGGGGGGGGGGGGGGGGGGGGGGGGGGGGGGGGGGGGGGGGGGGGGGGGGGGGGGGGGGGGGGGGGGGGGGGGGGGGGGGGGGGGGGGGGGGGGGGGGGGGGGGGGGGGGGGGGGGGGGGGGGGGGGGGGGGGGGGGGGGGGGGGGGGGGGGGGGGGGGGGGGGGGGGGGGGGGGGGGGGGGGGGGGGGGGGGGGGGGGGGGGGGGGGGGGGGGGGGGGGGGGGGGGGGGGGGGGGGGGGGGGGGGGGGGGGGGGGGGGGGGGGGGGGGGGGGGGGGGGGGGGGGGGGGGGGGGGGGAGGTTCTTAGGCCTCATACACAAGGGATTCTTAGGCCCCGTAAATCACATCAAGAGGTTCTTAGGCCTCAGGGTTCTTAGGCCCATAGTCACAATGCCCCGCACGGGCTTTAACGCCAAATCAATTACCACACACGGAATCCACCATCATGGTAATTGACCCAAGGCATATATAAAAGTATGCAAGAATACTCACCTCTTCCGCGACAACAAAAATCATAAATCAACAAGACCGCAAGTACACGATAGGTAAGCTTCAACCTAGAAATGATTCACAAGTACATGGAATATCATCAATCACATACAAGGTCACTTAGCCACATTCAATAGTATCTTAGCACCAACCCATCATTTACAAATCTCATATATTTCTTACTGTTTGCGCAACAGAAAGTTGTATACATGTTCATAGCCCAAGCAATCTTTGAAAAATCCCATTAATTCATTTTAACTTATAGACATATGAAATATGTTACACAAAAAGTACAAATTCCTGAATCTTCAAGAATTGAGAGATAAAATTCCATGAACATGACTAATTTTTCAGCTAAAAATCAGATTTGACCAACTGACTTCAAACGTGCATATCTTGAGTTCTACTTAACCTTTTTACCTGATTCCAGTGGCCAATTTTAGGAGACACATATGTATACATTTTATCTTTAGTGACCAACATGTGAATTTTTCTTCAAATTTGGTTGTTGATTGAACGTTAATCTGTTAATGGTGGTCAGCCCAGTTGATTGGAGGTATTTCGATTTTACCCAAAGTATTTTTAGGGACGACAAACCTTGAGATCATTTTCCTTCATATACTTGTAACGGTCCATGGTCAAAATCTCGTTGTTTATAGTATGTGCAAGAATTTAGTATTATATAAGGTGAAATATCATTAACTTTGTTGATTAGGAAAAACCTTCGAAAACATATAACTTAGCAAACAAACTATAGGTCCTAAACTTTATCTACATATATATGAAAAAAATTTGTCCGGAATCGTGAATGTTGAAACACCTTCTTCAATGCTTATCTCCCAAACCCACCATCACAATGCTCTTAAAACCCACCTTCAATCTCTCTCCTTACATCCTCAAAACCCTAATCACCACCACCAAATTCCGGTCACTAAAGCCCTTAAACCACCGTATCATAACCCAGTTCCCCTTTTCCACCGCCACCGATGACGGCGGCTCAATTCTGACGACGACCCATTATTCTTCAGTCACTAACCAACAATACCCACATCTTCAAATGAGTGGAAAAGCTGAAAAAAGATCTCGCCGTGAATCTCCATCTGGTAAGTTACTTTCTTTACTTGGTCATTGTTCTAAAGATAATGATACGAATGAAGCGTTGCGATTATACGAAGACGCTTTAAACGATAACGTACCGCTTAATGTAGAGCATTATAATAAGCTATTGTATTTGTGTTCTGCTAGTGATAGTGAATTATGTTTAAAAAGAGGGTTTGAGATATATAATGATATGGATAATAGTAATGTAGTACCCAATGAAGCTACTTTTACTACTATGGCTAGGTTAGCGGCGAATAAGGAAGACCCGCAAATGGCTTTTGATTTGGTTAAGAGAATGAAAGAAAGATGTGGGATTTCGCCTAGATTGAGGTCTTATGTCCCTGCTTTGTCGGGTTTTTGTAAAAAAGGGTTGGCTGATAAGGCGTATGAGGTTGATTGTTATATGGTTGAGAATGGGGTGGCTGCGGAAGAGGCTGAGCTTGGGATGCTTTTACGGGTTAGCGTTGAAGGGAAACGGGTGGATAAGGTTTATGAGATGTTGCAGAGGTTGAGGAGTAGTGTGAGGCAGGTGAGTGAGGATACTGCTGCGTTGATTGAGGATTGGTTTAGATGTGATATTGCGGAAAGTGTTGGGTCGGTGAAGTGGGATGTGGGGAAGGTTAAGGAAGCGGTGGTGAAAGGTGGAGGTGGGTGGCATGGATTAGGGTGGCTTGGGAATGGGAAATGGCAAGTGACGAGGACGGAAATGGATGAGGCGGGTGTTTGTAAAACATGTGGTGAGAAGCTTGTTAGTGTTGATATCGATCCTTTGGAAACCGATAATTTTGCTAGTTCTTTGAGTACTTTGGCTTCCCAAAGAGAGACACGGGCGGATTTCTTGAAGTTTCAGGTATGATCTCAGCCTTTTAATTTTGTGAAAATTGGTATTCGCATGTTATGCTTTTCAATTACTCGGTCTGTTCAGTAGAGGTACTTGGACGTGTGTTTTGAAACTATGCCATATGGAATGGTCAGAATCACATGTTCAACTGTAATGAATCTGGATGTTGGAATATTGTTTGGATGTGTTTCTATTGTGTGAAGACCGAAGATCAGCTGTTTGAGTGTTTGATAAAATTTGCTTTTTCTAGGAGTTATCAGATAATATTACCAATAACGATATATTTGTATATTGCACATATAACTTTAAATATGATAGTAACTTTTGCTAGGTCTCTTAAAACATTTCTTGCATAATCAAAAACAGAAAGGTCGGTGAAAAGTATTTAAAATAGAGTAACTAAATGGATATATAAGTAATTTCAGGTTTACCTTTGATAATTACAGTTTTTGTGGTAGTATAAAACTGATTATGCAACATTGATCAATCATAAGTTCATAATTTCTTTGCCCAGACCCTGGAAACTTGTTATTGCAACAAAGGTGTAATAATAAGGTATACCAATTTTTAACATAAATCCAAACTCCTTAAAATAAGATATACCTGTTCTAGCTGTAATCATTTAATCAAATCGATGCAGGAATGGCTTCAAAAGTATGGTCCTTTTGATGCGGTTGTGGATGGTGCAAATTTGGCTCATATCAAGTCATGTCAATTTGATTTCAATCAGGTGCGAAGTGGACATATGGCTTAAAATAAACTCTTTCTTGAGTGCTAGCGTAATTATAAACCCAATTCACATCATATATTGCACAATAATAGTTGTAGATCTTTGTAGCTTAAAAATGCAGTGAACTTAACCCGTCGACTGAGTCCATCAAAAAGGTTACCTCTTGTCATTCTACATAGCGGACGTGTGAAAAGTGTGAAGAATAAACCGACATTGCAGCAGTGGAGAGAGTCTGGGGCACTTTATGTTACTCCACAAGGATCAAATGATGATTGGTAAAGCTTGGCTTTTTTTATTAATTTTTTTTTGAAAAACACAAAAATAACAGCACATGCATACAATGGTGAGTTTGAGTCTAGCCGAGCCAGCCTTCGCAACCTGAAGCTTGGTTTGTGAAAGAGTATTTAGGCTCAGGCTTTGTAAGTTGCTTACCAAGTCCAGTAACTTTAAGTTCATTCTCAGCTTTTTTATGGCTTGAGGCTTGACTTAGCTTATGTAGGTCTTACCTATACGCCTATACGGAATTCTGAAGGCTCAAATGGTTGAGACAAGTTTGTATAAATTTAAAATAGTACTTCAAAACAGAATCACAATGAAGCTGTTAAAAAATTATAACTTGAAGTGAGACTAATGGATGACAGGTCCAATTAATGTAGCTTAAATGGGTTGAGCCGACCAGTAAACATGTTTTTGTATCAAGATTTTTGAATCTTATAATTAACTAATTTGTTATGTATATGGTTAAAAAGGGATAATGTACGCAAAACCACCAAAACATTGCAAAAAGCAACAAACAGGCCGCCTAATTATAAAAGGGATATGTTTTACTTTACGCATATTGCTATCTTAGGTATTTGACATCCTATAACATATTAATTGTTGAGTCGGCACTGGTTCTGATGACGTGGCAGCGTATACATTGCCACATCGTAAAGAATCTAATATTTTTTATGAAAATGTAATCGGCTACGCACAATAGCAAGTTTGGAAATTTGATATCTACAAAAGGACATCTTTTTGAGTACCACAAGGGGTAAAGTTGAATGCAGTCCCTTGTAGTTTGTCTATTTAAAAAACTGACCCGGTCATCCAAATATCCAATCATAATTCATTTCTTTTACACAACGTTTATTGTTCTTTCCCAGGTATTGGTTATATGCTGCTATAAGTAGCAAATGCTTGTTGGTGACGAATGATGAGATGAGAGATCATTTGTTCGCATTATTGGGCACAAGCTTCTTCCCAAGATGGAAAGAAAAACATCAGGTATGGTTGTTATCCAGGAAGATATTCTTTTTTCCTAGTTCCTTTTTTTTGGCCAAGAATTACTTCAAGATGTGAGGATTAAGATAAATTTGATGATCTGAATCATTCTTTAGTTTTCAAAATTCGATATTAATTCGTCATTGGGGTCTCAAAAATTGCACTTTTTCTAGAATTAGATAAGTGTAAAGTTGTATAAAAATATTACCTTTGAAATTCCTTCTATGTTTTAAATGCTGACACTTATGCTTGTGGGTGAGGATTACTTAATTTTTAACTTTAAAAGCACTTTCATGACTGCTTCTTATCACATTTCAGGCACAAATTTTGCTTTCCATGATTTTTTTCTTTACAGAAGTTATGATTTTTAATTTATAGAATACTCACTCTTTTTTACACATAAAGGATGTAAAATGGTTTGCTAATAGTGATTGATTACTGCTACTCTATTAGATATATAAAATGCAATGCAACAATGATAAAGTAGGGGGAAAGTTGTAAACCACAATCATCATCATCAATAAGTTTTAATGACGACAATGATAAAATCGACAAATTTTGTTTGAAAGCTTGCCAAAAAAACACAAGATGTTGCTGTTATGTAATTTTATGAGATGGATTCTTGAGTACTTGGTGAGTCAAAGTGATCACGTCAACATTTTGACTAGGTTTAGTTTCAGTATCAGTTTGACCTCGATAAGATGCCCAAGACATGATGTAGTTGTTGGACACTTTGACTTGATTGTGGTAGAATTTAAAAAGGCGACCCAACAAAGAATGTAAATATGTCAATTTTAAAGGTTCCTGGGAGAAGAATTGACATCCTTCCATGTGCACATAATGTTTGTTATGCGGCTTATGCTTTTGTATGTTACCCTTAATTGCTCTCAAGTAGCTTCTATTAATCATATATTCTATATAATGGTTGCCAGGTTCGATTGTCGGTTTCTAGAGAAGGACTTAAATTTCACATGCCTCCACCATACTCAAATGTCATTCAGGTTAGTTCTTGTTGGTGACATAATATTTTATTTTATGGGGCAACGCTTTTAGCCCGTTCATATTAGAACGTGTATATTCAGGCTCCATATTACAGTATATTATTATTGATAATGGGTCAAATAGAAAAATATTACTATAAAGGAAACAGGTGAAATAGTTTGAACTTCTTCTGGTTTGCCACCTGTTTCTCTCAAAGATAATTGTATGTTTGGCTGATCTCTCTTGTAAGAAGGTTAAACTCTACAAAAAAGATGCAAAAATGCATCAAACACCTGAAACTTCTGTTGGAAGAGTACAGAAAAGAAAACATTACCCTTTAGAGATTATTTTGCTCCGTGCCTGTTTCCAACTACTTCGCTTTACTGGTATATTGGTGACCATTTTGATCCATTTACTTAAATGTGTAAGATTATTATGGAATTTTATATCTTACAGGTCAAAACTGGTATCCTTTTGTCAATGTAGTTTTTACAAATTAATTTAACCAACACTGTTTTTATTAAATTATAATTAAGTACCTTATCTCTGTATAAAATTCAGAAAAGTGGGCAAAACAGGTGTTGGATGGTCAGTCAATCTTGGACCGAATTGAAAAGATACCTTTTGTCCCTTCATCATGCCCAAAAGTTTGTGACTTATGCATGTGTAATGGTTGCTTAACTATGCCATTGCAGGAGTCGGAACAAGGCAGCTGGCATATACCAACTGTGACCGGAGATGACTTTGAGACACGTAGGCAGTGGGTCTGTGCCAACCGGATCAAGCATTAGTTTTGATGGACCAGTTTGTGGTTGCACCAGCTGGATCCGGCTTGTGTCCTCCTATCACATGTATCAAGCCTGCCCTTCAATTTACAGGGAAGGAAGAATGCATGGAGAAGAGAGAGGAAGATGAATCTGATGTTAAAATTTTGATTTATGTTTGTAACATTTAGGCATAACATATTCATTTGAGACTAATATTCATTTGTTTGTAAACTAATATTTTTTTATACACATTGAGACTAGTAATATATGATTAAATTGAGAATCAATTTGATGCTACTTTTTTTAGATTAGAAGTCACAATGTGTATATTTTCTGCTTTTTTAAAAAGTTTTAATTTATATTTATTACGTTCATAATATCAGTTTATTTGATTTTCATGTTTTTTAAATTTAGATTTGATTTTTTTGGGGGATTATTAGACAATATAAATGTAACGCGTAGTAATTGAATACATTAACCTTTTATAGCTTAGAAATATAACTAATTGCATTTTTGGTCCCTGTGATATCACACTTTTCGCAGGCTTGGTCCAAACTTTTGAAAGCTCGCATTTTTGGTCCCATAAGTGTGATTTCTTCGCAAAAATGGTCCATTCTTCAACGTCCATCCAATTTAATCCGTTAACGTACCTATGTGCGTGTCACGTGAAGGGTAGTTTTGGCACTTAATTCCTACCCAGCCCTTTATAAGCATCTTCCAGCTCCCTTTTTCACATCCAAACACATTTTCATTTGCATTTCAGATCCCTATGGTATCCAATCAACAAAATAACTAAAAAATCTGAATATTACTTCCATAATATACTGAATATATGTAATCGTGATCGAAGGTTTATATTCTGGAATCGTAATCTAAGTATAATAATGGTTCAGTCATCGTGGTTTATCAGAAAAAACAAGGATAAGGAAGACTACATTGATGCATTATATGGTGAGTTCATATTTTTTAAATTTTTTTATAGGGTTTTTTTTCAGTTGATTGATACTTGTTTATATTGTAACACATGTAAATCAGTTTGTTTAGGTTTGCTATTTGAATATATTTTTTTTTTCCAGAAAAAAACCCTAGTCTGTTTTCATTGGAATTACATCATGGGGGTGGTTTATCGATACTCCAGAATGGCGATACGTGGATGGTAAGGTAAATTATGTTGATTGTGTAGATGGGGATCAATTATCTGTTATTGAAATCAATGTCATTCTTCAAGCGTTAGGGTACACAAAAGGGATTCCAAAGTGGTACCATTTCAAAAAGCATGATAGTGATTTACGTAATGGACTACATGCTTTACATAATGATGATGATGTTAGGTTTTTACTGAAGTATGTAAGCAAGTATAAGGTTTTAGAAGTCTATGTAGAAACAAACCAATCAAAGGTTTATACTTTTAAGAAAAAAAGTTCCCCTGGTATACCAAAACCCCCTCCAAGAAAGAAATTTAAAAGAAAAGCACCAACAAAGAACTTGTTTACACCAAACACAGTTGAAACCCCATCTGGGCAGGGTAGTGGGCAGTCTAATGAAAATGTAACAATGGTTGTGGAGACAGTAGTTGGACAGGAAAGTAGGAAAGATAATGCATATGTACCAATTCTTCCTGAAATAAAAGGTGGACAGGGAAGTAGGCAAGATAATGTACCAAAGGATTTTCAAACAAAAGGCGTAGAGCCACATGTTTTTAATGATGATTTTTTCAGTGAAGTTTTTTCCAGTGATATTAGAATACCATCTAGAGTTCAAACAGAGGTTGGGAAAGAACAAGTGAATGTGAATGAACAAGTGAATGAGAATGAACAAGTGAATGAGAATGAACAAGTGAATGAGAAAGAACAAGTGAATGTGAATGAACAAGTGAATGAGAATGAACAAGTGAATGAGAATGAACAAGTGAATGTGCAAGAACAAGTGAATGTGCAAGAACAAGTGAATGTGAATGAACAAGTGAATGAGAATGAACAAGTGAATGAGAATGAACAAGTGAATGAGAAAGAACAAGTGAATGTGCAAGAACAAGTGAATGTGAATGAACAAGTGAATGAGAATGAACAAGTGAATGAGAATGAACAAGTGAATGTGCAAGAACAAGTGAATGTGCAAGAACAAGTGAATGTGAATGAACAAGTGAATGAGAATGAACAAGTGAATGTGAATGAACAAGTGAATGAGAATGAACAAGTGAATGAGAATGAACAAGTGAATGTGAAAGAACAAGTGAATGTGAATGAACAAGTGAATGAGAATGAACAAGTGAATGAGAAAGAACAAGTGAATGTGCAAGAACAAGTGAATGTGAATGAACAAGTGAATGAGAATGAACAAGTGAATGAGAAAGAACAAGTGAATGTGCAAGAACAAGTGAATGTGCAAGAACAAGTGAATGTGAATGAACAAGTGAATGAGAATGAACAAGTGAATGTGAATGAACAAGTGAATGAGAATGAACAAGTGAATGAGAATGAACAAGTGAATGTGAAAGAACAAGTGAATGAGAAAGAACAAGTGAATGAGAATGAACAAGTGAATGTGCAAGAACAAGTGAATGTGCAAGAACAAGTGAATGAGAATGAACAAGTGAATGAGAATGAACAAGTGAATGAGAATGAACAAGTGAATGTGCAAGAACAAGTGAATGTGCAAGAACAAGTGAATGTGAATGAACAAGTGAATGAGAATGAACAAGTGAATGAGAATGAACAAGTGAATGTGCAAGAACAAGTGAATGTGCAAGAACAAGTGAATGTGAATGAACAAGTGAATGTGAATGAACAAGTGAATGAGAATGAACAAGTGAATGAGAATGAACAAGTGAATGAGAAAGAACAAGTGAATGTGCAAGAACAAGTGAATGTGCAAGAACAAGTGAATGTGAATGAACAAGTGAATGAGAATGAACAAGTGAATGAGAATGAACAAGTGAATGAGAAAGAACAAGTGAATGTGCAAGAACAAGTGAATGTGAATGAACAAGTGAATGAGAATGAACAAGTGAATGAGAAAGAACAAGTGAATGTGCAAGAACAAGTGAATGTGAATGAACAAGTGAATGAGAATGAACAAGTGAATGAGAAAGAACAAGTGAATGTGCAAGAACAAGTGAATGTGCAAGAACAAGTGAATGTGAATGAACAAGTGAATGAGAATGAACAAGTGAATGAGAATGAACAAGTGAATGAGAAAGAACAAGTGAATGTGCAAGAACAAGTGAATGTGAATGAACAAGTGAATGAGAATGAACAAGTGAATGAGAAAGAACAAGTGAATGTGCAAGAACAAGTGAATGTGCAAGAACAAGTGAATGTGAATGAACAAGTGAATGAGAATGAACAAGTGAATGAGAATGAACAAGTGAATGTGAAAGAACAAGTGAATGTGAATGAACAAGTGAATGAGAATGAACAAGTGAATGAGAAAGAACAAGTGAATGTGCAAGAACAAGTGAATGTGCAAGAACAAGTGAATGTGAATGAACAAGTGAATGTGAATGAACAAGTGAATGTGAATGAACAAGTGAATGTGAATGAACAAGTGAATGTGCAAGAACAAGTGAATGTGAATGAACAAGTGAATGAGAATGAACAAGTGAATGAGAATGAACAAGTGAATGTGCAAGAACAAGTGAATGTGCAAGAACAAGTGAATGTGAATGAACAAGTGAATGAGAATGAACAAGTGAATGAGAATGAACAAGTGAATGTGCAAGAACAAGTGAATGTGAATGAACAAGTGAATGAGAATGAACAAGTGAATGAGAATGAACAAGTGAATGTGCAAGAACAAGTGAATGTGCAAGAACAAGTGAATGTGAATGAACAAGTGAATGTGAATGAACAAGTGAATGTGAATGAACAAGTGAATGAGAATGAACAAGTGAATGAGAATGAACAAGTGAATGTGAAAGAACAAGTGAATGTGAATGAACAAGTGAATGAGAATGAACAAGTGAATGAGAAAGAACAAGTGAATGTGCAAGAACAAGTGAATGTGCAAGAACAAGTGAATGTGAATGAACAAGTGAATGAGAATGAACAAGTGAATGAGAATGAACAAGTGAATGTGCAAGAACAAGTGAATGTGCAAGAACAAGTGAATGTGAATGAACAAGTGAATGAGAATGAACAAGTGAATGAGAATGAACAAGTGAATGTGCAAGAACAAGTGAATGTGAAAGAACAAGTGAATGAGAATGAACAAGTGAATGAGAATGAACAAGTGAATGTGAAAGAACAAGTGAATGAGAAAGAACAAGTGAATGAGAATGAACAAGTGAATGTGAAAGAACAAGTGAATGTGAATGAACAAGTGAATGAGAATGAACAAGTGAATGAGAAAGAACAAGTGAATGTGCAAGAACAAGTGAATGTGCAAGAACAAGTGAATGTGAATGAACAAGTGAATGTGAATGAACAAGTGAATGTGAATGAACAAGTGAATGTGAATGAACAAGTGAATGAGAATGAACAAGTGAATGTGAATGAACAAGTGAATGGGAAAGAACAAGTGAATGTGAATGAACAAGTGAATGAGAATGAACAAGTGAATGAGAATGAACAAGTGAATGTGCAAGAACAAGTGAATGTGCAAGAAAAGGAAAGACTGATGGGTGATATTAATCACCAGTATGCCATCTTGAGAGATTACCTTCTAGAGTTGCAAGAAGCCAACCCAGACACAACTATCAGGCTGGATTTTGAACCTGAAAGGAACCCTGACATTGACTTTAGGGTGTTTAGAAGGATATATATATGTTTGGGTTCACTGAAACAAGGTTTTAAAGCTTGTGGCAGAGATCTGTTGGGATTAGATGGGTGTTTTATGAAAGGTATGTTGTCACCCCGTTGTAGCGGAAATACAGGGTTAACAAGTAATTGCGTACTAATCAGAAGGTAAATAGAGATTACATCCATAAATCCAAATACAAGTTTATTACAAGTATAATCGTTCGGAAGTGGACCCCAATACACGGATACAAACTATCCTCAATTGGAAATGGGCCCACTAATTACAAATATAACATATGGACAGCTAAGTACAATTAGGACTAAATAAAGCTATAGTCCTCAGAGGTCTGACGCTAATTGTACGTCCAATGTTCAATATTATTTGACTCAAGTTCGTCTTTTTATACTAAATTGGATGGAAAGTCAAATGTTCCAGCAAGATACCACTGCGCCGCAGTGAGCCAGAACTATGCTCACTGCGCCGCAGTGAGCCAGAACTATGCTCACTGCGCCGCAGTGAGCCAGAACTAGCTCACTGCGCCGCAGTGAGCCAGAACTATGCTCACTGCGCCGCAGTGAGCCAGAACTATGCTCACTGCGCCGCAGTGAGCCAGAACTATGCTCACTGCGCCGCAGTGAGCCAGAACTAGCCACTGCGCCGCAGTGAGCCAGAACTATGCTCACTGCGCCGCAGTGAGCCAGAACTATGCTCACTGCGCCGCAGTGAGCCAGAACTATGCTCACTGCGCCGCAGTGAGCCAGAACTATGCTCACTGCGCCGCAGTGAGCCAGAACTATGCTCACTGCGCCGCAGTGAGCCAGAACTATGCTCACTGCGCCGCAGTGAGCCAGAACTATGCTCACTGCGCCGCAGTGAGCCAGAACTATGCTCACTGCGCCGCAGTGAGCCAGAACTATGCTCACTGCGCCGCAGTGAGCCAGAACTAGCTCACTGCGCCGCAGTGAGCCAGAACTATGCTCACTGCGCCGCAGTGAGCCAGAACTATGCCACTGCGCCGCAGTGAGCCAGAACTATGCTCACTGCGCCGCAGTGAGCCAGAACTATGCCACTGCGCCGCAGTGAGCCAGAACTATGCTCACTGCGCCGCAGTGAGCCAGAACTAGCTCACTGCGCCGCAGTGAGCCAGAACTATGCTCACTGCGCCGCAGTGAGCCAGAACTATGCTCACTGCGCCGCAGTGAGCCAGAACTATGCTCACTGCGCCGCAGTGAGCCAGAACTAGCTCACTGCGCCGCAGTGAGCCAGAACTATGCTCACTGCGCCGCAGTGAGCCAGAACTATGCTCACTGCGCCGCAGTGAGCCAGAACTATGCTCACTGCGCCGCAGTGAGCCAGACTAGCCACTGCGCCGCAGTGAGCCAGAACTATGCTCACTGCGCCGCAGTGAGCCAGAACTATGCTCACTGCGCCGCAGTGAGCCAGAACTATGCTCACTGCGCCGCAGTGAGCCAGAACTATGCTCACTGCGCCGCAGTGAGCCAGAACTATGCTCACTGCGCCGCAGTGAGCCAGAACTATGCTCACTGCGCCGCAGTGAGCCAGAACTATGCTCACTGCGCCGCAGTGAGCCAGAACTATGCTCACTGCGCCGCAGTGAGCCAGAACTATGCTCACTGCGCCGCAGTGAGCCAGAACTATGCTCACTGCGCCGCAGTGAGCCAGACTAGCTCACTGCGCCGCAGTGAGCCAGAACTATGCTCACTGCGCCGCAGTGAGCCAGAACTATGCTCACTGCGCCGCAGTGAGCCAGAACTATGCTCACTGCGCCGCAGTGAGCCAGAACTATGCTCACTGCGCCGCAGTGAGCCAGAACTATGCTCACTGCGCCGCAGTGAGCCAGAACTATGCTCACTGCGCCGCAGTGAGCCAGAACTATGCTCACTGCGCCGCAGTGAGCCAGAACTATGCTCACTGCGCCGCAGTGAGCCAGAACTATGCTCACTGCGCCGCAGTGAGCCAGAACTATGCTCACTGCGCCGCAGTGAGCCAGAACTATGCTCACTGCGCCGCAGTGAGCCAGAACTATGCTCACTGCGCCGCAGTGAGCCAGAACTATGCTCACTGCGCCGCAGTGAGCCAGAACTATGCTCACTGCGCCGCAGTGAGCCAGAACTATGCTCACTGCGCCGCAGTGAGCCAGAACTAGCTCACTGCGCCGCAGTGAGCCAGAACTATGCTCACTGCGCCGCAGTGAGCCAGAACTATGCTCACTGCGCCGCAGTGAGCCAGAACTATGCTCACTGCGCCGCAGTGAGCCAGAACTATGCTCACTGCGCCGCAGTGAGCCAGAACTATGCTCACTGCGCCGCAGTGAGCCAGAACTATGCTCACTGCGCCGCAGTGAGCCAGAATATGCCACTGCGCCGCAGTGAGCCAGATATACACTGCGCCGCAGTGAGCCAGAACTTGCTCACTGCGCCGCAGTGGCTTAAGTCGACACCAGACCAGTTACCACTGCGCCGCAGTGAGCCAGAACTATGCTCACTGCGCCGCAGTGAGCCAGAATATGCCACTGCGCCGCAGTGAGCCAGAACTATGCTCACTGCGCCGCAGTGAGCCAGAAAGCTCACTGCGCCGCAGTGAGCCAGAACTATGCTCACTGCGCCGCAGTGAGCCAGAACTATGCTCACTGCGCCGCAGTGAGCCAGAACTATGCTCACTGCGCCGCAGTGAGCCAGAACTATGCTCACTGCGCCGCAGTGAGCCAGAAAGCTCACTGCGCCGCAGTGAGCCAGAATGCCAGTATATCTAGATCTGGACACGTCATATATCCACTTTTTAAAATAAGATAGTAGGTATATCAAATCCAAACTCATCTTATATCACGTCAATCAGTATATCTAGATCTGGACACGTCATATATCCACTTTTTAAAATAAGATAGTAGGTATATCAAATCCAAACTCATCTTATATCACGTCAATCAGTATATCTAGATCTGGACACGTCATATATCCACTTTTTAAAATAAGATAGTAGGTATATCAAATCCAAACTCATCTTATATCACGTCAATCAGTATATCTAGATCTGGACACGTCATATATCCACTTTTTAAAATAAGATAGTAGGTATATCAAATCCAAACTCATCTTATATCACGTCAATCAGTATATCTAGATCTGGACACGTCATATATCCACTTTTTAAAATAAGATAGTAGGTATATCAAATCCAAACTCATCTTATATCACGTCAATCAGTATATCTAGATCTGGACACGTCATATATCCACTTTTTAAAATAAGATAGTAGGTATATCAAATCCAAACTCATCTTATATCACGTCAATCAGTATATCTAGATCTGGACACGTCATATATCCACTTTTTAAAATAAGATAGTAGGTATATCAAATCCAAACTCATCTTATATCACGTCAATCAGTATATCTAGATCTGGACACGTCATATATCCACTTTTTAAAATAAGATAGTAGGTATATCAAATCCAAACTCATCTTATATCACGTCAATCAGTATATCTAGATCTGGACACGTCATATATCCACTTTTTAAAATAAGATAGTAGGTATATCAAATCCAAACTCATCTTATATCACGTCAATCAGTATATCTAGATCTGGACACGTCATATATCCACTTTTTAAAATAAGATAGTAGGTATATCAAATCCAAACTCATCTTATATCACGTCAATCAGTATATCTAGATCTGGACACGTCATATATCCACTTTTTAAAATAAGATAGTAGGTATATCAAATCCAAACTCATCTTATATCACGTCAATCAGTATATCTAGATCTGGACACGTCATATATCCACTTTTTAAAATAAGATAGTAGGTATATCAAATCCAAACTCATCTTATATCACGTCAATCAGTATATCTAGATCTGGACACGTCATATATCCACTTTTTAAAATAAGATAGTAGGTATATCAAATCCAAACTCATCTTATATCACGTCAATCAGTATATCTAGATCTGGACACGTCATATATCCACTTTTTAAAATAAGATAGTAGGTATATCAAATCCAAACTCATCTTATATCACGTCAATCAGTATATCTAGATCTGGACACGTCATATATCCACTTTTTAAAATAAGATAGTAGGTATATCAAATCCAAACTCATCTTATATCACGTCAATCAGTATATCTAGATCTGGACACGTCATATATCCACTTTTTAAAATAAGATAGTAGGTATATCAAATCCAAACTCATCTTATATCACGTCAATCAGTATATCTAGATCTGGACACGTCATATATCCACTTTTTAAAATAAGATAGTAGGTATATCAAATCCAAACTCATCTTATATCACGTCAATCAGTATATCTAGATCTGGACACGTCATATATCCACTATTTACAACAAGATAGTCAGTATATCAAATCTGACTCATCTCTTTTATTTCATAACAAGACTGCCAGTATATCTAGATCTGGACACGTCATATATCCACTTTTTAAAATAAGATAGTAGGTATATCAAATCCAAACTCATCTTATATCACGTCAATCAGTATATCTAGATCTGGACACGTCATATATCCACTTTTTAAAATAAGATAGTAGGTATATCAAATCCAAACTCATCTTATATCACGTCAATCAGTATATCTAGATCTGGACACGTCATATATCCACTTTTTAAAATAAGATAGTAGGTATATCAAATCCAAACTCATCTTATATCACGTCAATCAGTATATCTAGATCTGGACACGTCATATATCCACTTTTTAAAATAAGATAGTAGGTATATCAAATCCAAACTCATCTTATATCACGTCAATCAGTATATCTAGATCTGGACACGTCATATATCCACTTTTTAAAATAAGATAGTAGGTATATCAAATCCAAACTCATCTTATATCACGTCAATCAGTATATCTAGATCTGGACACGTCATATATCCACTTTTTAAAATAAGATAGTAGGTATATCAAATCCAAACTCACATCACTAACCATAATCACACATAACCCAACCCATAATTTCATCCATAACCTCATTTAATCTTCCGAAACGACCAAATCAAACCCAAAACCCTATTTAAACCCTAAATACAATTTAAATTGTTTTAGGCCATGTAAAAGCTCGAAATGACTAGAAAAGAGTAAGTAAACATAAATAGGCGTAAAAGGGATGATTTAGACTTACCAAAACTCGATGTTCTTGAAGATAGTATAAAATGGTGAAGATGATGATGATGATGATAATAAACCTTTAAAATTTCCAAATGATTCCTTCTCTTGTAAGACTAATTTAGAAAGGAAGATAGAAAAGATTGAGATAATTTGAGTGATGAATGTGTGTGTGTTGTGTTTGTGTGGTGTGGGTAAGTGTTGATCAAAAGTGAAGCAGGGAAAGAGAGGGGTGATGGGGGGGTTTGGTGTTTCCCTCCCAGCCTTTAAATTTCATTTCGGCCCATGTGGCTTCTTTCTGATATTTTTAACACCCTTAATTTGGTAAAATGCTTACGATTAATTACCGTTTGACCTAAAAGTCAAAATATAAGGTAAAGGTATTTTCCCCCGTCTTATTTTAGTTAAGACAAGAAATTAAAATTAAATAAACTAAACTTTTAGAAATAATAGGTTTTGACAGTCTAACAACTGTGTTCAATTATAACATTTAAATCTTTATTTAACATTATTTTCAGACTCGGCATTCGTCTAAATAGCTAATAGTCTACGTCATAAGGATACGTCTAATTGAACCATATCAAATGTTCAATTAACTAAAAATTTCCACGTCATAATCTCTAAATTAGACGAAATTATAAATAATGATCGATATTAGGACTAACCCGATGTTAATTAATCACGAGTTGTCACAAGTATTTACTAAATTTGTATGTATTGCCAAGTTACTAGATTATCTTAACTGCTTTATATACATATATATAGGGAGGTCACATTGTGATGTCTTGCTGAATAACATGTGTGAGACATTTAACAACCAACTAATAGATGGTAGGGAGAAACCAATATTATTGTGTTTAGAGTTTATTTGAGAATATTTGATGAAGGGGCATGCCAAACTTGGAAAAGGATATATAGTTATACCATTGGTCCAACAAGGGGAAGGTCATATTGGCCTAGGTCTGACAGTCTTGTTAGAATTCTTCCACCCAAGAATAAGGTGTCAATAGGCAGGCCTAAGAAGAAGGAGTCAAATTGAGATACAATTGGTCAAGGAGGGAAAACTTACAAGGGCTGCTGCTTTGACTAAATGTGGTACCTACAAACAGGATGGACATAATAAAAGAACATGTCCAAGGGTACCAACAAGGGAAGCTGGATCAAGTCAAAGAGGTGGATCAAGTTCAAGAGGTGTTGGGTCAAGTTCTAGGGGTGCTGGATCAAGTTCTAGAGGTGGTGGACCAAGTTCTAGGGTTGGTGGATCAAGTTCAAGAGGTGCTAAGGTTGGCACAAAGAAAACTGCAACAAAGTGATCCCCATTTAATTTGTTGTCTTATGTTTAATGTATTACTGCTATGTCTAAGACTATGTTGCTTGTTTTTTGTTCAAACTTTGTGCAATGTTGACTGTTTAAGACTATGTTTATGGTTAATGTATTAGTGCTATGGAATATGGCACAATTTTTGGCAATTCTGTTTTCTATCTTGTTTGGTAATATAGCAGAATTTGAGTTTTTGGCAATGTTGACAATTTTTGTATTTTTGCATTTAAAATACCAACTACAAAATTTTATTCAATTTGAATTCAGAATACCAATTTTATTCATTCACAAAATACCAACATTCATACAACATTGACTACTGCCATCAAATGAAAACATCGTGGATATCAAAACAGCATACAACGTAATATACAAACTTAAACCATACAACATAGAACACCCAACTTATCACTAACAACTTCTTGTATTTTCTTGCTTGCATTTCATTAACTCTAGCAGCTTCTTCGAACTTATTCTTTGAACTCAACAAATCCGGAATGATTTCAATAGCTCTTCGACACATTGGTGGATCGAACCATCTAATAAACCCACATGATGTCCCCTATTCGTGATTACCAGAGGAAAAAATCAAAAAATTAGGTCAAATAATACTCAACAAAGATGATTTAAATATGTTACCTTTCTAGCACAACAATAAAATCTTCTTCCTGGGTTATTCGTTGTCCACGAAGTTCGAATCGAAGATGGAGCCCCACAACTACATAGAGCATATTCTTGTTTTTTCTTGATTTTTTGATTTAGGGTTTGGTGGAAAGATTTATTAGGGTTCTGGTGGAAAGAATTTGAAGAGAAAAGGGGAAAAGGGGGCCGGAAGATGCTTATAAAGGGCTGGGTAGGAATTAAATGCCAAAACTACCCCTCACGTGACACGCACATGGTACGTTAACGGATTAAATTGGATGGACGTTGAAGAATGGACCATTTTTGCGAAGAAATCACACTTATTGGACCAAAAATGCGAGCTTTGAAAAGTTTGGACCAAGCCTGCGAAAAGTGTGATATCACAGGGACCAAAAATGCAATTAGTTCTTAGAAATACATCTAAAATAAAGGAGCATGCAATGTAAACTAGTCATGAGCACGGGTTAAACCCGACTGGTAGTGCAAACCCAAAACCCGAGAATGCAACAAAATTGAACCCGTGATCCGATCCGTTACCCTATCAGGCAGGTCGGTTTGGTTTGGGCGGTTTCGGTTTAAGAGACATTTGTTCATCACGTATCAAAACCCGGTCTGACCCGACCCAATCTGAAACTTCGTGCAACAAAATCGAACCCTTGACCGAGTCCATTACCCTATCAGGCGGGTCGGTTTAGGTCCGGTTCGGACGGGTCTAGGTCGGGTCTCGAGTTTTCGGATCATATGCTCATCCCTAGTGTAAACTATTGCATTTGATTTTGAATAATATTGTTATATACATGTGTAAGTCGTATATTTTCGACAATACATATGCGTCACTTTCACATGGGTAAGCAATAAAAAAAAAGTCAATATTTATGAAAATACTAACACGTAACTTTCACAAATGTAAATGAATTGGAAAAAAAGAAAGGAAAATATGTGACTCAAAATGATACTGCGTTTTATTAATACTTATTTTAAAAACTAATATAACCATTATATCTCGACTAAATAACTTTTAGGTTAGGAAAGAAATGGCCACAGCAAGTCGCGGACGTAGTCTCGTCGTTCTTAACAAAGTAGATCATTTGAGTCTTATGTTCCAAAAAAAAAAAAAAATCATTTGAGTCCAAATTAGAGTAGAACAAAACACAAATCATTTTACTCCAGTAAGTCCAGTTATAAGCATAAACTTTATTTACATCTAACAATAACAACAATTATAACCCATTTTTTGCCCCTGAAATCAAATCAAACTCCAAACCTAAAACCCTATTTTCATTTAATAAATCAAAACCCCTATTCTCTTCTTATTCATTTCTTGTTTTAAGATGGAAGATTTTTTAAAGAATCAAACATTTGCAATCCATGCATTTGCAGGTGCATCAGCCTTAACTTTAGGCACTCTTTCCACTTACCCATTTGATACTATCAAAACCCTTATTCAGGTCTTCTTTCCAAACCCCAATTCATAATTTTTTTTATTTTTTTTCATTTTTGTACTTTTTTTTATGTTAAAGTTTACACCTTTTTCATTTTTTGTCTTGGCCCATTTGCTCATTTTTCTCATTTCATGTTTATTCGTTCATTTGTATTTTTTTTTTTTAATTTTGTTATACAGGTTGGATCAGGTCCAGATAAACAGTTGACTGCAACTCAGGTGTTTGATAGAGTTCGCAAACTATCAGGAAATTCTGGTATGTTTTCTTGCCGATTAACTAATTATATATATGTATATATGTCTTTGTATCATATATATATTTTATGCAATTATGAAATGTGTTAGTAGTTGTCATGTCCAAGTAGTTGTAGCTTCAGGGCAAAGTTCTGTAATGTAGCTTTGTTGAATTTATGGTTTTGTTAAAATGATGGATGAGGATGTTTAACATGATGGCTGTTACGTGCTGTAAAGATTCGACTAAGTAAACAATAAAGATTTTGATCATTTAGCATTCGAGAGGTCAACTTTGAAATTGTCAGTAATGGATTTTTGTTGTGGGTAAGTTATGCCCAATATTATTTAAGGATTGTTCAAATCAAGTACAGTGAATATTTGTTTATATGTTTTGTGTGCTTTAAAACTTAATGACTAATGCCTAAAGTTATGAAATGAACATTATACATAAGTTTTGGGTACTGGACCTTTATTGTGGAAAGGTATTGACTGAAATTTTTAAATGAGTAATGTAACACAGTGCTGTGCATTGAAATTTCAACTTTTATAGTAGACAAAGGGCCATCGGAACTAATCTACATGCACTGCACAATGGCAGGGAATGGTTTATAGCATATTTTATTAAGAGCTATAGAGGAAGTTGTGTTAATGCCCTGGGATATGAAATAACTATGTTAAGAATCATAAGAGTAGCAATTGTAGAACATTTCCTTACAAAACTCGTTACAAGGGAAAGAATTTGCAATGGTTATTAAAGAATTTGTTATATTTATCATTATTGACTGAAAAACTCGGTTACAAGTAATAGAAAACTTTCAGTTTTCATTGATGGAATTGACAGTAGTTGTACATTTCCATTTTCTTGTATATGACTTTTTTTTACTTCAATTTTCTATTTTTGAGATATATATTTAGAACCGACCGATTAACTCATTTCTCATAACATAGTCTGTCTTTAAACTTACTGCAGGGGTGTACAATGGCTTTGGGTGGTTGGCGTTGGGGAGAGTTTTGGGAGTGGGAGCACGCTTTGGCACATATGAAATGTTGACAGCTTTCTATAAAGGTGGACTGTTCATCCTTTTGGCATATACTTATTGGTTAGTAGAGTAACTCATTGTTTTTGTTTATGGATGGTATCTTAAACTTGTAATTTACAGATGAGTGGATGATCAGATCTTTTGCATAATGGATAACACATTATAGTTTTGTGGCTCCCAACTTTATGCAGATGGTCGTAAAGACAACTATGTGTATGTCTCAGAGGCTCTTATGGCAGGAATCGCAGCAGGT
Organism: Erigeron breviscapus; assembly: GCA_034093135.1. Taxonomy (NCBI): domain Eukaryota; kingdom Viridiplantae; phylum Streptophyta; class Magnoliopsida; order Asterales; family Asteraceae; genus Erigeron; species Erigeron breviscapus. The sequence goes on along the minus strand of CM067172.1, from coordinate 4,107,186 downwards.
GCTGTGGAATCAATTATGAGCTCTCCATTTGAGCTTTTCACAGTTCGTGCACAAGTGACGAGTGCTTCTCGTGCATCAAACTCTTCCATGGGTTTACAAAAAAGTTCTGTATCATCTTCAGTTGCAAAACTGCTACGTGGATATTCTCCAGATGTTAAAGCACTGAACCATTCTGTTGGTCTCTTGTCCGCCCTGAATACTAAGCAAGCAAACTTGACTGGCTCTTTGAAAGAGTACCCGTGGATGATGACTGGGACTGGGAGGGCTCCACCCGTATATCAGGTTAGGAGGCCTATTGATGTCATATCTTTAGAAGGATGGGGTGCCTTGTGGAGGGGTATGCGGTCTGGGTTAGTTCGTGATTCAATTTTTGGTGGTGTATTCTTCTCAAGCTGGCAATTTCTGCATCGTGCAATGCTGGACTGGAAGGCTGTTGGGATGGACCCGATTCCAAGGTCTCTATTCTTCTTTATAAATTTGTTTGTTTTTGGTTTAACTTGTATAGTGATCAACTTTTGAAGAAGTCCTATATAGTCTGGACCAAATATAAGTTCAGTTAGTTTATTAGTGATAAATATTTGGAAATTGATATCTTGATCTTGAACCTAATGAGTTGTTGGATGTGAGTTAGTTTGATTCTTTTATGGATAAATCGGCTGATCTGACTATTCTTTTCCTCTAAATGGTCAAATTGGTTAGTTAAAAGGATTAGTTAAACTGAATATGGGTCAAAAGTTGCCCAAACTTTTATTCAGTTCAAATAATATTCTTAATCGATTTTATTAGAAAATCAGATTTATTGTCATATATTGTCTTTGGAATGATATATATCACATGGATTATAGAAAATTGAAAACGCAGAAAACGAAGTCAAGAAAGTGTTGGCAGGTTGGCTACTAAATAGTTACCCAATTGTGGATCAAACATGTTTCGAGTTTTGACTGGCTAGTAAACCGTAAGACCTGCATATTTTATCATTTCTATACTGATTAAATAGAACTAAAGTAAACAAGCCTGGTATCAAAGCGTAATTTTTCTTTAATTTGATTGTAATTCTTGTTTTGTTCAGCTCTGATGAAGATATTGGCCCATTACACCCTTTAGCAGTTAGTCTGGCAGCTGGATTTTCAGGCTCAGTTGCTGCTGCAGCGTCGCATTCTTTTGACACTGCCAAATGTCGATCACAATGTCTTGTGTTGCCAAAGGTAAGATTCTATACATAAAATATTATAAACATATTATTCGTATGTATTATAGAGAGATTCTGTAAATAATTTGTTCATAATCAATTTATTGACAAGCTTATATTACATAGAGTCCCTTGCGCTCAATTGAAGTTAGACATTAAAGAACCTGTGTCATGCATTGTGACAATGGCTTATATAGTTATGAATTTAGAGAAAAAAGTAATTAACCTTCTTTTCTACCTTGCGGTATCAATTTTAAGTTTCGTAGTTATTTTAACTGTTTCAAAAGTTGTATTTACCTTCTTTTCTAAAACTTTTGAAGTCTTATAGAGGCTTTTTAATATCATTCATTTTGTAGGTCCTATTTGTATAGTGTAAGAACAAATGGGAATGTAATTCTCTGTCTTGTTACTCGCTGGTAAAGATGAAATGGAGGAAAATGAATACAAACTAAAAATTTCAGTCAGCGACACCAGGTCGCTATTCTATTCTTAAACATATACTAAATTTCTTCATTTACCATAATTTATCTTTAAGGCTAACTGTTGCCAATCATTTTAACTTTAAACTATAGGCAGCAATACAAGTAGAATTTGTATAAGAGAGGAAAGATCTATAAAAAGCAGATGAAGCTATGTTATTATTATACTTCCAACAGGAGAATAATAAAAAGGTGGGCTGGGTAACAACTTTAGGTGAAAATGGATAGAGTTCTAAGCAGGGTCAGAACAATGTCCCCCGGTTGGGTTGATCCAATATCTATGCTGTTATTTTATATATATACGAGCAATAGTACCCGCGCAATGCGGCGGTGAGATGGTGTGAGTGATAGGTCATAGGAGGTGATAAGTCATAGAGTGTGATAGCCAAATGCCTTAGCCGTACGGGCTCCGTACTCGGATTTAAAAATTCGTCGAAAGTATATCGAATGACATCTCTAATGAAAGAGCATGAAATTTTAAGAACACCCATACAATTTTTATAATTTATCGATATACGGTTTTTGAGATAAAAGATTTTGAATAAATTAGAGGAATAAAATGATTTATGGAGGAGAGAAAAAAATGAGTGGTTGAGATTTGAGGAGAGAAAAAAATGAGTGGTTGAGATATGAGGAGAGAAAAAATGAGTGTTGAGATTTGAGGAGAGAAAAAAATGAGTGGTTGAGATTTGAGGAGAGAAAAAAATGAGTGGTTGAGATTTGAGGAGAGAAAAAAATGAGTGGTTGAGATTTGAGGAGAGAAAAAAATGAGTGGTTGAGATTTGAGGAGAGAAAAAAATGAGTGTTGAGATTTGAGGAGAGAAAAAAATGAGTGGTTGAGATTTGAGGAGAGAAAAAAATGAGTGGTTGAGATTTGAGGAGAGAAAAAAATGAGTGGTTGAGATTTGAGGAGAGAAAAAAATGAGTGGTTGAGATTTGAGGAGAGAAAAAAATGAGTGGTTGAGATTTGAGGAGAGAAAAAAATGAGTGGTTGAGATTTGAGGAGAGAAAAAAATGAGTGGTTGAGATTTGAGGAGAGAAAAAAATGAGTGGTTGAGATTTGAGGAGAGAAAAAAATGAGTGTTGAGATTTGAGGAGAGAAAAAAATGAGTGGTTGAGATTTGAGGAGAGAAAAAAATGAGTGGTTGAGATTTGAGGAGAGAAAAAAATGAGTGGTTGAGATTTGAGGAGAGAAAAAAATGAGTGGTTGAGATTTGAGGAGAGAAAAAAATGAGTGGTTGAGATTTGAGGAGAGAAAAAAATGAGTGGTTGAGATTTGAGGAGAGAAAAAAATGAGTGGTTGAGATTTGAGGAGAGAAAAAAATGAGTGGTTGAGATTTGAGGAGAGAAAAAAATGAGTGGTTGAGATTTGAGGAGAGAAAAAAATGAGTGGTTGAGATTTGAGGAGAGAAAAAAATGAGTGTTGAGATTTGAGGAGAGAAAAAAATGAGTGGTTGAGATTTGAGGAGAGAAAAAAATGAGTGGTTGAGATTTGAGGAGAGAAAAAAATGAGTGGTTGAGATTTGAGGAGAGAAAAAAATGAGTGGTTGAGATTTGAGGAGAGAAAAAAATGAGTGGTTGAGATTTGAGGAGAGAAAAAAATGAGTGGTTGAGATTTGAGGAGAGAAAAAAATGAGTGGTTGAGATTTGAGGAGAGAAAAAAATGAGTGGTTGAGATTTGAGGAGAGAAAAAAATGAGTGTTGAGATTTGAGGAGAGAAAAAAATGAGTGGTTGAGATTTGAGGAGAGAAAAAAATGAGTGGTTGAGATTTGAGGAGAGAAAAAAATGAGTGGTTGAGATTTGAGGAGAGAAAAAAATGAGTGGTTGAGATTTGAGGAGAGAAAAAAATGAGTGGTTGAGATTTGAGGAGAGAAAAAAATGAGTGGTTGAGATTTGAGGAGAGAAAAAAATGAGTGGTTGAGATTTGAGGAGAGAAAAAAATGAGTGGTTGAGATTTGAGGAGAGAAAAAAATGAGTGGTTGAGATTTGAGGAGAGAAAAAAATGAGTGGTTGAGATTTGAGGAGAGAAAAAAATGAGTGGTTTGAGATATATAATATTTAGGTAAAGATTTTACCGTGGTTAATTTATCATATATATATATATATATATATTATATATATATATATATATTTTGTTATTGATTAATACAAAAAAAGTTAAACTGTTAAAAGCTATCCTAAAAACTGCTACAATAATGACCCGAAACATCGGAATAATTCAATTTAGGTGGTTATAAACATAATTCATTATGTCATGGAAAATTATTCACACTTAACCCTTATGGCCCATCTCCCTTTGATTAGTTTTTTCAAATTATATATATTTTTGGCTTGTTATCATTAAGATGAAGCCTAAACTTTTTTTTTTTTTTTCCGCATTTGTTAAACAAATTATTAAACAAAGTTGTTGCTTTTGTGTGATCATGTGGGCATGCACCTGCTATATGTATTTGTAGTGGTAATTATGTTCGTTGGTTGCATGCAGTACATTACCATGGAGAGGAAGTTCCTAAGGTGGACTTTGCCAGGAAGGAGGTTCGAGAGACTTACAGGCATCCATCCTCGAGATAGAAATATACTTTTTCGTGGCATTTGGTTGCGAATGGCTCGCAGTGGAGTCGCATCATTTATTTTTATAGGTAGTTACTTTTTTGTGGTCGATCACCTAGTTTCAGTATAAATTTATCTTACTAAGCTATAATAAGGGTTCTACGAGTTCTTCTAAATCCCCAAACCACATGATATGTAACATGAACAAGTCTTTTGCCCAGAATCGTGGTACATTTTTTGTCAACATGTATTAAATCTATACCACAAGTCTCAGCTCGTCTGCCTAGAAATGAGATTCATATGTATTGACCAATCTTCGATCCCCTCGTACAGTTAATGAGAGTTTTAGAAGATAAAGTAGTGGAGACAGGTAACCAGTCAAAACATTTCCGAGCTAAATGATTGACATTTTGGTACAGTTCATAACAGATCATGTTGGGCTGAGATGCGGTCTATCTTTCTTGCAAGTAGTTGGTGTGTTTTAGATACGACTTAAAAGTTGTATTATCTTGATAATCATCTAAAAGTATTGAATAAGATTTAGGTGGTCTTGTGTATTATGGTTGACTTTCTACTTGTTTGACCCTTATGTGTTAGTAATTTTTGAATGTAAGTTGTTGAAAGGATAGAACATACCCATCACGGGTACGAGTCAAAATTGCCACTTCTAACATTCAACATCCAGTGTATTCGTATGTAACTGGGATAGTGGGATCTATATATTGGCGTTCTTTTTCATATCTAAAAAATGGCACGAAAAAGATAGCAAAAACCCCAATTTCTATTTAACGCGGACGTGGTCATTTGATGGAGTTTACCACAAATGGACTATGGTTTAAAGTTGAATTTTTTTTCGAAACGGGCGTATTTGATAGGTGTTTTGTCAAACAAGTTTTGGCAAAAATAATAATTGTGAAACAAGATAAACCGGTATTGGGAATACCGGTTTCAAAAAAGTGGGTCGAACCCGGTATTCCCAAAACAGGGTTCATTTTTCGAATCTCGTACCCGGTATTAGCAAACCCGGTCTCGCAGTGACCTGACAAGCTTGCAGCGCCTTTTTGACCAAAACAGTGTACTGACCATAATGCATTTTTCGAATCTCGGACCCGGTATTAGCAAACCCGGTCTCGCAGTGACCTGACAAGCTTGCAGCGCCTTTTTGACCAAAACAGTGTACTGACCATAATGCCTGAACCCTGTTTTGGGAATACCGGGTTCGGCCCAAATATATATATATATATATTTGCAGTGGATCTCCTCTATCACCATCCCTGAGAGAAACTTACTTGTAACAGAGTACCAAAAAGCAACAAAAATGAATCCAATCCGCAATTTAGAGAACTCAGGTATTGTTCCAAAAATCAGATAAACCAGAGGAGGCAAATGGGATAGAAATCTAGTCCAGGCATAATATAAAATCAAAACGACAAAAAAGTTTGTAAGAGTAGTTGCCGGCTTTCTCCATGCCAATGCTTTCCATTAAAAAATCCTCATTTATGTACACATATATATTCGTGATATGTATCTATGTATATAAATATATAGAGTATGTATATAGAGACAGGGAGAAATAGAGTGATGATGTGAAATTGTGAATGCATGAAAATGAATATGAGAATGAATAGGAATTATATATTACTCGTATATGTTATTATCATCGAAAAGGATGAAAAGAAATTAAGTCAATGTGATAACTGACAAATTTGCAGATACTATAAGGTATTGTTGTTCATGAGGGCAACATTGTCACATCGTCACTATTCATGTAGTCACATCATTGAAGAATATTGTCAAAATATATCTGAGACCGGCGATCCCAAACCCTGTCTCGTTTTTTGAGCACGGTAGCTTGTCAACATCGTCTGAAAAGGTTCGAGATTCCTTTTTTGAACCCGGTTTTGGGAATACCATGTTCGACTCACTTTTTTGAAACCGGTATTGGAAATACCGGTTTACCTTGTTTCACAAAATTTTTTTTGTCAAAACTTGTTTGGCAAAACACCTATCAAATACGTCCGTTTCAAAATTTTGTTCTTTAAAGTTAGACTGATCTTACTCGTATATTACAAGGAACGTATAACTATGCTTTTATAGGTCTACAACTTGCTTAAACGGAATATTGGGATTCCTTCTATCACATGTTGTTTGTGCTCAAAGTTTGATGAAGATGTCAATCACATTGCGGTTAGATGCGAGTATTCTAGACAAGTATGGAGTATTATCGCATTGTGTTGTAAGTTCCCAATAGCGAGATTTGACAATGTTAGTTGTCTTCTCAACTTCCCGCGTTGTTGTCCATGGAACGATAGGAGGAAGAAGCTTATGGAGGCTATCATCTTCATTACTCTTGCTATGATTTGGAGGTCCAGAAATGATCAGATTTTTGCTAACAAAATCCCAAAAGTTGAAGACACTATGGAGAACATTAAGACTCTATCCTTCTTATGGGTGACTAACAGGGGCAGATTTAAAGAGATTAGCTGGATTAGTTGGTGTAGAATGAACTTATTCCTGTAATTTTTTTCTTTTTTAAATGGTGATGTAACTATACTTGGGGGGTTCTAGTCATAGCTTCTTGCTATGTCAGGCTTTCTTTTATTATGAAATAAACTTGCTGTTCCAAAAAAAAAAAAAAAAGGTCTACAGCTTAGGTAAGTGTGTATTTGCAAATGTAGGAATTTGCGTAAGGATCGAATATGCTTTATGAATAAGAGTTTGAGGTAATATGTCCGGAGCATGAATTATTTCGGTAATGGATTGTAACCAAAGTTTTTCATAAAGCAAAACCAAAGAAGCCAAATAGTTGGGACAACAGGTCCTCTAGCGTATCTATTCGCAACATTCTTTAGCTAAACCAGAATTAAAATAATTATCTTAAAGATGACATGTCATTTCATTATTGCGGATTTGCACCGCACCTCTTGCATTTTTTTGATGAAAACCAAAATGGGTACATATTTTTGATATTCTATGATTTTTCTTCATTTTTCGTCTTGATCAAAAGAATCCGCTTTGTTAAAAAACGATTTATATGTAAATAGATGATTTATTTATTATTATTGTAGGTAGACAAACTTCAGTTGGATTTGGATCTCAAGGTGATTTTAATTTAGGGATGCATTTTGGGCTCGAGCAATGGTGGGCTCATTTTTCTTTAACCCGGATTTCGCTTTTGTTTTTTAAGAGCCTGCCATGTGCTTGGAGAGCAATGGTGGGCTCATTTTGCTTTACAAGACTTGAGCTAATTGTTTGTCGCTAAATGCCACATTTCCACCATGTAAGGAGACGGTGTTGATGTGGAATACAAGCTTCTTCCTGGTGGTCCCAGCAATGGAATCAAAGTCGAACAAGAACCAATACCATTATTGGCATATGAAAGCTTCATATGGAAAGAAGGTACATTTCATAAAAATATTGGTTTTACAAATATTGGTACTCTGCACAATTCTAAAATGCTGGGATATGAATTATTATATATATATATAATTATTATATATATATATATATATATATATATATTAGGGTGTCATTAGCTGAATTACTCCAGGTGATGACTAATGTACATGGGTTGCATACATGAATGGTAAATCGCAACACATTTTATCTCCATTTCTCTATATTTTGTGCGATATAAAACGTGGAGAAATGAGTATATCCAAATGTTTTCATTGATAAAAAGGCATTGCAGAGCTTAGCTACTCCTGTTGGTTATGTTGCACATGCGCGTTCTAAAATATCGACGCATTTTTTTGTGTGTATTTGATCATATATTCATCTTCATTTTTTGTATTAATACTTCATATTATATGGGGTGAAAAATTCGCAAATATTAGGCCTTCATAAGCAAGTCAGTGGCTAAAAAAGTTGTTTCTGATCTTGGCATTAATCTTGAAGTCCCATTTTCTTTATGTGTAGGTTTTATCATCATTTTGTTATATAAGTAGGATGGGTTCTTGACGAAGAAAACTAACTCCCTTCTTTGGTTTCTATGGTACTAGTGATATGATGCTATTTTTATCGTTTACAATTTACATTTGTCTCGCTAATATTACAAGATGAAGTTTATATATATATTTTTATTTGGGTATAGACGTTATCTCTTTATTCTTCGTGATATATATATATATAAAGTTAATGTGTTTAGTTTGCTCCTTATCCTTATTTATAAAACATTTTGTCCTTTTAGCAGTTAAAGTTTCTAATAAGGTTCAAGAATGTGTTTATGTTGTATTTTTAGAATAGCTTTTGCTCTATTTTGTACTTTGATATCTAGCACCTCGCTAGATTTATATTAAACAAAATTCTTTCTTGTCGTTAAAAAAAAAGAAAATTTTTTTGTTCCTCATCCTTGTTTACCATTTTAAACATTTGGTAATCTTATTTGGCCCAACTATATTTACATAATTTATCTTGTAACTCCTAAATACCTACATTACTCATTTACATTTATTACATTTACATCAATTACCTAGATTACTCATCACTGCCGTCACTACCACAATGTAAATGCTTGTCGTATTGCGTGAGTATCCGTAGTATTTGTTTTAAGGGGAAGAGAATAGTCACCAATCGGTAAACCTTACCAAATTTGCCACGTTCGCAACAACTAATAAAAAACTTTCTAAATCAAAACTCTTCAAATATCCCCGAGACTTTACCAAATTGGAGGTCCACCAAATGTTATGAACTTACCCAATTTTCATATTACTTTATCTTTTTACATATATTTTTAATGCATAAAATCAAAACAATATGAAAATAAAAGTATCACATTTCGTCAAAAATATGAAAAAAAAACATTACATAAATTTAAAAAGAAAAAATATTACATAACAAATATTCTAAAAATGTGTAATATATGCACACGAAAAATACTTAGTTACATTATGTAGGCTGTATATGACTATTTGAACAAGTGAAGGCAGTAAATAGTAAAAATGAGAAATAATTTTGGATTCGAGTCATCTTCTATTCTTCTTGCGCAAAACTGCAGTCCGATTTTAAAACCCAAAATTAAAAATCAAAATCAATATCTATATCTTTTTTTTTTTGAAAAGTAAAGGTTTCATTCACACTCACCCCGACAAATAACCGGCGGTGTATATATGTACAATATTTACATCAAACTATAACACCTTAAATTTACACCAATCCTCCCATGAAATAGCCTTATGTTTCGATCTATTCATAAACCAAAGATACCCTACCAACTTAATACTTTGAATAATATAATTAGTGTTGAGAGATCCATTATCGAATTTAATTTCATTCCTTGCTTTCCAAATACTCCAACACCCAATAATGATGATACCCTTGAGCGCTTCTTTCTCCTCCCTGCTCTTCCCAGAGTGGTCACTGATTTCCAGAAGGTCTTTTAGGTCGAAAACAAAAAACGGTGCAGTGTTGCACCAAACCTGAATCGAATGCCAAACTCTAGCCGCCACGATACATTCGCAAAAAATATGATCCACCGTTTCAATACCTTCGCTGCATAGTACACGGTCCATCTCCATGTTTCCAAACGTGCAATTTCTCTCTTGAAGGGCCTGCATCGTGGGAATACGGTTCAAAGCCGCTCTCCACATAAAAAGATTACACTTTCTTGGCACCCATTTGCACCAATCGAAGATAAAACCATTGTTACAGAACCTATCGCTAATAAGGAAATCTTTCACATTCTTCACAGTGAGCGTATTGTCTTTTCCTCCTAGCCATATCCATCTATCCTTGCCACTTCCCCTTGTCACCTCGTCCATCTCACTGGTCAGCATCTCGAGTTCCCTTAGTTTTTCAGGTGATTCAGGATGACGCACCCAGTTCCAAATTAACCGTCTTTCATCAGTGTCAAAAAAGATCTTATCGTTGATTAGGGAATTTTTATCCTTATCTAACTTGAAAAGCAACGGGTAAGTCTTCAATAACGGCCCTTTAGCCCACCAATTGTCAATCCAAAACTTGATTTCCTTGCCATCACCAATCACCCCTTTAATTAGATTGTTAATGCCCCTGTTTCCCATCTTCACCCCCTCGATACATTTAACAATATTTGACCACGTCCCATGGATATATTTGTTGTAAGGAATATGATACCAACCTCTCTTTGTGTCGTGAATTGCAGCAATAATTTTCCTCCAAAGGCTGTCCGTCTCGGTCTTATATCTCCACACCCATTTACTGAGTAATGCCACGTTAATGTCTTTTAATCTACTAATCCCCAAACCTCCCTTGTCCCTCGGTGAAGCAACTTTCTACCAAGAGACCCAATGCACTTTCCTTCCTGAATCCGAACATCCCCATAGGAACTTCCTCATAATCTTTTCCAGGCCATCGATTACCCCCGTCGGTGCTTTGAACAAAGAAAATACGTTTGTGGGGATACACTCCATCACAGATTTAATGATGATAACCCTGCCAGCCATCGACAAACTAATAGCTCTCCATTTAGATAATCTAGACTCGAAAATATTGAACAGAAAACTCCAATTAGTCAATCTGTTCATATTGGCACCAATCGTCACACCAAGATATTTGAAAGGAAAACTTCCAGCCGAACAATGCACAATTCTTGCCATCTACTCCACCTCATTATTATTCACTCCAATACCAAAAATGTAACATCTTGAAACTTTTATTTAACGGTTGACTTGAGTCGTTAAGTCAACACTTTGTGTCCGTTAAGTCTCTAGGAGATTTAAGGATTATATGTGTTTTATGTGCTATATGTGTAAGGCTTTAATGCCTTAAAGATTGATATGATTATGTGTTTAAGGTATATTTTAAATGCCTTGGAGGTGCTTGAAGTGTTTAATGTGTTGTAAGTATTCCCAATAGGTGATTTTAGCCTAATATGAGCCATAAGGAAGTCTAGGGACTAGTTTTGACATATGTGGAAACTAAAAAACGGGATTAGGGTTACTAATCAGATCATTAGCCCCAAAATCATATTTCACTCTTCTCCTTTGAACCCTAGAACCGCCCCCCTTTTCTCTTGAGCAATCCTAGTGCGTTTCTTGCGATTTCGGGTGGATTTATGATCAATCGATGCATGTATTCGATCCGTTAATCATCCTCCAAGGTATAGATGGTAATCCTTGCTTATTATCACTCATTTTCATCCTTATAATTCGTTCATACCTGGACCTATTGAGTAATGGTTGATTGTAATCGTTTTGTGGTTAGATTTGACGATTTCGGGTCAATCAGTGATTGTTATTGCAATCATTTAGTATCTTGAGATTACCTACAGGTATGAAATCATTGTTAATGTCATTTTAATGTTCAAATATAACAAATATAGGGTTCACACCTGGTCTAGAGGTTTGATTTGGATTCGGTTGCGTCAGTGAGTCGATTTAGGTCATTTCGGGTGTCAAATCGATTGTATAATGTGTCTAATGAATCCATAAATCAATTGTCGATTTCATAATATTAATTGATTAATATTTTGGTATATATGAGCAGTAGAGGTCTTGGTGATTTGCCATGGATGTTTGATGGTCAAAAATGTGAAAGTAGTCTACAAAAAGACAAGTAGTCTACAAAATTAGAAAGTAGTCTACAAAAGAGTCTAGTAGTCTACAAAAGATGAAAGTAGTCAACAGTGAATATTATTCGACACGTATATGAATTGAAGGTCGGTTTAGCTTCATTTATACTCGTTAATTGGTCCTATATTTATTATAGGTAGTCGGGGATACTTGCTTTGCACGGTAGCTTTAGTTATCGTTTGTGTGCGCTTCTACGAGGTAAGATACACTATTTTGTCACGCTGAGGGTTCAACAAAACATAGTTTTCATATAATAACTTCCCCAAATGGTATCTTGTTTTGCTTATGGGTAATCGGGATTACACGGGAGGTGATATGGGCTATGTAGATGCATATTGAAGCCTGAAATGCTACCCCTATGATATGCAATGCTATGAGATGCGTAATGATATATGACATGAAATGAAGAATGAATGTGTACGATATGTAATGACAGAGTATATGCATTGATATACGATTTATGATGACCTATGATATGTAATGTTATGAAATACCTTGAGATGTTATGAAATACGATATGTGATGATCTATGATATGTAATGATAGAGTATATGCATTGATATACGATTTATGATGACCTATGATATGCAATGACCTATGATGCGTAATGATATATGACATGAAATGACGAATGAATGTGTACGATATGTAATGACGCGCTTAACATGTATATGTGCATGTGTAAATGTGATTGATTATGATGTGTAACGAAATGTTAATGATGATGATGCTTATGATGTTGTCATGATGTAAACATTCATGCTATGCGATGAAACGATTTGTGATGATTATAAGGAAGTGCACTATATGTAATATGTGATGAATTCATGGCTTGTACACACCTAGCACACTAGACTTACTAGGTATGCCATGACACGTGCACGTTTAAGGGCCCAAAATGTGGAGATGAAAATATATGTGGGATTGTTTAAACTATATGTGATACGTGGGAATGCTCGAGCGAATTAACGTGGGAAGTGTTAAGCTTAACCCGTGCTAGTTATTGCCAAGCTAGTGCGTTGATGTGGTTGCTTGGGTGGCTCCTTGCAACATAGTTACGTGGGATGAGTATCTCCGGGTGGCCTGACTAACCACCAATGTCTTTGAACATACGGAATGCTCTTGGATCGGAATTTCCTTTCCTTAACGATAATGATGGACCACCGAAAGGTATGCCCCATCAAATCGGGTGTGAGGTTCCCTGTCAGGTCTTATGACCGCCTACACACAACCACTCACCTTATATGTGAAACGTGGGAATTATATGTGATACGTGGGAATGCTCGAGCGAATTAACGTGGGAAGTGTTAAGCTTAACCCGTGCTAGTTATTGCCAAGCTAGTGCGTTGATGTGGTTGCTTGGGTGGCTCCTTGCAACATAGTTACGTGGGATGAGTATCTCCGGGTGGCCTGACTAACCACCAATGTCTTTGAACATACGGAATGCTCTTGGATCGGAATTTCCTTTCCTTAACGATAATGATGGACTCGTACCTTATTGATTAAAGTGGGATCTTCTTTAATGTTTAAATGGACAAATGATTAATCAACCATGTGTTATCTTACTTAGCTAATTCGTTAGCTAACACTTGTTTCTTGAAATGTGTTGTTCCCTCAGGTTTAGCAAGCTTGAGCTAGATGACAAATAAAGTGCGAGGCATGGGTAGATTGTAATGAAGTTAGCTCTAGTTTACCCATAGTTGCTTCTCATTAGACGATTGACATTTATTTAGATGTTATTGACTATGTAATTACCTTTGATATTGGTTGTTTAATGTTGGGCAACCGTTGGATTTCCATTGAAGCTATTTATGATGACATTGCTAGTAACACCGTTTAATAATTGAACCAAACCGGTCCTTTGGTTCGGTCTTTTAAAGTTTGCTTCCGCTATCTTTTGACGCCGTTAGGCAAAATTTTTGTAAATCCATATTTTTAAACGGCAGGCGTTACAAAAAAGATTGGACTTCCCAGATGTATCTTTAAACCCGAGCATAAATTAAACACCCTAAGAAGCTTTGCCACATTTTTCAGATTATCTTCTTCCCATTCACCCATAATCATACAATCATCGACGTAAAGTAAATGAGACAAAACATCCCATCCTTATCTAAATCGACCCCCTTCACCATTCCAGCCGTCAAAGCATTCTTGAAAAACACTGAGAGAGCTTCCATAACAATAATGAACAAAAACGGGGCGATTGGGTCTCCCTGTCTCATTCCTTTGTGACATTGGAACTCAAAAGTGGGAGACCCGTTCACTAAGATAGACGACCTGGCAGATTCAAGGATACCACGAACCCACTTACACCATTTATTTGGAAACCCCATCCATTCCATAATTGAGATCAAAAAACCCCAGTTGACATTGTCATACGCTTTCTCAAAGTCTATCTTGAAAGCGAACAGTTTTCTTTGCTTCTTCTTAGCCCAAGACATTATTTCATTGAGAACGAGCGACCCATCAATAATATTCCTACCTCCCCAGAATGCCGTTTGATTAGGGGATATAACAGTCCCCAAAACCTTCTTCATTCTGTTGGCAAGTACCTTCGAAATAGCTTTATTAATAATCCCGATCAAATTAATTGGACGATAATCATTAAGCTCCACCGGATCTTTGACTTTTGGAATGAGGGTAATGAATGACGACCCGCATCCTCTATTAATCTTCCCTGGAACAAAAAACTCGTTAAACATATCAATAAAATTGTTCTCCAAGAGGTGCCAGAACCGTTTGATGAATCTGAAATTGAAACCGTCGGGCCCGGGGGCCTTGTCATCGCCACAATCAAAGACAGCATCCTTTATCTCCCCTGGGGTGAAAACTTTAATGAGATCATCAGCCTCCTGACTGTACAGAACCGCCCCAGACCAACTCGTCAATTTGGGCCTAGAAGCCCAGTCATCTTGAAACTTATTTCTGAAGAAGTCATATATGTGTTTCTTAACAAGTTTAGGCTTATCCACCCAGTTTCCATCCATCTGGACTCCTTGAATAGCATTCACCGATTTTCTTTTATTTATAAAACCATGAAAAAACTTTGAATTCTCGTCCCCATCGATCGCCCATTTAATTCTTGCCTTTTGCTTCAAATCTTTTGCTTTAGCCTCTTTTAACTCGATTACATTCCTTAAACATTCCATTCGAATCCAGCTTTCCTCATCATTTAGCTCCCTTTCTTCGAGTAAAATATCCATCTCTTCCAGTTCTTTTTTACATCTCTCCATCTCTTCCCCTTCCTTTTCTTTTGACTCCTCGCGCCAATCTTTGACATGCTGCCTTATATGTTTGAGTTTCATCATCAGTTTCACTTCCGCCCTTCCTTGAAATTCGAACGACTCTATGGAACTCTCCACCACCTCAATAAGTTCACCATTATCTAGCCATGAATTAAAAAATCGAAAAGGCTTCGGGCCATAATTCAAGTTCTTAAAAGACAAAAGAATCGGATTGTGGTCAGACAAGAAGCGTGGCAGTGCTCTCAGACTAGCGACAGGCCAAGTATCCATAACCTCCAAACCCACAAGGAATCTATCGATTTTGCTTAGTTTGACTCTACCTTTATCTTCCTTACCAAAAGTAAAACGACTGCCTTTCATTTCGTACTCATGTAAATCAGCCTCGAAAATGAACTCATTAATATCCCTTGCACACACCGGATTAAAAATGGAGCCTTTTCTATCTTCGTTAATTCTGACAGCATTAAAATCCCCCATCATAACCCACATCCCCTTCTCCTCATTTTTCAAATTTATCAGATCGATCCACAACTTCTTTTTATCTTTAATTTTTTGTGGTGCATAAATATTTGCCACATAAAATACCGACCTGTCACCGCTGTCTTGATGTAAGGTATAAACTCTAACCATTAGTTGAGTTATGCCGCTCTGCGAGTGGGGAACCACCGACCTGTCACCGCTGTCTCAACTATTAAAGATGATAATATCGTATAACTGCTTTAGTGTTTAGCTAGTGAGCATGACTGTAGTGTGGGAGTATATCTAAGTAGTGACTCACAAGTACACAAACGAATGAATATAAATGCCTTGCTAGTAGCTAGTAGTTCTGATTGCTATACAAACCTTAATTAAGTGCTTAACTAGTCAGCAGAAAGAAGTAAGATTGAGCTGTAAGACATGTGGAAGTATAGAACTGTTTTAGAGGTATTAACACAAATAAAAAGTTAGCTTTTAGTCTTGATTGACCAATTATCTTGCCTCTAGCTATAGCTTACTGATTTTGTCTAAAGCTTTCTCAAATCATTTTGCATGAGGACAAACAAAGACTTAAGTGTGGGGGTATATGATGAGCGTCCATTTTGTGATAAAAGCCCCTATCGAAAGGCCTCATTTCTATGTCTAAAATGAGTTAATATTCCGGAACTATTGGTACTTAATGAGTCGTATGTTTATGCAGGTTCACGGAAGATGCGAGAGAGGGTAAATGGCATCAAGTAACTCAAGATGAAGGCCTATGAAGTTACAAGACACAAGGAGGTGATTCGGGAGCCGAACAAAGAAGTACGAACTGCAGCAGGAGCTACCAGCGCCGCTGGCCAATCACTAGTACCGCTCACCTCAGCCCAGCCCAGCGCCGCTGGCCTAGTCCCAGCGCCGCTGGGAAGCCCATCCAGCGCCGCTGGGCGGCCCAGATCAGCAACCGACTTATTTCACTATTTAAGTCGAACTAACCCTCAAACCCTAAAGAGAGAGCTGATTCAGCAGCCCTAGCCGCCCATATTCAACCCTAGGTCGACTTTAAAGATTCCAAGGAGGTTTTGGAGCTTCTAACACCTTCCGATCTTCATCCTCGGTCTAGATCTACTTTTCTATTTTACTTTCAGTTGGTAAACAATGTCTTTCATCTTTTCAAACTTTGTTATTCCTTTAATAATGTCAGGCTAGTAGGCTGAATACTTATTTGGATCAATGTGATCATGTAGACGTTTATTGTTTTACTTTATTTTTTAGAATCTGTTGGAGTGTGTTTTACTGTTTATCGTAGATCCATGTTTTACTAGTTCTTCATATTATTATCGGTTCTATATCTGAATGTATTAGTTTAATTCTAATGATCGGTCTATAATCATACACTAGGATTAATACATAAGGATGGAAAACACTAGTCGGTCTTTAACTAGTTGTAAAAGGTGATTCACTTGTAACTGAGGGATTCAGAACCATAGTAATTAGGATGAATAGAACATGATGCTTAACAATGTCAGACGCGATCCTTTGACTTGGAAATGAGCACTGTGGTCACCGGAGATAATTACTATCTGGTCATGGCTTAAGAGCCGGATAACTGAAAGATGAATTAGTAACACGAACTTTAGGTCATTAATGCTTAAAAAATGAATCTAACGAGAATTTGTTTATAGGGTAGTGTGAGTCTAGCGACAGCACTAGTTAATTAGGCAAAGTGAATCTAACGAGAATCTGAGCCGTGATTAAGTTTCCAACAGTCTAGCAAATGGGTAGGATAGTATTTGGTCGTACCATGAGATCGGAGATGCCAAACAAGTATTTTAATTTTATTACTGTTATTTGCTTTTTCAAGCTATTTTCAGACTAAGCATCTCGCTGAATAAGCGGTTGCGGCTTATATTTACTTTTCAGTATTTTAATTAGTTTAATAGGAAATCGTGACAACCCCACAACCGCTAGAATTACACATATTATTAGATTAGGTAGTGCAAGCGTCCCTGCGAACGATCCTGTAACTTATCACTTGACTATACTACACTGACCGGGTTCTCTGCTCGTAAATGTGTGTGTTTTTCAGATAATTACTTGTACAACAATTATAAATTTAAAAGCAGAAATAAAAACAGACATCATCAAAGCTTTTTGGCGCCGCTGCCAGGGACGCGACGCATTCTTAGTTTAGTAGTGTAATTCGATCCTATTTTGTGTTTCGGCACGAAGTAGTTACTTTTCAGTACTTAGATTTAAGTCATTTAGGTTTAGAAATCAAATTAGGTCAAATTAAGTTTTTAGGTCAAAATTAGGGTTTACTTAAATTAGCTAGTGTTTTTCATTTTCTTAGAATTTCAAAAATCCAAAAATATTTTTTATTTTATCGTTTTTAGTTGTTAAGGTTAGATTGTTTGCACTTAGATTAATTTTAATTTGTTCTTGAAGTTACTAATCGTTTTTGTGTTTTGTGTTTGTTTTCGTTCTGGTTTTTCTTTTTTCTTTCATTTTCGTTTAGTGTGTTTCAGTTAAGATAGGTACATTGCATTGGAAAGGATTCGAAGAACCTGTTTGGGAATGAAGGAAGATGTTAAAGTGGGAAAAAGCGAAAACAAATTATGTTCAGGAAGTCCCAGCGGCGCTGGCAGGTCACCAGCGCCGCTGGAAGCCCAGGCCAGCGCCGCTGGAAGCTTCCCAGCGCCGCTGGGAGCCCACCAGCACCGCTGGAAGTACACCAGCGCCGCTGGGAGACACTGTTCGATCCTCAAACTTCCCGTTTCACGCTTCGACAACTTGTGAACCCTTCGATGACAGTCGGGAAGGTGTACTAAGACATAATGTGGAATGTTTTGAGGAACTATAGTTTGAGAATTGGGAGAATGCATGGCTTCGCATGAAGGAGACCGTAAGCTTGCTTGATGATGAAGATTTAAAGCCCATAGAGTATGTGCCTTGGTTTTATCACGGATTACAAGATAAAGAAAGGGCCAGACTATGCTACGAAGTAGCAAGTAATCTATTCTTGAACAAGACAAAGGAGGCCTTAGAATTTCTCGAAAGAAAGGTGCATCAAGAAGAACACGAGTACAAGAAAAATCATCGTTTCATAAGTAAGCTCAAATCGGAAGGAGTATTCAAAGGAGGCGTGGAAAGCATAATAGGAAAAAGACCGGAGGAGAAAAAGTATGATTGGAGGTGTGCTGAGCGGAAAATGGCAAAGAAGGAACCAAAAAGCGAAGAAGATAACGAATCGGGAACCATCAGGACACACAAGCGCCGCTGGGAGCTCCTCGAGATTTCAATCAGCAACCTTTCGAGCGGGATTCCAAGAATTCGGACCAGTTTTGCGTGCCTATAGGGTTTAGGATTTGGTTTGATAGAGATTTACAAGCTGCCTACGAGCATGAAGTGAAATGCATCGAAGTCAAAGAAGAAGAAAAGAACAACAACGGTGATTATATGGAAGAAGAGTTACATTTTGACTTTGAGACTACCGACCCGGTCTTGGACATGCAAAACTTCAAGCAACACGAATATGAAAAAGTGGATGAGTCATGGGAGCGTATGAAACAGATCGTGAGGCGAGTAAGGAAGAAAACACATTGTGACGATTTGGAGGTCACAGATTTCTTTTATTATGGTATGGAGGATTATGCCCGTCGTGCTATTGATAAAGCCGCTTATGGATGCTTTCATAACCAACCAGCCGAGTTCAGAATAAAAATCTTAGATGATGCATTCTATGAGGCTGAGTTTGAAGAAGAGGAAGATGGAAACAAGGAATGGGAGAAGACACAAAACCTAATAGAAGAATTCGATAAGGGAGATACGGTACCGTATTGTCTAAAGATGCGTAATCAACTAGCTTTAAGGAATATGTTAAGGAAGTTCAAACAAAGGAAGGGAGAGACGGTTAAAGTAGCTTGGAAAAGAATAAAAGCTCTCTATGAAAATTGTGAAATCCATGAATTTGACTGTTAGGTCCGTTTGACCGATGCATATCGAGATCTGTACGAATCTAGATGTACAGAATCCATCTAGATCCGTTCTTGAGGCTATAAATATAATCACACATATACAAACAAATATATGATAAGAATATGAGATAAACAATAAGAATTCCTTTGTTATTTCAGTCATATGAATACAATTCGTATTGATTACATCAAAACAGGAACGAATTACAACCTATCATGATGACTCTAATAACAATGAATAATATGGTGGACTTACGGACTGAGGTTTGCGCATACCTCAGCCTGCCGTGAATGAAATCTGTCTAGACTCAAATCATTAACTATAAACAAAAACCTAAGACAACTATATATAGGGCTGGACTATGGCGTCTGACATAATAGCTTTGATGTTAATAACCTCAAAGGATCAACATCAAAGGATTAACCTCAAAGGATTAACATCAAAGGATTAACTTCAAACAAATAACTTCAATGAACTTCAAAGCCTTTAAAATGCCAGCCTTAGAATTGTATTGCAGCGGACAATAATAAGTGCACAGAAACTGCACTAACATTGACCGTACTACTTTGTTGAAGAAATTCGTCGATGGATTGAGAGGTGAAAGCTCGGAAATGATTAAAAGGATCTTAGGAATGGGGCTGATGGACGTTGGAATCTACATAGCTTATGAATTTCTCGAAAATGAGGTGTGTGGAGGAATAGAGGAGAAAATGGAAAAGGACAAAAGAGATGAGAAGGCACGAAGGAAAGAATACTTGGAACAGCTAAGGAAATTCCATATTGATCAGAGACATAGAGAGAAAGCTGCCCGAGAGAAAGACGAAACCGAATCGTGCAAAATCAGAAAACCTGGAACCGCCACGGAGTTACCAGCGCCGCTGGCACCCCTCCAGGTGATGCCCAGCACCGCTGGCACCTAGCCAGCGCCGCTGTCACTCTTCCAGGTGAGATCCAGCGCCGCTCGGGCATGCCCAGCGCCACTGGCACCCCTGCAATCCCGAATTTCGCAAAATCAATTCCGTCACCACCCGAACCAGCCCTGGAAATCAAACACCGATGGACGTGGAGATGGTTGAAGCTACTGAAGCACGAAGGAACTTGATGTGTCGTATTTTATACCATTTCCCGCATGATTTTAGAATCAATTATTCGTAATTTTTATAGTTTTATATCCAACTTTCGATGCTTTGAGGTAGTGTTGAGTGTTTTCAGGTTGGAGAATGAATATACGGATGAATTGGTTCATTTTGATGATTCATGGAAGAAACGAGAGAAGGACTCGGTTGAAATCAAGTGAAAGACAAAGAAAACGAAAACTGGAGCCTCTAACACCCGTTATCCCTGTAACGGCAGTTAGGCATATTTTTCTGTTTCTTTCTGTAACTGCCGTTAGGTGTTCTTCAGAGGTGTAACGCCCGTTACATGTGTAACAGCCGTTAGGGCTTATTTTGGCAATTAATGCTAATAAATGTTTAGGGCTCGTTACTGTAGCGTGTAACGCCCGTTACATGTGTAACAGCCGTTAGGGCTTATTTTGGCAATTAATGCTAATAAATGTTTAGGGCTCGTTACTGTAGCGTGTAACGCCCGTTACATGTGTAACAGCCGTTAGGGCTTATTTTGGCAATTAATGCTAATAAATGTTTAGGGCTCGTTACTGTAGCGTGTAACGCCCGTTACATGTGTAACAGCCGTTAGGGCTTATTTTGGCAATTAATGCTAATAAATGTTTAGGGCTCGTTACTGTAGCGTGTAACGCCCGTTACATGTGTAACAGCCGTTAGGGCTTATTTTGGCAATTAATGCTAATAAATGTTTAGGGCTCGTTACTGTAGCGTGTAACGCCCGTTACATGTGTAACAGCCGTTAGGGCTTATTTTGGCAATTAATGCTAATAAATGTTTAGGGCTCGTTACTGTAGCGTGTAACGCCCGTTACATGTGTAACAGCCGTTAGGGCTTATTTTGGCAATTAATGCTAATAAATGTTTAGGGCTCGTTACTGTAGCGTGTAACGCCCGTTACATGTGTAACAGCCGTTAGGGCTTATTTTGGCAATTAATGCTAATAAATGTTTAGGGCTCGTTACTGTAGCGTGTAACGCCCGTTACATGTGTAACAGCCGTTAGGGCTTATTTTGGCAATTAATGCTAATAAATGTTTAGGGCTCGTTACTGTAGCGTGTAACGCCCGTTACATGTGTAACAGCCGTTAGGGCTTATTTTGGCAATTAATGCTAATAAATGTTTAGGGCTCGTTACTGTAGCGTGTAACGCCCGTTACATGTGTAACAGCCGTTAGGGCTTATTTTGGCAATTAATGCTAATAAATGTTTAGGGCTCGTTACTGTAGCGTGTAACGCCCGTTACATGTGTAACAGCCGTTAGGGCTTATTTTGGCAATTAATGCTAATAAATGTTTAGGGCTCGTTACTGTAGCGTGTAACGCCCGTTACATGTGTAACAGCCGTTAGGGCTTATTTTGGCAATTAATGCTAATAAATGTTTAGGGCTCGTTACTGTAGCGTGTAACGCCCGTTACATGTGTAACAGCCGTTAGGGCTTATTTTGGCAATTAATGCTAATAAATGTTTAGGGCTCGTTACTGTAGCGTGTAACGCCCGTTACATGTGTAACAGCCGTTAGGGCTTATTTTGGCAATTAATGCTAATAAATGTTTAGGGCTCGTTACTGTAGCGTGTAACGCCCGTTACATGTGTAACAGCCGTTAGGGCTTATTTTGGCAATTAATGCTAATAAATGTTTAGGGCTCGTTACTGTAGCGTGTAACGCCCGTTACATGTGTAACAGCCGTTAGGGCTTATTTTGGCAATTAATGCTAATAAATGTTTAGGGCTCGTTACTGTAGCGTGTAACGCCCGTTACACTTTGTAACGGCCGTTACACGGGGTTTTTTTGGCAACAAATGCAAGTAAATGTTTAGACCCGATGATTGACATGTAAGCTGATCCAAGTAGGTGTCTTTCAATATTATTGTCTTTAAAATCATTTGGATTTCTTTTCGATTAATCCTTTGGGATTACTAATTATTGACTAACTTTTGCAAAGTGACAATTCGGTCACAACCCCCCTTTTTACTTGAATTACTTAATGCCTTCAATTACTTAGTTTTAGTCCCTGTGTTCGATCCTGGACTTACCTTTGAGCTATACTATATACGAACGGGTCCACTGCCCGAGAGTGTGTAGTAGTCAGTTTTAGGGTATTTCTTGTTTATAAATTTTAAACTCGATTTTACACATCAAGTTTTTGGCGCCGCTGCCGGGGACTTAATTTTAAGTAGTTGTTTATTTTGTAGTTCGATCCTTTTTCACATTCATTTGTGAGAAAGTTATTGCTTTATCAGATAGTTTGTATTTTATTTTATTTCAATTATACCACAGGTGCGGTTGACGGTTTGTTTGTGGTGAGTGTGCAGGTTCTTGTTAGTTGATGAACACAAGAGCTTCTGGCCGACCTTTGCTTAGCCCTTTGTCTAATCCAGGGAAAGTTAGACGCCGCTTAGTGTCAAGAAGTAGCCAGGAACCATTCACACCCGTCAAAATAGATTTAGAAACCGAAACCAGTGTCCCACCCGTTCAGGATTTAGAAGATCAGTTGGTTAATAAGTTGAAAGAAGCAGGTAAAGTATTTGGGAGTGGGGAAGATTCAGATTCAGAAGAAGAAGAGAAACTCCAAACACCTGAACCGAGTACTATTGTCATACCTAGAACCAATCTTAATATTAACCAACAACAAAGGGGTAGAAGAATGGGTGATGAACAACCGGTAGATCCGAATGCCCGTCCGTACGGGGAGAGAAGAAGAAATATACCGGCGGACCGGGGCACAGGTATTCGCCCTCCGAATATTTCAGTGGATTTCTCTTTGAAAGGGAATCATCTCAAGAGTGTGGAAGAAGATAAGTTTGATGGGATTCGAAGAAATGACCCATATGCACATCTTGAGAGGTTTGAGAAGATATGTAGGCTTTATCAATATGGTACAGGGCAAGCGGAAGCCGTTAAGTTAGAACTATTTCCTATGACTCTCATTGGAGATGCATCTTCATGGTTTAAGGAGTTACCCGAAAACTCATTTACCACTTGGGCCGAACTTCGAGAAGGCTTTATTGATGAGTTTTATTCGGTTAGAACTCAAAGACAATTAGAAAACAAAATCAGAGGTTTTTCTCAAGAACCCGGTGAAGATGTGGTTGATGCATGGAAAAGGTTCAAGGAAATGTTGAGGAATTGCCCCGGACATAGTATGGGCACCGAAGAAAGCTTTGAGATTTCCTATGATGGTTTGGATAGGAAAACAAAAAGGGAGCTCGGATATGCATTTGGGGGAAGTCTCAATAACATTTCCCCAAATGAAGGATATAAGATACTTGAGGATATGGCTAGAGAGTTTTCTACAAGGGATGAAGACCGTGATAAGAGATCTAGTAGAACCACCGTGGCTAAGGTGGAAAGTAGTGATGACTCTAAGCTTATCACCGAAGTCAAGGCTCTCTCGAAGCAAATGAATGAGAGATTTGATAGTCAAGATACTAGATTCAAGAGCCTTGAGAGAGATGTTAAGGTTATGGCCGACGGGTGTGAGCATTGTGGAGACTTGCATTATTTGGAGGATTGCCCGGATAAACCCGTGAAAGATGTTAGCTATGTTCAGAATCAAGGGAACTTCAACCAAAATACCGGTTATCAAAACCAGCCATCAGGTAGTTCTTACCCTTCTTCTTCTTTTGTTAATGCTAACACTTCTGGTTATGGTGGTAACAGGTTTAAAAGGTTCACCAATCAAAGAGGCTCGGATCCGGAATTAAGAGACATAGTGAAGGAGTTCATTGGTGCCCAAAAGGCAACTAATGAACAAGTTGCAGAGGAGTCAAAGAAGGTGATTCATGTTTTGGACGCTTTGACTACTCGCTTGGATGGACTTGGACATAAGTTGGATCAAGGAGCTAAGAATCAACAAGCTACCATCAAAGATTTAGAAGGAAGACTCGAGAGGCTAGGAAACTCGAATAGGCAGCCCGGTACTCTACCGAGCAACACTCAACAGAATCCAAAGCCTCAATCCAATAACCAAGGGCAAAGTAGTCAAGGATCGGGACAGAAGTACACCCCTCCAAATGCTCGAAATGAGCAAGTGAATGCCATAACTACAAGGACGGGTAAGACTTATGATTCTGCAAATCCTTTACCTTATGATTCTTCTCCACTTGTGCAGGAAAATGAAGAAGAGGAGACGGTTGATGAAGAAGTTGAGATGGAACCGAACCAAGCCGTACCGAAACCGGCCGTTCCATCCAAACCCGCTGAGAAACCGACGGTGAAGCCATATCAACCAAAGATTCCATTTCCTCAACGGTTGAGGAAAGAAAAAGTGAAGGAACATTTTAAGAAATTTGTTGATCTTATTCAATCTGTGAATATAACTGTTCCTTTAGTTGATTTGCTTGCAAGTATGCCTAATTATGCAAAGTTCCTCAAGGAACTTGTAAGTGACAAGAAGAAGCTTGAAGAGGCTAAGACTGCGGTTATGAGTGCCGAATGTTCAGCAATCATTCAGAATCAAATTCCTCCCAAATTGGAAGATCCAGGGAGTTTTCTAATTGCTTGTTCTTTTGGTGCTTATTTGTGTGAGGCATTGGCCGATCTAGGGGCTAGTATCAATTTGATGCCTTATTCAGTTTATAGGAAGTTGTCTCTAGGAGAATTGACCCCTACCCGCATGAGCATTAGGCTTGCGGATCGTTCGTTCCAATATCCCATGGGGATAGCGGAAAATTTGCAAATTAAAGTAGGGCATATGATTTTTCCTGTTGATTTTGTTATTCTTGAGATGGAGGCGGATGCCAAAGTCCCCCTCATTTTAGGCCGACCATTCCTTATGACCGCGGATGCTGTCATCCGGGTTAAGGCTAAGGAAATTTCCCTAGGGTCGGTAATGACCGTGTTGTTTTTAATGTTGATAGAGCACTAAAGCATCCTTACTCGTGTAATGAAACTTGTTTCAGGTTAGATGTGATTGAAGAAGAAGATGCTTTGGAGAAAGAGCTCATGGATTGCTTGGACATGGAAGAGGGAGAAGCATTGCTAGCTTGCAGTGAAGAGGAGCAAGAATTGGTTGGAGATATGATGCGAGAGATTATGGCATTAAGTGTTGATGAGACTCCCCCAGGAGATGAGACCTTTGAAGAGATCACCACTAGTGATAGCACACGGGTGCTAACTTCGGTAGAGAACCCTCCTACCGACTTGGAACTCAAGCCGCTTCCGGACCACCTTGAGTATGCATATTTGGAAGGTACATCTCTTTTACCCGTTGTCATCTCATCCTCATTAATGGAGGATGAGAAATCTAGACTTATGACCGTCCTAAAGGCCCATAAAAAGGCCTTTGCATGGAAAATTTCCGATATTCTGGGTATAAGTCCAGAATTTTGCAAACATACCATTAACTTTGTTGATAATGTGAAACCGGTTGTGCAAAGGCAACGAAGATTGAATCCAAATATGAAAGATGTGGTAAAAAAGGAGATAATTAAGTTGCTTGATGCGGGAATCATATTCCCCATCTCGGATAGTCCATGGGTAAGTCCGGTACATTGTGTACCGAAGAAGGGTGGGATGACCGTAATTTTGAATGGTAAAAATGAATTGGTTCCCACAAGGACCGTCACGGGGTGGAGGGTATGTATTGATTATCGGAGATTGAATGATGCTACCCGCAAAGACCATTTCCCCTTGCCCTTTATTGATCAAATGCTCGAACGGCTCGCCGGTAACGAATATTTTTGCTTTTTGGATGGGTTCTCCGGGTACTTCCAAATACCCATTGACCCCAAGGACCAAGAGAAGACCACTTTTACTTGCCCTTTTGGCACTTATGCCTATAGAAGGATGCCATTTGGTCTTTGCAATGCTCCAGGTACTTTTCAAAGATGTATGATTGCCATATTTCAGGACATGATCGAAACATCCATGGAGGTTTTTATGGATGACTTTTCTGTTTTCGGTAGTTCTTTTGAAAACTGTCTTGAAAGTCTTGATAGAATGCTTGAAAGGTGTGAAAGGGCACACTTGGTCTTAAATTGGGAAAAGTGTCATTTTATGGTGAAAGAAGGTATTGTTTTGGGACACAAGGTTTCAAAAGCGGGATTAGAGGTAGATAAAGCAAAAATTGATGTTATAGCTAAATTGCCTCCACCCACTAATGTCAAATCAATTAGAAGCTTTTTAGGTCATGCGGGTTTCTATCGTCGGTTCATAAAAGACTTTTCTAAGATAACTCGACCTATGACTAAATTGCTAGAAAAAGATGTCCCATTTCAATTTGATAAAGAATGTCTTCATGCTTTTGACCTCTTAAAGGATAGATTGACCAATGCACCCATTATGTCTCCACCTAATTGGTCATTACCTTTTGAACTTATGTGTGACGCTAGCGATTATGCTTTAGGGGCCGTTTTGGGCCAAAGGGAGGATAAACATTTCCGCCCTATTTCCTATGCTAGCAAGACCTTAAACCCGGCTCAACAGAACTATACCGTGACCGAGAAAGAGTTATTAGCCGTGGTTTATGCCTTTGATAAGTTTAGACCCTATTTGGTTTTGAATAAGACTATTGTGTTCACCGACCACTCGGCTTTGAAGTACTTGTTCTCGAAACAAGATGCTAAGCCTTGTTTAATTCGTTGGGTCTTACTTTTACAGGAATTTGATATTGAGATTAAAGATAAAAGTGGGGCTGAATATGTGGCAGCCGACCACTTAAGTAGGCTCGAAAACCCTCACCTTGAGGAGTTGAAGGAGCATGATATTAATGATGCTTTTCCTGACGAGTTTCTAATGCAGGTGGACGATGAGGAGGAACCATGGTTTGCAGACATTGCTAACTATTTGTGTGCAGGTGTTCTTCCCAAAGAAATGTCTTATCAACAGAAAAAGAAATTCTTTTCTGATATTAAGCATTATTTATGGGAAGAACCATATTTGTTTAGAATGTGTGCAGATGGAATGATAAGAAGATGCGTGTCCGGTGTTGAAACCCGGAAGATTTTGGATGCTTGCCACTTTGGACCTACCGGTGGTCATTATGGACCGTCTGTAACCGGTAAGAAGGTTTTTGATGCAGGATTCTATTGGCCTACCATTTTCAGGGAAGCTAAGACTTTGGTGGAAGTTTGTGATGCTTGTCAACGCCAAGGTAATCTCACTCAAAGAGACGAAATGCCTCAACAGATGATTCAGGTATGTGAGGTTTTTAATGTATGGGAGATTGATTTTATGGGTCCTTTTCCCCCATCGAATAAGTTTCTTTATATTTTGGTAGCCGTTGATTATGTGTCCAAGTGGGCCGAGGCTAAAGCCCTTTCGACTAATGATGCTAAAGTAGTGATTGAATTTTTGAAAAAGTTGTTTAGTCGATTTGGTGTACCAAAGGCCTTAATAAGTGATCGCGGGACTCATTTCGCGAATCACCAGCTTGCTAAGGTTTTAAAGAACTATGGGGTGACCCATAGGTTCTCCACTTCTTATCACCCTCAAACAAGCGGCCAAGTGGAAAACACCAATAGGGCTTTGAAACGAATTCTTGAAAAGACCGTGCATGATAACCCCAAGATTTGGGCCAAGAGGCTTGATGATGCATTGTGGGCGTTTAGAACCGCTTACAAGACTCCAATAGGTACTACCCCTTATAAGCTTCTTTATGGAAAAACTTGTCATCTCCCGGTTGAGATTGAGCACAAAGCCTATTGGGCTTTGCAAAATTGCAATATGGATTTAATCTTGGCAGGTGAGAAAAGGTTTTTGCAGTTGCACGAATTGGATGAGATGAGATTGCAAGCTTATGACAACTCCATGCTTTACAAGGAGCGTACAAAAGCTTGGCATGATAGCAAGATTAAGAGAAAGGAGTTCAAAGCCGGTGATAAGGTGCTTTTGTTTCAATCCAAATACAAGCTCAAGGCACCAAAGCTCAAATCGAAATGGACGGGGCCTTATGTGGTGAAGAAGAGTTATTCATCCGGTTATGTGGAGTTGTTTGGAAATGATGATAGTTTTATTGTGAATGGACACCGCTTGAAGCATTACCATGAAGAAGATGACGAGAATGGTGAGGTGTTCGAAATTGGCTTTTATGCCATCAACAAGTGAGACTTTAAGGACTTCGAGTCAAGCTAAAGACTCGTGAATAAACTAGCGCTTCTCGGGAGGCAACCCGTGTGTTTTTGTTTCATTTCGTTATTATTTTCGTTTTCCTTATATTAAAAATCCATAAAAATTGAAAAAACCATAAAAATACAAAAGATTTTTGTTTTTCTTGTTTACATTTATTTTGTTTATTTTTCAATTTTTAATGTTTTTGTGTCGAGAATTGCAGGTCTGAAGGTCATCCCACGTGTTAAAGGTAATCATTTCAAAGATTTCGCGAAGGTAAGTGTGGGAGTCGTTAGAAAGTTGGTCAAATCTAGTCCTGTCGTCTGTTAAGTTTTGAATGTTCGTTAGAAAGGGAATTAAGCTGGGGCGTGTAACGGGCGTTACTTTTGTAACTGCCCGTTATGTGTTTTCTTCTGTAACTGCCGTTAATTTATGTAACTGCCGTTACACTCCTTGAATATTTATCACACCCGTTACTTTTGTAACTGCCCGTTATGTGTTTTCTTCTGTAACTGCCGTTACACTCCTTGAGCAATGTCACGCACGTTACCTCCCTAACGCCCGTTACACGGGTCCCTTGTTTGTAACGCTCGTGCCAGTCATAACGGCCGTTACACGCGAGTTGTGTGGATATAGATAGTTACTGTACAAGAAATCTCAAAAAATCTCACACACTAATAATCAACCGATCGGATAACAAGAAAAAAACAAAAGGGAGTATTTCTGGTGGAGCGTTTGTGTGTCACTTAGCTAGGCGTATGGGTTTGGTCCAGACGGATGAATTTGGTAGCATAGAGGGGTTTCCAGCTATTTGTAGGAGTGTGTTGCTTGATCGGCAGGCATTGATCAAGATGAATATTTTGCAATTGAGGGATAGTTCGAGTGATGAAGAGGAGGATGCTATGGAAGATGATAATGATGGTGATGATGAGGAGCAGGGTAGAGGTGCTAGTGGATCAGTGCCAACTGGGGGCGCTTCTTCATCTTCTTTCACTCCCTTTGATTTGTCTGCTATGCAGGGGTCTATTTTTGGTTTGCAGGGGACTACTGATATGCTGCTTGATCAGACGCGTACTATGACTAGTATGCTTCATCGATCTTTGGACACTCAGGAGCATTACCGCCCATTATGGGAGAGACAGTTGGCGCAGCAGCATGAGCACCAGTTTGGTCATTTGCCTGAGATAGAGCGTCCTGAGTTTCCTGCATATAGTCCACCAGAGATTATTCCCCCTAGTGAGCCTGCCTTTAACTTTTTCTTTCCTCAGCAGGCTTACCAGCAGGAGCAGTACAGTTTCCAGCCACCGGCATACGATCCTACCTCTCAGTCCACGGGTTTTGGCACTTACACCGGTGCACCTCGTTATGGTGGTGACTACTTTAGTTACTACACGCCACAGGGTGATGAGGCTGGAGGTAGAGCGACCACGGGTACACCTAACATTATTCCGGGTGGTGATTTCTTTTCTCAGCAGGATGATGCTCATGAGGGAGGGAGTGTTCCTTCAGTTTTTTCTAACTGCCGTTACACTCCTTGAGCAATGTCACGCACGTTACCTCCCTAACGCCCGTTACACGGGTCCCTTGTTTGTAACGCTCGTGCCAGTTATAACGGCCGTTACACGCGTGTGAGTGTAAGCGTTACACGGGTCCCTTGTTTGTAACGCCCGTTACACTCCCTTTTTGTAACGCCCGTTACACTCCCTTGTTTGTAACGCCCGTTACACGTCCCTTGTTTGTAACGCCCGTTACACGGGTCCCTTGTTTGTAACGCCCGTTACACGTCCCTGTTTGTAACGCCCGTTACACGGGTCCCTTGTTTGTAACGCCCGTTACCTCCCTTTTGTAACGCCCGTTACACGGGTCCCTTGTTTGTAACGCCCGTTACCGTCCCTTTTTGTAACGCCCGTTACACGGGTCCCTTGTTTGTAACGCCCGTTACACGTCCCTTTTTGTAACGCCCGTTACACGGTCCCTTGTTTGTAACGCCCGTTACACGTCCCTTGTTTGTAACGCCCGTTACACGGTCCCTTGTTTGTAACGCCCGTTACACGGGTCCCTTGTTTGTAACGCCCGTTACACTCCCTTTTGTAACGCCCGTTACACGGGTCCCTTGTTTGTAACGCCCGTTACACGTCCCTTTTTGTAACGCCCGTTACACGGGTCCCTTGTTTGTAACGCCCGTTACACTCCCTTTTTGTAACGCCCGTTACACGGGTCCCTTGTTTGTAACGCCCGTTACACTCCCTTTTTGTAACGCCCGTTACACGGTCCCTTGTTTGTAACGCCCGTTACACGGTCCCTTGTTTGTAACGCCCGTTACACGTCCCTGTTTGTAACGCCCGTTACACGGGTCCCTTGTTTGTAACGCCCGTTACCGTCCCTGTTTAACGCCGTTACACGGGTCCCTTGTTTGTAACGCCCGTTACACTCCTTGTTGTCACGCCCGTTACCTCCCTAACGCCCGTTACACGGGTCCCTTGTTTGTAACGCCCGTGCGAGAAAGCATATCATTGCCAATAGGAGGATCGATTTTAGTAATTTGGAGGAGTTGGGATTTGGTGATCAATTAAATACTATGTTGCCTAATTCGTGGAAAGCTCTATTTGCTATTAACACTAATGTTTGGAGGCATTTATGTTTAGAGTTTTTCAGTTCTTTCTGTTTAAATACTGATGAGACTAGAGTTAGAGCGACAGTGATGACGTTCAACCTAGGGGGTAGGGTACATTGTATGTCTTATCAGGAGTTTGGAGTTGCTATGGGATTGTATACCGAGGATGAAGTTAATAGAACTTCTTTTAAGAATGGTATAGTTCAATGGCCGGTAGGTATGACTGCTGCTAGATTTTGGGCTGAGGATGGTTTGAGTGAAAAGGAATATCACAATAATATTAAACATTCCGCCATGACGAATCCACTCCATAGGTTGTTATTGAGGATGATAGCCGAGTCGATTTCTAATAGGAATCATTGCTCGAATAATGCCACTAATCAAGACTTGTTCTTCCTTTTTTGTATTTGAAGGAAGATTCACTGTAATTTGGCTAAGGCCATGGCATTCTTCTTGTATGAGCGTGGGCATGGCAAAACAAAAGGGAGTATTTCTGGTGGAGCGTTTGTGTGTCACTTAGCTAGGCGTATGGGTTTGGTCCAGACGGATGAATTTGGTAGCATAGAGGGGTTTCCAGCTATTTGTAGGAGTGTGTTGCTTGATCGGCAGGCATTGATCAAGATGAATATTTTGCAATTGAGGGATAGTTCGAGTGATGAAGAGGAGGATGCTATGGAAGATGATAATGATGGTGATGATGAGGAGCAGGGTAGAGGTGCTAGTGGATCAGTGCCAACTGGGGGCGCTTCTTCATCTTCTTTCACTCCCTTTGATTTGTCTGCTATGCAGGGGTCTATTTTTGGTTTGCAGGGGACTACTGATATGCTGCTTGATCAGACGCGTACTATGACTAGTATGCTTCATCGATCTTTGGACACTCAGGAGCATTACCGCCCATTATGGGAGAGACAGTTGGCGCAGCAGCATGAGCACCAGTTTGGTCATTTGCCTGAGATAGAGCGTCCTGAGTTTCCTGCATATAGTCCACCAGAGATTATTCCCCCTAGTGAGCCTGCCTTTAACTTTTTCTTTCCTCAGCAGGCTTACCAGCAGGAGCAGTACAGTTTTCAGCCACCGGCATACGATCCTACCTCTCAGTCCACGGGTTTTGGCACTTACACCGGTGCACCTCGTTATGGTGGTGACTACTTTAGTTACTACACGCCACAGGGTGATGAGGCTGGAGGTAGAGCGACCACGGGTACACCTAACATTATTCCGGGTGGTGATTTCTTTTCTCAGCAGGATGATGCTCATGAGGGAGGGAGTGTTCCTTCAGTTTTTCCACCTCCTCAGTGATTTGATATGGGATGATGATGCAGCCGTCTGTTTGTTGTGATGGCTTGTTTTATTGGTTTGAACAATTTCAATTCCGTACTATTTTTATTTTCATTTGTTTGGTTTGTAATCACCTTTATGGGTGATAAGACATCGTATTTTATTTTTCCATTTCTGTTTAAATAAGTAGTATTAGGATGATTGCATGCTTTATCATGTGCTTGTTAATTGTGTGTTCATGTTGATAGCAAGTTGAATGTCATATGCATATGCTGGCAGTAAGTTCAGCGACATATTCTGTTGGCATCATATTCAAGCATGGAACACTCGTCATACCCGACAAGTTTTTCTTGTTCTTGATTTTGTTTTTGTTTACTTTCCCCTATTTCCCATAGTTTGCCTTAGTTCATTGGACATTGAGGGCATTGTCCAACTCAAGTGTGGGGGGGTCGGTAAATAGGAAAAAGTCGGGTATTTTTAGAGGAATTTTGAACTTTTGCATGCTTGTCCTTGTAGTTAATTGCTTTTGTCATTTAATTATAGAACTTAATAAGCAATTTGACTACACCTTGGGTACAAAATTTTAATATGTGGAATGTGTTTTGACTGATTAATTAGGCAATCCCTTCTGGATTAATAATATGACTAGCACGCTCAAAGCACCAAAACACCCAAAATTGTGAGATTATTGATTCATTGCTAGTATGATAGGTGTTACGGTTTTGGGATTATTAGCCTTGTGAATTTGTCCCTCTCGTAGGCTTTTGGATTTATCCAGGAGTAAGGGTCTCTTTTAGAGCTCTGAACTATGATGTGCAAGTTTGAGGTTGGTTTTTCCATTTCCGGTTTATTTCATTTGCTATGAGTGTGCCGGTGATTGCATTGATTCTAGAACTTGTCCTGGTTGATCGTTCCGTGTTATTTATCAGAAGAGGCAAATTTAGGATAAAACCTTTGTTCTTTGTTTGATTCACCCTTGTTTCGTAAAAATTTGTTATGTGCATGTTTTGTTAATGTGCTTAGTAGCTAACTACACTGGTTAGTGAACCACCTGTTAAACCCTTGGTTTGCACTCACTTTTAGTGCAAGAAACAATAGAAAACTTGTTGTCACTAGCCTGTTCTTTGTTATTAACTCCACCCATAATATACACCTTTTCCTAGCCATACCGATAGTCGAAGTCCTGGTGGGTCATTGGTTGCCTATGCTAGTGGATGGTTTGGGGTTGTCCTTTATGTCGGGTTGGGATATTCTCGGTTTCTGAGAATAGATTGATTTCGTCATGTTTGTTTGGATAAAGTCTGAATCGTTCATTTCAGCATATTAGTATATGATTTGTCATTGTTTCAAATGTTATGTAAGAGAATACCAATTAGACAGAGTAAAAGTAGCTCACAAAAAAAAAGAATAAAAGAATTGAAAAACAGAAAAAAAATAAAAATGAAAAGAGCTTGGGCTGTCAGTTGGTATTTCTCATTTTTGGTCAAATCATTTTGATAAGTTGGTACATCAATTACACCAACAAAAGGATTTTAATGCTATAATCTTCAGTTGTTATTTGTGGGTTGGCGCATTTGTTTAAGCCAACATGGTTAGAATTGGTTGATTGAGTTGTTTATTGTCATACACCACAATGGTGTCGGTTTTTAATCGTCTGTTGGGGGTATTATCTGGACAACTTCTCGGGTTTTGGACCGTTGGCAACTAGTGACATGGGATTTTATGGATTAGACTATTTTGTAAAACTTTGTTAAATGTTGTGTTATTTGTTTTTAACACCCTTTGTATACCCAAATTTCCATACCCTTTTAAATACCTTGTTTAGTCTTAAAGTTCATTCAAACCCTTAAAGTCCTCTTATGATAGACGTTGTGGTGCTTGCATCATGATGGTGAAGGAACGAACCTAGTACAAGCCTATGGTTAAATGATTATGCATCACGACTAGGCATTGAGTGATAATTCAAATATTCAACCCCAAAAGTAAGTTAGTTCGAGTAGGATAGACGAGATATCACTGATTCGATTCTCTTGTGCTCTGTCGTGTTATTAAGGCTTGGATATCAGTCAAGTATTGTCAAACATTCCAGTTTTCATTTAAGATTAAAACTGCCTAACCATCTCATTTCATTTTCAATGATGGTTTAGCTTCTTTTTGATTACGGTAATGTTATTCCCATATGTACCTAGGTAAATTTAGTTTTGAAGTTTGGAATTGCTTGAGGACAAGCAAAGCTTAAGTGTGGGGGGATTTGATGTGTCGTATTTTATACCATTTCCCGCATGATTTTAGAATCAATTATTCGTAATTTTTATAGTTTTATATCCAACTTTCGATGCTTTGAGGTAGTGTTGAGTGTTTTCAGGTTGGAGAATGAATATACGGATGAATTGGTTCATTTTGATGATTCATGGAAGAAACGAGAGAAGGACTCGGTTGAAATCAAGTGAAAGACAAAGAAACGAGAGAAGGACTCGGTTGAAATCAAGTGAAAGACAAAGAAAACGAAAACTGGAGCCTCTAACACCCGTTATCCCTGTAACGGCAGTTAGGCATATTTTTCTGTTTCTTTCTGTAACTGCCGTTAGGTGTTCTTCAGAGGTGTAACGCCCGTTACATGTGTAACAGCCGTTAGGGCTTATTTTGGCAATTAATGCTAATAAATGTTTAGGGCTCGTTACTGTAGCGTGTAACGCCCGTTACATGTGTAACAGCCGTTAGGGCTTATTTTGGCAATTAATGCTAATAAATGTTTAGGGCTCGTTACTGTAGCGTGTAACGCCCGTTACATGTGTAACAGCCGTTAGGGCTTATTTTGGCAATTAATGCTAATAAATGTTTAGGGCTCGTTACTGTAGCGTGTAACGCCCGTTACATGTGTAACAGCCGTTAGGGCTTATTTTGGCAATTAATGCTAATAAATGTTTAGGGCTCGTTACTGTAGCGTGTAACGCCCGTTACATGTGTAACAGCCGTTAGGGCTTATTTTGGCAATTAATGCTAATAAATGTTTAGGGCTCGTTACTGTAGCGTGTAACGCCCGTTACATGTGTAACAGCCGTTAGGGCTTATTTTGGCAATTAATGCTAATAAATGTTTAGGGCTCGTTACTGTAGCGTGTAACGCCCGTTACATGTGTAACAGCCGTTAGGGCTTATTTTGGCAATTAATGCTAATAAATGTTTAGGGCTCGTTACTGTAGCGTGTAACGCCCGTTACATGTGTAACAGCCGTTAGGGCTTATTTTGGCAATTAATGCTAATAAATGTTTAGGGCTCGTTACTGTAGCGTGTAACGCCCGTTACATGTGTAACAGCCGTTAGGGCTTATTTTGGCAATTAATGCTAATAAATGTTTAGGGCTCGTTACTGTAGCGTGTAACGCCCGTTACATGTGTAACAGCCGTTAGGGCTTATTTTGGCAATTAATGCTAATAAATGTTTAGGGCTCGTTACTGTAGCGTGTAACGCCCGTTACATGTGTAACAGCCGTTAGGGCTTATTTTGGCAATTAATGCTAATAAATGTTTAGGGCTCGTTACTGTAGCGTGTAACGCCCGTTACATGTGTAACAGCCGTTAGGGCTTATTTTGGCAATTAATGCTAATAAATGTTTAGGGCTCGTTACTGTAGCGTGTAACGCCCGTTACATGTGTAACAGCCGTTAGGGCTTATTTTGGCAATTAATGCTAATAAATGTTTAGGGCTCGTTACTGTAGCGTGTAACGCCCGTTACATGTGTAACAGCCGTTAGGGCTTATTTTGGCAATTAATGCTAATAAATGTTTAGGGCTCGTTACTGTAGCGTGTAACGCCCGTTACATGTGTAACAGCCGTTAGGGCTTATTTTGGCAATTAATGCTAATAAATGTTTAGGGCTCGTTACTGTAGCGTGTAACGCCCGT
Source organism: Erigeron breviscapus (assembly GCA_034093135.1). Lineage (NCBI taxonomy): Eukaryota > Viridiplantae > Streptophyta > Magnoliopsida > Asterales > Asteraceae > Erigeron > Erigeron breviscapus. The sequence goes on along the minus strand of CM067172.1, from coordinate 4,070,768 downwards.
TACATGTGTAACAGCCGTTAGGGCTTATTTTGGCAATTAATGCTAATAAATGTTTAGGGCTCGTTACTGTAGCGTGTAACGCCCGTTACATGTGTAACAGCCGTTAGGGCTTATTTTGGCAATTAATGCTAATAAATGTTTAGGGCTCGTTACTGTAGCGTGTAACGCCCGTTACATGTGTAACAGCCGTTAGGGCTTATTTTGGCAATTAATGCTAATAAATGTTTAGGGCTCGTTACTGTAGCGTGTAACGCCCGTTACATGTGTAACAGCCGTTAGGGCTTATTTTGGCAATTAATGCTAATAAATGTTTAGGGCTCGTTACTGTAGCGTGTAACGCCCGTTACATGTGTAACAGCCGTTAGGGCTTATTTTGGCAATTAATGCTAATAAATGTTTAGGGCTCGTTACTGTAGCGTGTAACGCCCGTTACATGTGTAACAGCCGTTAGGGCTTATTTTGGCAATTAATGCTAATAAATGTTTAGGGCTCGTTACTGTAGCGTGTAACGCCCGTTACATGTGTAACAGCCGTTAGGGCTTATTTTGGCAATTAATGCTAATAAATGTTTAGGGCTCGTTACTGTAGCGTGTAACGCCCGTTACATGTGTAACAGCCGTTAGGGCTTATTTTGGCAATTAATGCTAATAAATGTTTAGGGCTCGTTACTGTAGCGTGTAACGCCCGTTACATGTGTAACAGCCGTTAGGGCTTATTTTGGCAATTAATGCTAATAAATGTTTAGGGCTCGTTACTGTAGCGTGTAACGCCCGTTACATGTGTAACAGCCGTTAGGGCTTATTTTGGCAATTAATGCTAATAAATGTTTAGGGCTCGTTACTGTAGCGTGTAACGCCCGTTACATGTGTAACAGCCGTTAGGGCTTATTTTGGCAATTAATGCTAATAAATGTTTAGGGCTCGTTACTGTAGCGTGTAACGCCCGTTACATGTGTAACAGCCGTTAGGGCTTATTTTGGCAATTAATGCTAATAAATGTTTAGGGCTCGTTACTGTAGCGTGTAACGCCCGTTACATGTGTAACAGCCGTTAGGGCTTATTTTGGCAATTAATGCTAATAAATGTTTAGGGCTCGTTACTGTAGCGTGTAACGCCCGTTACATGTGTAACAGCCGTTAGGGCTTATTTTGGCAATTAATGCTAATAAATGTTTAGGGCTCGTTACTGTAGCGTGTAACGCCCGTTACATGTGTAACAGCCGTTAGGGCTTATTTTGGCAATTAATGCTAATAAATGTTTAGGGCTCGTTACTGTAGCGTGTAACGCCCGTTACATGTGTAACAGCCGTTAGGGCTTATTTTGGCAATTAATGCTAATAAATGTTTAGGGCTCGTTACTGTAGCGTGTAACGCCCGTTACATGTGTAACAGCCGTTAGGGCTTATTTTGGCAATTAATGCTAATAAATGTTTAGGGCTCGTTACTGTAGCGTGTAACGCCCGTTACATGTGTAACAGCCGTTAGGGCTTATTTTGGCAATTAATGCTAATAAATGTTTAGGGCTCGTTACTGTAGCGTGTAACGCCCGTTACATGTGTAACAGCCGTTAGGGCTTATTTTGGCAATTAATGCTAATAAATGTTTAGGGCTCGTTACTGTAGCGTGTAACGCCCGTTACATGTGTAACAGCCGTTAGGGCTTATTTTGGCAATTAATGCTAATAAATGTTTAGGGCTCGTTACTGTAGCGTGTAACGCCCGTTACATGTGTAACAGCCGTTAGGGCTTATTTTGGCAATTAATGCTAATAAATGTTTAGGGCTCGTTACTGTAGCGTGTAACGCCCGTTACATGTGTAACAGCCGTTAGGGCTTATTTTGGCAATTAATGCTAATAAATGTTTAGGGCTCGTTACTGTAGCGTGTAACGCCCGTTACATGTGTAACAGCCGTTAGGGCTTATTTTGGCAATTAATGCTAATAAATGTTTAGGGCTCGTTACTGTAGCGTGTAACGCCCGTTACATGTGTAACAGCCGTTAGGGCTTATTTTGGCAATTAATGCTAATAAATGTTTAGGGCTCGTTACTGTAGCGTGTAACGCCCGTTACATGTGTAACAGCCGTTAGGGCTTATTTTGGCAATTAATGCTAATAAATGTTTAGGGCTCGTTACTGTAGCGTGTAACGCCCGTTACATGTGTAACAGCCGTTAGGGCTTATTTTGGCAATTAATGCTAATAAATGTTTAGGGCTCGTTACTGTAGCGTGTAACGCCCGTTACATGTGTAACAGCCGTTAGGGCTTATTTTGGCAATTAATGCTAATAAATGTTTAGGGCTCGTTACTGTAGCGTGTAACGCCCGTTACATGTGTAACAGCCGTTAGGGCTTATTTTGGCAATTAATGCTAATAAATGTTTAGGGCTCGTTACTGTAGCGTGTAACGCCCGTTACATGTGTAACAGCCGTTAGGGCTTATTTTGGCAATTAATGCTAATAAATGTTTAGGGCTCGTTACTGTAGCGTGTAACGCCCGTTACATGTGTAACAGCCGTTAGGGCTTATTTTGGCAATTAATGCTAATAAATGTTTAGGGCTCGTTACTGTAGCGTGTAACGCCCGTTACATGTGTAACAGCCGTTAGGGCTTATTTTGGCAATTAATGCTAATAAATGTTTAGGGCTCGTTACTGTAGCGTGTAACGCCCGTTACATGTGTAACAGCCGTTAGGGCTTATTTTGGCAATTAATGCTAATAAATGTTTAGGGCTCGTTACTGTAGCGTGTAACGCCCGTTACATGTGTAACAGCCGTTAGGGCTTATTTTGGCAATTAATGCTAATAAATGTTTAGGGCTCGTTACTGTAGCGTGTAACGCCCGTTACATGTGTAACAGCCGTTAGGGCTTATTTTGGCAATTAATGCTAATAAATGTTTAGGGCTCGTTACTGTAGCGTGTAACGCCCGTTACATGTGTAACAGCCGTTAGGGCTTATTTTGGCAATTAATGCTAATAAATGTTTAGGGCTCGTTACTGTAGCGTGTAACGCCCGTTACATGTGTAACAGCCGTTAGGGCTTATTTTGGCAATTAATGCTAATAAATGTTTAGGGCTCGTTACTGTAGCGTGTAACGCCCGTTACATGTGTAACAGCCGTTAGGGCTTATTTTGGCAATTAATGCTAATAAATGTTTAGGGCTCGTTACTGTAGCGTGTAACGCCCGTTACATTGTCTTTAAAATCATTTGGATTTCTTTTCGATTAATCCTTTGGGATTACTAATTATTGACTAACTTTTGCAAAGTGACAATTCGGTCACAACCCCCCTTTTTACTTGAATTACTTAATGCCTTCAATTACTTAGTTTTAGTCCCTGTGTTCGATCCTGGACTTACCTTTGAGCTATACTATATACGAACGGGTCCACTGTCCGAGAGTGTGTAGTAGTCAGTTTTAGGGTATTTCTTGTTTATAAATTTTAAACTCGATTTTACACATCAGAACTCAGAAAACTTGGAGGAGAGAAAAGGAACGAACGTCAAAGAAGCCATAAGTCACTTCGAACGTTACCCAACGGGTACCGGCCCTGGGCCTAACCCGTATTCTTCCTCAACCTAGTTCCTACGCCGAGTCCGGCTGAAGACTCGTTAAACTTAGCGCTTCTTGGGAGGCAACCCAAGCCGTATTTTTATTTTTATTTTTTAGGAATATGTGACTAATTGCAATTGAGTGATTGTTTTAAATTTTATCATTTGTGATCTATTTTATGAGTATGTCTTGAGATTCACAGATGCAAGCTTTCAATGGATCGATGAAACAAGTAACTTATTGCAATCGTATTTTGTTTTTACTTTATTTTTATGTTTTAGCTTGTTATTTTCCATTTTTATATTATGATTGAAGTGTGCAGGAGTATATTGCTTTGTAGTCTAAAGGAAACCAGGCACTTGGCCAAAAGCTAAGTGTGGGGGAGTTCAAGCATCAAATCGTTGAAGAAATCAGACGTCGGAACACGTACATGAGTCAAAAGCGCCGCTAGGAGACCTCCAGCGCCGCTGGGAATGCATCTGGGCATCCCAGCGCCGCTCCACAACCCCCAGCGCCGCTGGGAATGCATCTGGGCATCCCAGCGCCGCTCCACAACCCCCAGCGCCGCTGGACCTGCACCGTGCAGATCCGGCGCCGCTACCTACTATCCAGCGCCGCTACATGCTCAGCCAGCGTCGCTCCCAGCTCCGTTCTGCACACCAGATCGCGAAAAATCCAAAAAAAAAATCAGAAAAACCCAAAAATCCAAAAAAAATAATCAGAAAAACCCAAAAATCCAAAAAAATCAGAAAATACCAAAAAGAAAAGAAGATGGAGAAGCATCAATGGATCGCCATCAAATGGAGACGACACAGGTTTTGAAGATTCAACATCATTCAAGTCGCTCCGCAAATGCCATCTTCAACAACAATCATGCAATTTTAGACCTGGGAAGTTTCGTGAATCCTTTTACTTTTTACGTGTTTTTCCTATTTCCCTTTGTTTCTATGTCTAGTACAACGAGGACGTTGTACAATTTAAGTGTGGGGGGATGGAATAGGAAAAACCCTTGGTCTAATTGTTTGATTTATCACAAGTTTTCTACTACTTATTTCATGCAAATTTTAAGTTTTTCTTGTGTCTGAAAACTATTTTAAGAATATATAAGCTTTGCAAGTAGACAAAAGATGACGATAACTAAGCAATATTACCTTTGGTAGATGAACGGTTAGTTAGGACTGTTAGCTTAACTATAGATTTGTGGCTGTTCATGCTTCCAACTTGATTAGAGCTTAGACTGAAACTGTATGCGATTATGTTTGTCATAGCACATTTAACCGGACTTTAATATGCCTAGCAATTAGAGCTTTCTAGTCATTAGTATAGGTGTATTAATTGGACTTAATGATATACGTGCTTGTGTAGGAACTAGTTTAGACGTATGGTTCGCCTTAATTCTTACACTATTTAATGTAAACTAGTTGCATGCGGAGTAGGAGTATGAGTTATCTGGGGTCTCTGATAATGTCTATTGCATGAATAATGTAGTATCTTAAGAAAGGCAATCAGTTGATTAATTAAAAGAGTTCAAAGAACTAATAACGAGTAAAATCTATACGCATCAAGTTATGTAGCTTTGTGCGTGGGGAACCACCGACCTGTCACCGCTGTCTTGATGTAAGGTATAAACTCTAACCATTAGTTGAGTTATGTCGCTCTGCGAGTGGGGAACTGTTATAACTCATATAATTCGTGTTAGGGTGCGGAAGTTAAGATTTCAACAATGGTGGAATAGTGTGTGTTTTAGTGTGTGTTCTTGAGAGAGAAAGTAATGTGTGTGGAAAGTCTGATTTGATTGATCATCAGAAATGGGAAAAAGGTTACAAAGATTAAAGGTTTGAGGGGTATTTATACTCTAAGTATATTACAAAAGCTCCCCCTCAACTCAACAATATTTACACAAAATACAATGTTTTCAAATACAACTAAGCACTAATTTATATTTCTAACATTCTCCCCCTTAGTGCTTTTGTTGTCCATCATCTTTTCCATTGTTGTCTCCTTCTCTTATTTGCACGTCTTTGTTTGTTCTTCCTTTTCTTATATCTTTGTGCAGCAGAGGAAGTTGATGGCTTATCAATCTTTGAACTCCAGAAAGCTCTTTTCTTATAACTGTTCCATGAGTCATTCCAAAACTTCTTAGGAATGAAGTGCCAGTTATCACCTACAGGACGTTCATCAGGTAATTTGATATTGTCTTGGAAGTTTACAGGAGGTATGTTATGAGGACCACGTTCATGGCTAGGATTCCAATGAACCCATGAACCTGTCTTTGTATGAATAATTCCTTCCCGTGACTTGGGAGTTCTGGTAATAATAAGATCTCTAATCCTCTGTCTCATATCAAGAGTATCTTTGATACGTCTTATATGATCTTCTCTTTGAGACTTTATTTGCTCATCTTCTTCATTGTCAGAGTCTTCATCTATTGCATTCAGAATTGATTGACAATATTTCAAGGTACCATCTGAATATTTGGCAAAATCAGAGGCACGAATGAAAATCTTTCTCTTGAGTCTATTGATGAAGACAAATCCATCCAGGCTTTCAATTGGATCTCCAATCTGAAATGAATCTAGCTCATAACCTTCGGCTCTTTGATTTGGTCTTGTAAGGTTAATCCTGCTAGTTCTTCTTTCCAAACCAATCTGGAAGTCATTGAATTCATAGAATCTAATCAAGGCTTGAATATGGCTTTTCAATACTTCATAAGCTAGAAGTTGATCTTGATTCTTGATTATCAGATAAGCATATTGATTGTAGAGGAATAGGATGTCTGAGATCGTCATATGTTGAAAAGATTCTTCTTGAACAACATAGATATTGCCATCAGCTCGACGAACTCTGAATCGAACAAGTCTGAGATTGTGATTCTTGAGAGGAGTAAACAACTGAAGGACTTTTGTGATTGGAATCTTAAATTGTTGGTACCACCATTCAGCTCTTACAGAACTTTCAGCATTCATCAGTTCCATGTATGCATCTCTTTGACCTTGATGTCTGAACAGGAAGAATGCTCTCAATCGGTTCAATGTCATGTTAAGTCTTTCACTTGGTGAGCAATAAATTTGAAAGGCTCTTTCTTCAAGGTATCTTGCTCTACACACAATTTCTTCAGGTCTTTTGCTCAAATCCAAAATCTGTTCATAATTCTCAGCAAAGTACCCCTCATTAATCTGCCATATCTTATCTCTTGAGATCCTTGGATGTCTAACTCCTCGTCCAAGTTCATTGGGAGTCTCAAGATTTTCAGTGTTTGTGAAATGATGAACTATCTCTTCAAAGATATCTTCTCCATATTCTTCTTGAGTAGAATGCTGAGATTGAGAATCAGCATCAGTCTCATAATCAATATCATTTTCTGGTTGAAATGGATCAGGATCAATTGACTCATCAGAACTTGAAGTGGAAGAATAATAATGAGAGATATTTCTGATGAGTGGAGGTAAATCATCTGAATCTTCTTGAATTTGAGTTCCTCCTTGATCTCCTTGACTTTGAGTTTCTTTTTCAACTTCTTGAGCAACACTTTCTTGATCAACTTGAGTTTGTGTTTCATGACCTTCTCTAATATCTCTAATATTCTCCCCCTCGGGTTGATCATCAGGATCTTGATCATCCCGACGCCTTGAGATATTAGCCAGTCTACATTGTTGATCAAGCTCTTGAACTCGCTTTTGAAGAGCTTCAATTTCAGCTTGTTGTGCAAGTTGAGTACCTTTGGCTGACAAATATGCAAGAAGTGAGTGAAAAATAGATCTTTTATGCGACGACAGATTTGGTTCTTCAGATCTTAACCGATTCATAAGAGCGACAATTAGAGTATCGGTAGATAAACCACTGGTAGCAATTCGGTTTGGGGAACAATCACTTAAATACTCAGACGAATCAGAATCAGATGAGGAACTGGAAGAATGATGTGGTGAATTAGGATCAGGAAATGATTGGGTTCTTGATGTTGGTGGTATTGTTGTTGTTGTGGTTGTTGTTGTTGTTGGTGGTGGTGGTGGTGGTGTTGATATATGTGTTGGGGGGTGTTGGTGTTGTATGTGTTGGTGTTGAAGTTTCTTCTGGAGAACGAATGCGTAAAGTACCTCCAGTATACAATCTTGGTGGTTGAGAAGTTGATGGTGATGCAGGAAGTTTACCAGTGATTGTGTTTCTTGATATAAGTAGTTCACTCCTTTGTCCCTCTTCAATCCCTTCAACAAATTGAGCAATTATTCTTTGAGCCTCAGGTGGTAATGGAATATCAGAAATTGGCACATCAGTAGTCTCAAGTGATTCTACTGATTGACCTGAAGACATCATGACTGTCTCAGGATTTCCTGTTGGTTCAAAAGTATGAACAACAGTTGATGATTCGGCTTTGCAACCAGAATCGGGTTGTTGTTGGGCAACACCACTAACAGTACCGGGGTCACTGAGAATGCCCGTTAATACAGTATCAGGTTGATCCTGAGGAACAGCAGTGTCACAACGGCGTTCATACTGCTCCCCAGTCTCTGTCTGAGGACTGTTACCTGCGGCTAAAGCTGGCGTGATGTTAGCTAAGGCAGGATTTCCAAGCTGTCCTTGAGGGTCACACAAAGTGGGTTCCTCTCCGCTTGTTCCGGCACCAGTACTCAACTGGGCTTGTGATTCCGTGTGCCTAATAGATCTAGACTCTAGTGCATGAACTGAAGGCGAGAGGTGGGGCTGGTCCTCTCTATTTTCAACACTCTCATCCTCCAAATGAGGAGAGTGTGGTGAGCGTGGCTGTTCCCCGTGTATTTCTGAGACTAACTCCTGTTGTGAGGAGTCAGAATGGCTGGGAGAGTTTGGTGCAAACGAGAATGGGCAGTTCTCGACTTCTACTCTAGGGTAAACCCGGCGTTGATATTGATTTAAGACTAATTGGAGGCCAACGTTTTCTTTTTGCCTTTCACCTATCCCGGACCTCTCAACCTCTCTGGTATTTTCAACCCCTCATCCTCCAAATGAGGAGAGTGTGGTGAGCGTGGCTGTTCCCCGTAACTCGCTTTTGAAGAGCTTCAATTTCAGCTTGTTGTGCAAGTTGAGTACCTTTGGCTGACAAATATGCAAGAAGTGAGTGAAAAATAGATCTTTTATGCGACGACAGATTTGGTTCTTCAGATCTTAACCGATTCATAAGAGCGACAATTAGAGTATCGGTAGATAAACCACTGGTAGCAATTCGGTTTGGGGAACAATCACTTAAATACTCAGACGAATCAGAATCAGATGAGGAACTGGAAGAATGATGTGGTGAATTAGGATCAGGAAATGATTGGGTTCTTGATGTTGGTGGTATTGTTGTTGTTGTTGTTGTTGTTGTTGTTGTTGTTGTTGTTGTTGTTGGTGTTGTTGATGTTGTTGTTGTTGTTGTTGTTGTTGTTGCTTGTTGTTGTTGTTGTTGTTGTTGTTGTTGTTGTTGTTGTTGTTGTTGTTGTTGTTGTTGTTGTTGTTGTTGTTGTTGTTGTTGTTGTTGTTGTTGTTGTTGTTGTTGTTGTTGTTGTTGTTGTTGTTGTTGTTGTTGTTGTTGTTGTTGTTGTTGTTGTTGTTGTTGTTGTTGTTGTTGTTGTTGTTGTTGTTGTTGTTGTTGTTGTTGTTGTTGTTGTTGTTGTTGTTGTTGTTGTTGTTGTTGTTGTTGTTGTTGTTGTTGTTGTTGTTGTTGTTGTTGTTGTTGTTGTTGTTGTTGTTGTTGTTGTTGTTGTTGTTGTTGTTGTTGTTGTTGTTGTTGTTGTTGTTGTTGTTGTTGTTGTTGTTGTTGTTGTTGTTGTTGTTGTTGTTGTTGTTGTTGTTGTTGTTGTTGTTGTTGTTGTTGTTGTTGTTGTTGTTGTTGTTGTTGTTGTTGTTGTTGTTGTTGTTGTTGTTGTTGTTGTTGTTGTTGTTGTTGTTGTTGTTGTTGTTGTTGTTGTTGTTGTTGTTGTTGTTGTTGTTGTTGTTGTTGTTGTTGTTGTTGTTGTTGTTGTTGTTGTTGTTGTTGTTGTTGTTGTTGTTGTTGTTGTTGTTGTTGTTGTTGTTGTTGTTGTTGTTGTTGTTGTTGTTGTTGTTGTTGTTGTTGTTGTTGTTGTTGTTGTTGTTGTTGTTGTTGTTGTTGTTGTTGTTGTTGTTGTTGTTGTTGTTGTTGTTGTTGTTGTTGTTGTTGTTGTTGTTGTTGTTGTTGTTGTTGTTGTTGTTGTTGTTGTTGTTGTTGTTGTTGTTGTTGTTGTTGTTGTTGTTGTTGTTGTTGTTGTTGTTGTTGTTGTTGTTGTTGTTGTTGTTGTTGTTGTTGTTGTTGTTGTTGTTGTTGTTGTTGTTGTTGTTGTTGTTGTTGTTGTTGTTGTTGTTGTTGTTGTTGTTGTTGTTGTTGTTGTTGTTGTTGTTGTTGTTGTTGTTGTTGTTGTTGTTGTTGTTGTTGTTGTTGTTGTTGTTGTTGTTGTTGTTGTTGTTGTTGTTGTTGTTGTTGTTGTTGTTGTTGTTGTTGTTGTTGTTGTTGTTGTTGTTGGTGCAAACGAGAATGGGCAGTTCTCGACTTCTACTCTAGGGTAAACCCGGCGTTGATATTGATTTAAGACTAATTGGAGGCCAACGTTTTCTTTTTGCCTTTCACCTATCCCGGACCTCTCAACCTCTCTGGTATTTTCAACCCCTCCCTCAGTCCTTCCTTGTTCCTCCGGGATGTCCATAACATCATCAGCAAACTGATTGGCATCATCATCGGATGCATCACTATCAGTAGAAATCATTTCTTCTGGTTCGGGTTCTTGAAATCGGTCATACTCAAAGCGAGATTTTTTAAATGTTTTACGGATATTTACAGGGATTGATTTCTTTCGGCCTTGAGTATATGTTGGTGGAGGTGATCGAACAAAGGATGATGAAGGTATGGTTGAAATTGATTGAGGTATGATAGGTTGTTCAGGTGTAGTTATTTCAGGAAGTGGTGAAGATTGATGAATTGGTGATAAGGATGATTGAGGTAATTTAGGTGAAGATGGAGATGATGGTGTTTGAGGTGTTTGTGTTCTGGGGGTGGTGATCGGATTGGTTTTGGAGAACTAGAAACAGATATTGTCTCTTCAGAAGAAGGTTCAGCTTGAGCTTTGCTTTTGAGTTTCTTTGAAGAACTCTTTTTCTTCTTCTTTTGGTGCACTTGTTTACTCAGCCTTAACACAAACATTTCGCCTTTTTGTTTCTTTCTTTTAGGCTTACTGGAACTGGATTCACCCTCACGCTCTTTTCTTTTTCTACTTGACCCCTCACCAGGTATCCTATGTACAGCTTGGGTAGAAACCGGGAGGCTTTCCGATTCCAGTGCTGTTCTAATCCAGTCCAGATAAGCAATCTTATCTTCATCAGAATCTGAAACCATGTCTAACAGGAATGATGGAATCAGAAAATTATAATTAGCAGCTCCTGAATCTCTGACATATTTGTAAAAATGTATTGTCACTTGGCTGCTGTTTAGAAGCCTTGGAATGCTTCTTTCCTGTCTGACGGCACTGTAGACAATTGCTGTTAGAAATCTAATGAATGGAATATACTTCTTGGGAGCAGAGATTTTGCCATTTACTAATATGATCAATTGATCCCACAGAAGTTGAGCAATGTCATAGTGTCTGTTGAAAACAACACCATAAAATATGTGCAGCATCGGCTGTGTCAGATTGTCCATCCCTCTTGTGTAAGGGGTTAAGCAGTTGCTTAGGATGGAATACACATAATACCAAATCTTTGGTAGATTTTTCAACTTGAAATCTCTTGTCCTGGATAAAGGACCTTCATAGCCAATTGAAATCAAGGCAGCAAACATTTCTTCATTGGACTCAAATTCATCATAATCAACATGTCCATTGAAGTTTGCTTCTGGTAGTCTTAAAATCCTTCTGAAGTCATCAATATTGAACTCAAACTCATATGTTGTTTCTCCTGAATTCAGCTTATACTGAAAGTAGCCTTGACGACGAAGTTCAGGAGATTTTGATTTGGCTTTGGCTCTTGGATTTGTTGGATCATAAGGTTGAACAAAAGTAATGGATCTCCACATTTCAAAAAGATAGACTTCAGCTAAGTCTTGCTCAACAGTAAGTACATATGTGAGAGGATGATTATGAAGAATTCTCGGAACTATTTGAAAGCCGGGAGCAATGAATGGATCATATAATGCTCTGTTATTTCTCATATTTCTTGTGTTTCCGGCAATGAGAATTTCTTCAATTGATTCGTTAAGAGCAATTTCTTCATCATGTTCAACAACTTCTTGATGATCCATTATTTATTTTTCTGATTAAAGACATAAAACAATTTAACGCACACATAAAATAAAGTTTGAATAGCAAATAACAAGTTTCACTCAAATGATTTATATAAAATACAAAGAGGTTCACAAAGGCGATCAACTCAGTGTATTCTTTATAAATAATTTGAAATGAGAAGATAAACTCAGAGAATTAAGTATAATCATATAAGTACGATATATTTAAAAATAGCAAGGAAGTACACAAAGGCGTTCGATTCCTCGTATTTCAAATATATTGTGATTATATGATAATACAAAGCATTTTGTCACACCACACAAAATTTAAAAAAAATTTTAAAATTTTTCTAAGTATGAAAACTAGGACGATCTTGACAAGATCGTCCTGAGGTTGAACTCAGGTAAGATCGTCTTAAGAATGTCTTTTGAAAGAATGAGACGATCTTAAAATTTGATAAAAATGGGACGATCTTGTTCAAGATCGTCTTAGCCTTAATTATTGAAAAAAAAATGTTAAGTATGGAAAATTATGAACATGGGACGATCTTGTTCAAGATCGTCTTGGAAAATAGATGGGAAAAAATGATACGATCTTGGTCAAGATCGTCTTGGAAATCAATGTAAAAAAAATATTTTCCTTTTGAAACATTTCTAACATTTAGAAATATAAATTGAAATCAACTCAATGATTTCCCTTTATATTTATAAGTATTAGTTTTGAGCAAACCGATCTCTTGTGAGTTCAGTTACCCATCCATTTGTTTTTCCAAAAAAAACTATTCATCATCCACACAGCGAACAGACCCTAGAACGATCCTGACAAGATCGTCCTGGTCTTGGTCTCAAGGGTTACATGTCTTATTTCCAAGTAGTTTTGGAACAAGACGGTCTTGGCAAGATCGTCTTATTTCCATGTAGTTTTGGAACCAAGACGATCTTGGGCAAGATCGTCTTAGAAACAAAACACACTTGAAACTAAGAGAATTTTGCCAGAATCGTCTTATCTTTTTCAGTTAATCTCTTAGTACAAAATGAGTTTTCTTCACAACAAAACATGGTAAAAACATTTATATGAATCATAGAAAGCAATACTGAACAACTCACATCACTTAAATCAAACAACATAACCTAGATCGTCTTAGGTCATCTTCTTCACAAAAATTATCAGGTTTTTGAATTTTCGAAATCACAATACTAAGCATAAAAACATGTAATAAACATACACATATAACCTAAACATGCATCTAAATCATTCCAACATCACATATGCATTACCAGTCGATCAAAATTCAAGAAATGAAAAAAAATAAGTTCATCATTTAAGATCAGTTTCTTACTTGAATAAGTGATCTGAAGACAATGTGATTATGGAATAAAATGCTTAGAATGAGATTACCAACAAAACCCTTATCCTTTTTCAATGATCAGCCAACAATTATATTTGAAGTGATTTGAGAGAGTTTATGGGAAACTGGAATAAAATAAAGAAATGAAAAGAAAGAAAAATAATCGTTTTCCCTCTTCCTTAAGGAAGAGGAAACCCGATTAGTAGGGTCGGGTGGGTTTTGACCCGAATTGAGAGTTATGGGTTTTTGAAATTGGGCTTATGGTTAAAAAAAATGGGCTAAGAAAAAAAACTTTTATTTAAACAAGACACAACTAAACAATTGAAAATGAATTTTTATTATAATTTTTTTTTTTTTTTATTATAAACAATGAGTTCTCTTCAAATAGTGCATATACACAAACTCCCCTTAGATTCATGAATTATCCTTTTTCTCCCCCTCAAACATTGCATGATATTGAAGCACATTGCACATAAGCATAGCATCAATGTTTGACAGATAATGAATGATAGAGAAAGAGATTAAGGATTTGTACAAAACATGCAGAGGCAAGTAAGTGCAATGGTAAAGAGCACTTATTTGAGATTGTTTCTTGAAAAGAAACTCATTCCAGGATCATGTGTTAAAAAGTATCCGAGATTTGAATACTAAACACAGACCTTTATTACCTGCAAAACAAAATTAGGTTTTTCTAGGTACCCACCTTTGAATGGGTCCTTTGGGGTTAGTGGAATCATTCAAAGTATATAAATGAGGTTTTCGAACAAGAGGTTTATTCTTTAGATTCACAACAATCCCATTAGAATCAACAATCAAAGGTTTAGAAATCACAGTAGAAGGTTTAGAATTTCTTACTGACCATGGTTTAGCTAGATTACTCAAATTTGAATTAATTTTCCTATCAGGAACTTCCTTCTTGTAATCATTAGCCATCCAATTTCTTCTAACTGATGATTTAGAAATCCACTTATGGGTACTAGCTAATGTCTTCTCTCCTGTATCAGATAAATTCTTGGAATTAGTTCGAGGAGATAAAAACACATTCTGATTTTGTGTTTTCTTGGTGGAAGATTTGTTATGCTGTTTCTTTTGATTTGTAACAGTGAACCAACCATACTGATCTCTATAACTAGTTATACCATTGGATGTGTCTTTTATTAGCAAATCTTGGCTAGTTTTAGATATCTTAGGTAAAGAACTAGATTGAGAGATAGCCTTAGAAGCATAGGTTCTAGAAACAGATGAAGTATCAACTTTGAGCTTTGATTTAGCAGAAATAGTTTTCTTACCTTTGACAGTTGTTGCATACTGACCTTTGGGTAAATAAAATGAAGTTGGAGCAAACTTAGATTTAGATTCCTTCTTTGGTTTAGGCTTTTTGGGTGAGAGTTTTTCAAGCTCTTTTCAACTTCTGGTGCAAAAACATGATCAGTTTTCAAAAACTTATCAAATTCTTCAACAGAAAAATCTGGATAAGTAAATTGTGATCCTTTGGTTTGAACTTCTGATTTGAAAACATTTTTGTTTGTCAATTTTTCAATTAATGCTTTTGCTTTAGCCTTAAGATCAGTAGGGATCTCAATCTTTTGCTCTATGTTCACTTTATTTTGGTCAACAGGGGTGATCACAGGGGTATCAAAAGAAAGTATTTTCTTGACAGAAGCACGATGTTTAGCTTTCAAAGCTTGAACTTTCTCTTCAATTTGGAAGAATGATGATAGCATGGAAGTGGACATATCATGAATCTCTTCAGGAGAGATGCTATCACCCTGCATATCTTTAAAATTCTCACTCCCTTTGACTGGAGTGGAGCAATCAACAGAAGTTAGATCATGCATCATTTGAATCTTGGTGGTCTCACTTACCTTTGGAGTATGATTTTGAGTTTTCAGATGTTCAATGACTTGTTGTTGAGACTCAATCTTTTGTTTTAAACCTTCAATTTCTTTTTTCAATATGGTAGTTGGAATGTAAAATCTTTCAGAAATTTGTTTTGAACAATCATTTTGAGACTCATTTTTAGGAATTGAAATATTGTCTATTTCTTCTAACTCATAGATGGATCTTTTATGAGTTTTCCTGTATGTGTCATTAATAGCAACATAATCAATCTGAAATCTGTTTGGTTTTTGTCTTTCAACATCATCTGACTCAAAGTCATCCTCAGATGGTCTAATAAACTCTTGAATCATGCCAAGTCTGAGACATTTTTCATTGTAAAGTGGACCAAGGTCTTCTTTTTGGATTTTTTCTAAATGTGTTGGATTCTCATAACCCAACCCAAGGAGAAGTTCTGATCTATCAATCTTTGACTTATTGTAATAAGCAGTGAAATTCAGAAGAGGATTTTGTTCAATTTTATAGATTTTTTCTTGATAGAACAAAATGTTTGTTTTCAAATCCTCAACTTGTTTTTGAAGAGTTTCAATTTCAACTCCTTTGAGAAAACAAGTACTGTTTAGATCAGAAATCTGTCTTTCATGTTTTTCACAGTTAGGTCTAAAATCTTTCATTTTATTTGTGAGAAACTCAACATCAGCTTGTCTTGCATTTGCTCTTAACCATTCATTGGTTTTCTCAAGCTTTAAAGTCTCAATGGTTTGCTTGAGTGAATGGACAGTCTTTTCAAGGTCTTGACATTTGTTGGTCAAATGAGCATTGGGTGAAACAACTTGAGAACTGTTACTTGACAAATGCATTTCTTTTAAGGAATCATAGTTCACTTTGAGAGCTTCATGAGCTATTGAGAGTTCTGAAAAATTTTCATTGATTTTATCAAACTCTTGTTTAGCCATTTTCAAATTGTTTTTCAAAGTGAGATTTTGCTTTGTCAAAGTATCAGCAGTTTTTTGAACATACAAGTAATCATCTTTGGAAATGGATTGTACCTCACTTGTTGTTGTTTGTGAAGTAGTTTGTGAATGATTGTTTGTTGAAGTGACAGATGTCATTAAGCATGTGAGATCTTCAGAATCAGCATCAATATCTCCGAATAGCCATGGTTTCATTTTTTGTTGTTTGGCTAAGAACTTCTTTCTGATCTCAAGCTCTGAATTCTTCATTGTTGTCCCTGAAATGAATAAACAAAGATTTGTTATTATTTTTGATTAAAAAAATTTTGGAATTAAAACGATCTTGAAGAAGATCGTCTTAGGATCTGGTTAGGACGATCTTGATATAAGATCGTCTTAAAAAATTATGTAGAAAAGTAAGACGGTCTTGATGAAGATCGTCTAAAAATTGGTTGAGAAAAGGTAAGACGGTCTTGGTTTAAGATCGTCTTAAAAATTGGTTGAGAAAAGGTAAGACGGTCTTGGTTTAAGATCGTCTTAAAATTGGTTGAGAAAAGGTAAGACGGTCTTGGTTTAAGATCGTCTTAAAATTGGTTGAGTGAAAAAAAAATTTTAAGTATAGAAAAAATTCTGGAAATTTGGTCAGAAAGAGGTTATGATTTCAGAATTTGTTGAGCAAAACCAATCTCAATGAGATTAGTTACCCAAGGAATCCACAACACACAGTTCACACAGAACCAAAAATATTAGGACGATCTTGGGAAGATCGTCTTAATACCAAAACAAAGTAAACACTAGGACGATCTTGAAGAAGATCGTCTTAGAGTCATGAAGATCGTCTGAATGAAAAACTGTAAGAACACCAGAAAAAGACAAAATAGTCGATTATTTCACTAATTTGCTTATAATTCACTCAATTTTGAGAGTTAGAATTCGATTCAAACCCAGAAACACTCAAAATACGATCGCGCACAACCCTAGAAACAATTCCATGGATTAAGTCAACTCAAATTGAAAATTCAAAATCTCATCAACTTTCCAAAAAATTTGGATTTTGATCAATACTGTGAATTGGATTCTGAAACTTGACAGGATGTTTTTAGAGGTGATTTAGAATGTATTTGTACACAAAAACAGGAAAATTGAGTGAAAATTGATTGTGAATTGATGAAAAACCAGTAACAGTTTCAAAACGGTTATGGTGAAGAACACGAATTCAATTTTGAACAAAATTAGCATCAATCTGCATGAAATTTGTTCTGGATCGTCAACAGATTGTTGTTTTCTCTGATACCACTTGTTATAACTCATATAATTCGTGTTAGGGTGCGGAAGTTAAGCTTTCAACAATGGTGGAATAGTGTGTGTTTTAGTGTGTGTTCTTGAGAGAAAAAGTAATGTGTGTGGAAAGTCTGATTTGATTGATCATCAGAAATGGGAAAAAGGTTACAAGGAATAAAGTTTGAGGGGTATTTATACTCTAAGTATATTACAAAAGCTCCCCCTCAACCTAACAATATTTACACAAAATACAATGTTTTCAAATACAACTAAGCACTAATTTATATTTCTAACATTCTCCCCCTTAGTGCTTTTGTTGTCCATCATCTTTTTCATTGTTGTCTCCTTCTCTTATTTGCACGTCTTTGTTTGTTCTTCCTTTTCTTATATCTTTGTGCAGCAGAGGAAGTTGATGGCTTATCAATCTTTGAACTCCAGAAAGCTCTTTTCTTATTAACTGTTCCATGAGTCATTCCAAAACTTCTTAGGAATGAAGTGCCAGTTATCACCTACAGGACGTTCTGTCACCGCTGTCTCAACTATTAAAGATGATAATATCGTATAACTGCTTTAGTGTTAGCTAGCGAGCATGACTGTAGTGTAGGAGTATATCTAAGTAGTGACTCACAAGAACACACATGAAATGAATATCAAATGCCTTGCTAGTAGCTAGTAGTTCTGATTGCTATACAAACCTTAATTAAGTGCTTAACTAGTCAGCAGAAATAAGTAAGATTGAGCTGTAAGACATGTGGAAGTATAGAACTGTTTTAGAGGTATTAACACAAATAAAAAGTTAGCTTTTAGTCTTGATTGACCAATTATCTTGCCTCTAGCTATAGCTTACTGATTTTGTCTAAAGCTTTCTCAAATCATTTTGCATGACTAATCTTTCAAATGTTTTTAATAAGTAGAATACTTTAACACTTAAGCTGTCCGCTCATCATTGTTTTATTTTTCTTGGACTATTTGCTTGAGGACAAGCAAAGACTTAAGTGTGGGGATATATGATGAGCGTCCATTTTGTGATAAAAACCCTATCGAAAGGCCTCATTTCTATGTCTAAAATGAGTTAATATTCCGGAACTATTGGTACTTAATGAGTCGTATGTTTATGCAGGTTCACGGAAGATGTGAGAGAGGGTAAATGGCATCAAGTAACTCAAGATGAAGGCCTATGAAGTTACAAGACACAAGGAGGTGATTCGGGAGCCGAACGAAGAAGTACGAAGTGCAGCAGAAGCTACCAGCGCCGCTGGCAACCCTGCCAGCGCCGCTGGCCAATCACTAGCTCCGCTCACCTCAGCCCAGCCTCAGCGCCGCTGGGAAGCCCATCCAGCGCCGCTGGACGGCCCAGATCAGCAACCGACTTATTTCACTATTTAAGTCGAACTAACCCTCAAAACCCTAAAGAAAGAGCCGATTCAGCAGCCCTAGCCGCCCATATTCAACCCTAGGTCGACTTTGCAGATTCCAAGGAGGTTTTGGAGCTTCTAACACCTTTCGATCTTCATCCTCGGTCTAGATCTACTTTTCTATTTTACTTTCAGTTGGTAAACAATGTCTTTCATCTTTTCAGACTTTGTTATTCCTTTAATAATGTCAGGCTAGTAGGCTGAATACTTGTTTGGATCAATGTGATCATGTAGACGTTTATGTTTTACTTTATTTGTTAGAATCTGTTGGAGTGTGTTTTACTGTTTATCGTAGATCCATGTTTTACTAGTTCTTCATATTATTATCGGTTCTATATCTGCATGTATTAGTTTAATTCTATGATGATCGGTCTATAATCATACACTAGGATTAATACATAAGGATGGAAAACACTAGTCGGTCTTTAACTAGTTGTAAAAGGTGATTCACTTGTAACCGAGGGATCCAGAACCATAGTAATTAGGATGAATAGAACATGATGCTTAACAATGTCAGACGCGATCCTTTGACTTGGAAACGAGCACTGTGGTCACCGGAGATAATTACTATCTGGCCATGGCTTAAGAGCTGGGTAATTAGAAGATGAATTAGTAACACGAACTTTAGGTCATTAATGCTTAAACAATGAATCTAACGAGAATTTGTTTATAGGGTAGTGTGAGTCTAGCGACAGCACTAGTTAATTAGACAAAGTGAATCTAACGAGAATCTGAGCCGTGATTAAGTTTCCAACAGTCTAGCAAGTAGGTAGAATAGTATTTGGTCGTACCATGAGATCGGAGATGCCAAACAAGTATTTTAATTTGATTACTGTTATTTGCTTTTTCAAACTATTTTCAGACTAAGCCTCTCGCTGAATAAGCGGTTGCGGCTTCTATTTACTTTTCAGTATTTTTAATTAGTTTAATAGGAAATCGTGACAACCCCACAACCGCTAGAATTACACATATTATTAGATTAGGTAGTGCAAGCGTCCATGCGAACGATCCTGTAACTTATCACTTGACTATACTACACTGACCGGGTTCTCTACTCGTAAGTGTGTGTGTTTTCAGATAATTACTTGTATAACTGTTTTTCTCTATACGCACATGCATTTTCCGTCATTTAATCCTACTGATAAGCGCAAGACATTGACTTATTTGGACAATGAGGGCAAAATGCATAGAGTGAGCAAAGGTGCTCCAAAGCAGGTCTGTTGATGGCTTATCAATCTTTGAACTCCAGAAAGCTCTTTTCTTATAACTGTTCCATGAGTCATTCCAAAACTTCTTAGGAATGAAGTGCCAGTTATCACCTACAGGACGTTCTGTCACCGCTGTCTCAACTATTAAAGATGATAATATCGTATAACTGCTTTAGTGTTTAGCTAGTGAGCATGACTGTAGTGTGGGAGTATATCTAAGTAGTGACTCACAAGTACACAAACGAATGAATATAAATGCCTTGCTAGTAGCTAGTAGTTCTGATTGCTATACAAACCTAAATTAAGTGCTTAACTAGTCAGCAGAAAGAAGTAAGATTGAGCTGTAAGACATGTGGAAGTATAGAACTGTTTTAGAGGTATTAACACAAATAAAAAGTTAGCTTTTAGTTTTGATTGACCAATTATCTTGCCTCTAGCTATAGCTTACTGATTTTGTCTAAAACTTTCTCAAATCATTTTGCATGACTAATCAAATGTTTTTAAAGTAGAATAACTTGAACACTTAAGTTGTCCGCTCATCATTGTTTTATTTTTTGGACTATTTGCTTGAGGACAAGCAAAGACTTAAGTGTGGGGGTATATGATGAGCGTCCATTTTGTGATAAAACCCCCTATCGAAAGGCCTCATTTCTATGTCTAAAATGAGTTAATATTCCGGAACTATTGTACTTAATGAGTCGTATGTTTATGCAGGTTCACGGAAGATGCGAGAGAGGGTAAATGGCATCAAGTAACTCAAGATGAAGGCCTATTAAGTTACAAGACACAAGGAGGTGATTCGGGAGCCGAACGAAGAAGTACGAACTGCAGCAGGAGCTACCAGCGCCGCTGGCAACCCTGCCAGCACCGCTGGCCAATCACTAGCACCGCTCACCTCAGCCCAGCGCCGCTTGCCCAGTTCCACCGCCGCTGGGAAGCCCATCCAGCGCCGCTGGGCGGCCCAGATCAGCAACCGACTTATTTCACTATTTAAGTCGAACTAACCCTCAAAACCCTAAGAAGAGCCGATTCAGCAGCCCTAGCCGCCCATATTCAACCCTAGGTCGACTTTGCAGATTGCAAGGAGGTTTTGGAGCTTCTAACACCTTTCGATCTTCATCCTCGGTCTAGATCTACTATTTTATTTTACTTTCAATTGGTAAACAATGTCTTTCATCTTTTCAGACTTTGTTATTCCTTTAATAATGTCAGGCTAGTAGGCTGAATACTTGTTTGAATCAATGTGATCATTTAGACATTTATTGTTTTACTTTATTTGTTAGATCTGTTGGAGTGTGTTTTACTGTTTATCGTAGATCCATGTTTTACTAGTTCTTCATATTATTATCGGTTCTATATCTGCATGTATTGATTTAATTCTGATGATCGGTCTATAATCATACACTAGGATTAATACAAAAGGATGGAAAACACTAGTCGGTCTTTAACTAGTTGTAAAAGGTGATTCACTTGTAACCGAGGGATCCAGAACCATAGTAATTAGGATGAATAGAACATGATGCTTAACAATGTCAGACGCGATCCTTTGACTTGGAAACGAGCACTGTGGTCACCGGAGATAATTATTATCTGGTCATGGCTTAAGAGCCGGGTAACTTAAAGATGAATTAGTAACACGAACTTTAGGTCATTAATGCTTAAACAATGAATCTAACGAGAATTTGTTTATAGGGTAGTGTGAGTCTAGCGACAGCACTAGTTAATTAGGTAAAGTGAATCTAACGAGAATCTGAGCCGTGATTAAGTTTCCAACAGTCTAGCAAACGAGTAGAATAGTATTTGGTCGTACCATGAGATCGGAGATGCCAAACAAGTATTTTAATTTAATTACTGTTATTTGCTTTTTCAAACTATTTTCAGACTAAGCCTCTCGCTGAATAAGCGGTTGCGGCTTCTATTTACTTTTCAGTATTTTAATTATTTAATAGGAAATCGTGACAACCCCACAACCGCTAGAATTACACATATTATTAGATTAGGTAGTGCAAGCGTCCATGCGAACGATCCTGTAACTTATCACTTGACTATACTACACTGACCGGGTTCTCTACTCGTAAGTGTGTGTGTTTTTCATTGTATAAAGTTGTTTTTCTCTATACGCACATGCATTTTCCGTCATTTAATCCTACTGATAAGCGCAAGATTGACTTATTTGGACAATCAGGGCAAAATGCATAGAGTGAACAAAGGTGCTCAAGCAGGCAAAAAAAAAAAAAAAAAAAAAAACATAGAGTGAGCAAAGGTGCTCCAAAGCAGGTCTGTGTGTGTTACATTTTTAATTATTGACAAACGAACAATACTGCATAGGCCTGTTTGTTTCTGATCATGCTCTGACAACTAAGTGGTGGGAAGGATGG
>CM067172.1:3955057-4047561 GCA_034093135.1 Erigeron breviscapus | reverse complement strand
CCATGAGTCATTCCAAAACTTCTTAGGAATGAAGTGCCAGTTATCACCTACAGGACGTTCTGTCACCGCTGTCTCAACTATTAAAGATGATAATATCGTATAACTGCTTTAGTGTTTAGCTAGTGAGCATGACTGTAGTGTGGGAGTATATCTAAGTAGTGACTCACAAGTACACAAACGAATGAATATTAATGCCTTGCTAGTAGCTAGTAGTTCTGATTGCTATACAAACCTTAATTAAGTGCTTAACTAGTCAGCAAAAAGAAGTAAGATTGAGCTGTAAGACATGTGGAAGTATAGAACTGTTTTAGAGGTATTAACACAAATAAAAAGTTAGCTTTTAGTCTTGATTGACCAATTATCTTGCCTCTAGCTATAGCTTACTGATTTTGTCTAAAGCTTTCTCAAATCATTTTGCATGACTAATCTTTCAAATGTTTTTAATAGAGTAGAATACTTTAACACTTAAGCTGTCCGCTCATCATTGTTTTATTTTTCTTGGACTATTTGCTTGAGGACAAGCAAAGACTTAAGTGTGGGGATATATGATGAGCGTCCATTTTGTGATAAAAACCCTATCGAAAGGCCTCATTTCTATGTCTAAAATGAGTTAATATTCCGGAACTATTGGTACTTAATGAGTCGTATGTTTATGCAGGTTCACGGAAGATGTGAGAGAGGGTAAATGGCATCAAGTAACTCAAGATGAAGGCCTATGAAGTTACAAGACACAAGGAGGTGATTCGGGAGCCGAACGAAGAAGTACGAACTGCAGCAGGAGCTACCAGCGCCACTGGCAACCCTGCCAGCGCCGCTGGCCAATCACTAGCGCCGCTCACCTCAGCCCAGCGCCGCTGGCCCAGTCCCAGCGCCGCTGGGAAGCCCATCCAGCGCCGCTGGCGGCCCAGATCAGCAACCGACTTATTTCACTATTTAAGTCGAACTAACCCTCAAAACCCTAAAGAAAGAGCCGATTCAGCAGCCCTAGCCGCCCATATTCAACCCTAGGTCGACTTTGCAGATTCCAAGGAGGTTTTGGAGCTTCTAACACCTTTCGATCTTCATCCTCGGTCTAGATCTACTTTTCTATTTTACTTTCAGTTGGTAAACAATGTCTTTCATCTTTTCAGACTTTGTTATTCCTTTAATAATGTCAGCTAGTAGGCTGAATACTTGTTTGGATCAATGTGATCATGTAGACGTTTATTGTTTTACTTTATTTGTTAGAATCTGTTGGAGTGTGTTTTACTATTTATCGTAGATCCATGTTTTACCAGTTCTTCATATTATTATCGGTTCTATATCTGAATGTATTAGTTTAATTCTGATGATCGGTCTATAATCATACACTAGGATTAATACATAAGGATGGAAAACACTAGTCGGTCTTTAACTAGTTGTAAAAGGTGATTCACTTGTAACCGAGGGATCCAGAACCATAGTAATTAGGATGAATAGAACATGATGCTTAACAATGTCAGACACGATCCTTTGACTTGGAAACGAGCATTGTGGTCACCGGAGATAAATACTATCTGGTCATGGCTTAAGAGCCGGATAACTGAAAGATGAATTAGTAACACGAACTTTAGGTCATTAATGCTTAAACAACAAATCTAACGAGAATTTGTTTATAGGGTAGTGTGAGTCTAGCGACAGCACTAGTTAATTAGGTAAAGTGAATCTAACGAGAATCTGAGCCGTGATTAAGTTTCCAACAGTCTAGCAAATGAGTAGGATAGTATTTGGTCGTACCATGAGATCGGAGATGCCAAACAAGTATTTTAATTTTATTACTGTTATTTTCTTTTTCAAACTATTTTCAGACTAAGCATCTCGCTGAATAAGCGGTTGCGGCTTCTATTTACTTTTCAGTATTTTAGTTAGTTTAATAGGAAATCGTGACAACCCCACAACCGCTAGAATTACACATATTATTAGATTAGGTAGTGCAAGCGTCCATGCGAACGATCCTGTAACTTATCACTTGACTATACTACACTGACCGGGTTCTCTACTCGTAAGTGTGTGTGTTTTTCATTGTATAAAGTTGTTTTTCTCTATACGCACATGCATTTTCCGTCATTTAATCCTACTGATAAGCGCAAGACATTGACTTATTTGGACAATGAGGGCAAAATGCATAGAGTGAGCAAAGGTGCTCCAAAGCAGGTCTGTGTGTGTTACATTTTTAATTATTGACAAACGAACAATACTGCATAGGCCTGTTTGTTTCTGATCATGCTCTGACAACTAAGTGGTGGGAAGGATGGGGGATGAATTGTTGAGCGACTTTTTAATCGGTTTAGCATGTCATATACCTTGAAACATCACTCATTGTGCATTAAAAGTGGCACGATAGGTGGTGTTAGGTCCAGATTTAGTCCAGATTTACTGGACTCGCTCCAGACTCGACTACTGGAGCCTTACTGAAGATCTGTCCAGAAACGTGTTCTACTGGACCTACTCCAGACTTGGAATCTGGAGTCCCTCTGAAGATTTGTTCAGAAATAATGGAAGATCAGTGAGCAAAATACTTGTATAGGAAATCTAGAGTATTCTCCAGATGAGCTCACTGGACTTCACCCCAGTCCAGATCAACTTTACTGAAGACATTCTGACTGAAGTCTGAAGAAAGAAGACTGACAAATGGCGGAGTCCACTGGAAAGTCTTACCAGATCTGTACACTGGAGGATTGTTAGTGTTCTAGACCCTACAAGTCTGAACACTGATATCGAAGATTGACTTTTGCCTTTACACACTTTCCAAAGAACAATCCACTTGTTCTTTACCAAAGTATACGTGTGTAAAGGTGGTTGGATAAAAGGATACATAGTCATATTGATGTGACTTTATCCTTATTCCTTATCCAATACATTTAATGTTCTTGTCGGATCATTAAATGTATGCAACCATATTTGTACGGCACAAAATTCACTGGTGAATTTTGTTGCCTATAAATACAAAATCATTTCTTTGAGAAAATACTTTTAAGCATACATTTTGCATTTAAGTGAATTTGTCCAAATACTCTCGATCTTAAACAGGGATACTTCACAACTTTAAGTATCTCGATCCAAAAGAGTTATTTGACAAATATAGATCATTTGTAACTCATAGGTTGTTAGGATACATACTTATTTGTATTATCTTGATTCCGCACAACCTTGTATTTTATTTAACATCATAAATAAAATACACAATTGAAAATTACATAATGTTCCACTTTATTTGTTTATTGCTTTAAGTCTTGTATTACTTTGTTTATATACTCTTGCATTTATTTACAAGTAATACTAGTCCAATCTAGTGATTATTAGACTTGTTGTATTTTACACTTTCCTAGTTAACCATCGAACTTAAGGGACTCACATTTGGTATCAGAGCAGAAGGCTAAACATTGCCTAGATCTATTTCTTGATGGCTAACCAAGAAAATACACAAGGTTTTAGTCTTGGTCCCGATCCTAATGCAAATATTAATGATAAAAATGAACCATCAATTGTTAATAACACTAATCCACCTCCTCCTCCTACTCCTGCTTCTCCACACGTGCATGTGCACTACTCAAATAATCCTGTTCCTAAATTCAGTGGGAACAGTGATGAATTTGGTACGTGGAAGGCTAGGATGGTTTTGCATGTCACTGGTATTGAGAGGAACATGATGAAAATTTTAAACGAAGGTCCTTATGTACCAACATCACCTCTCAATCCCCTTCTTGATCCTTCTGGATCTAGAAGAGGAAGGGAAAAGAGGGAGGAACATTGGTCTGAAGAGGAGAGGAGATTGGTGAATCTAGACACCCTTCTCAAAAACATGATCCTCGGGGTCGTTCCAGAAACCCTAATTCCCACACTAGTTCTTTTTCCTAGTGCTAAAACCATGTGGGATGAACTTTTAAACCAACATGAAGGAGGAGATGACACCATTGTCACCAGAAAGGTCTTCTTAAACAAGAGGTATGAGTCATTTTTTGCTCAACCTAACGAGTCTCTCACTGGTACTTACACCAGATTTATGAGTATCATAAACCAATTGAGAGGTCTTGGGGTTGAGAAGGACAAGGATATACTTCTGAAGAAATTTTGTGACATTCTACCCACCAAATGGTCTCACATGATCCTGGTCTTACGACAAGGTAAAACTCTGCACACACACACTCTCTCAACTCTATATGGAGCTTTCAGGTACACTGAAGAAAATCAAGCTCAGAGAGTGGTGGCAGAACAAGATGCTTTTAACCATGCCTCCAGTAGTCCTAATGTGGTTAGTCATACTGAACCACATAGTACAGCACTGATATCTTCTGAGAATGTATTTTCTATGAAGAAGATGGTGTCTGAACTCATGGATTCTGGAGAGTCCAGTCAAATCTCTCCAGACTGTTGTGATGAAACTGAAGATGATGACCTTATTGCAATGATTGCTAAAACGTTTAACCGTTTCAAAGCAAGAGCAAATAGGCCATCTGGACAATTTGCATCCAGTTCTTCCACTGATAAGACCAATTTGACATGCTTTAAGTGTGGAAAAAAGGGTCATTTCATGAAAGAGTGCAGGTCCAGCCAGTTTGTATCCAAGCCTGGTCCATTCTCTTCAAATAATAAGCCTGATGATAGCTATAAACTGAAATAATAAGTGCATGATTGCAACAACTGAAGAGAAGTGGGTTCCTTCTGATGAATCATCTGCTGATGAAGAAGAAGAAAGAGATTGTTGTTACATGGCTCTGGCAGACGATGAGCACCTGGTGAAGGAAGATGTCACATCTGGACGATGGGTAGACATTGTTATTAAGAAGGTTAGTGATTATGATTGTGCAACTGACCATGAACTAAAATTGGACATAGCTGAAGCTCTTAATTCTGATTTGATTTATGTAGAAACTGTTAGATCTGATTGTGTAAATGGTCTAGAAACAGATTCTTCTGAAATAACTGCTTTAAAATCAAAGTTAAAAGAACTTCAAGACATTGAACTGGCATTTCAAGCCCAGGTTCTGGTAACTGAACAATTGATTCAAGAAAAACAAGATCTTGAGATCATTTTAGAGAAAGAAAAACTGGTGATTAAATCATGGCTAGAAACCAAAAAGCCATATGATGCTGGAGTAAAACAATTTCCTGCTCAAAACGTGCATACTTAGATGGAAATACTCATGTAGCATCATTAATACTAGTAATCGATCGATTACCAGAGGAGTTCAGGCCTACCACAGTTTATGATGAGCCTGTAACTCCCAAGGCCATATTTTACCCAGTTCAATTCCCAGAGGTTAAGACTGGAGCGCTCCAGATGACTGCTCCAGTTAAAGAGGTCTATCGGAATAAACCTTTGCCTCAGACCAATCCCCTACCTAAGCCTAGAACTGGAAAGGCTAAGGTGTAATCTGAAGAAAATATTTTGTCCAGGTTAGAGAGCCAGATTCAAATTCTGACTCGTCAATCTCAAAGTTTTAATGCAAGATTAAACTTTATTGAGGGTACTTCATCTGGCCCTAGACAAAATACAAAACCTTTTGCTAAGAAAGTTAAATCTATTTCTCTAGTTGAGAAAAAGAAAAAGGTTTCAAAACTATCAACCCCAGTGGTGTTTTCAACTAAGACCACTGTTGAAGAAAGTGAACTAAACCAGATTGCCCCAGGGACCTATAAGGGAGGGTCCAGTGAACCCATCATTAGATGGGTTCCCAAATCTAACTGATAAGTATTTGGTGTATGTGCAGGGCGATCGAAAGAAATATATCTGGTATCTTGACAGTGCTGCTGGCAGGACGATGACTGGATGTAAGACCCTGCTGGAGGAGTTCACCATTTCTGATGGACCCTCCATTACTTTTGGAAATGATGGTTGTGGAAAGACTGAGGGATACGGTGTTCTGAACACTGATAGAAGCTGCCAGGAGTATGCTTGCTGAATCTGGACTGTCTACCAGTTTATGGGCGGAAGCAATTGCAACTGCTTGCCACACCCAGAATCGATCAGTGTACATCAAAAGACACAAAAAGACAGCCTATAAAGTCTTAAGAAATAGAAAACCAAATATTGGTTATTTTCACGTTTTTGGATGTCCAGTTTACATCCTGAACGACTCCAGTCAGCTAGGCAAATTTGATGCCAAAGCTGATGAAGGGTATTTCTTAGGCTATTCAGCCATTCGCAAGGCCTTCAGAGTCTACAACAAGAGACTGGAGAAGGTCCATGAGTCAATTCATGTCACATTTGATGAATCAAATGTTGCAATCAACAAGAAGCCAGCCCTTGACACTCCCCCAGTAACTCCAATTATCTTTTGTGAATCTGATCCTATAAACGACAAAACTGAAGATTCAAAAGACACAGTTTCCAGTCATCCTGATCTGGAACCTGTTCAGAAAAAGAAACTCTCCAGTAGTACTCCATTCTATCCTTCTATTAATTTCAAACTACCCTCTGAAATTAATATTGGATCAGATGTTCGTACTACTCCCCCAGTATCAGTGTCAGTTGAGAATAGACTAAAAATATCTTCTTATGAAGAATTCCAAACTGAACCAGTACTTCAGGAAATGCCTTCAAATGAAGAATTTCATGATGCAAATCGTGATTTAAATGACTCAGATGAAGATACTGAAGTAGTCTGGCAAGATCCTCCTCCAGAAGCAACTCCAGAGGAGACTCAACTGAATTCTTGCACTGATATTGTTGTCTGTAACAATCCTGGTCAGTACTCCAGATGGACAAAAGCTCATCCTATTGATCAGATCATAGGTGACTCCAGTAGAGGAGTTCAGACCAGAAGAGCCTCCAGTAATCAATGCTTATATGTTAGTTTTCTATCTTTGATGGAACCAAAGAAGATTGACGAGGCTATGGAAGATCCAAGCTGGGTGACTGCTATGCAAGAAGAGCTTCACCAGTTTGAAAGGAACAAGGTCTGGTATCTGGTTCCTTTCCCAGTTGGAAAGAAAGAACCAATTGGAACAAGATGGGTCTTCAGAAACAAAGTAGATGAAGATGGCCACGTAATCAGAAACAAGGCCATACTGGTAGCACAAGGCTACTGCCAGTCAGATGTCGACTTTGATGAATCATTTGCTCCAGTGGCTAGACTTGAAGCGATCAGAATATTCTTAGCATTCGCTGCTTATCATCAGTTCAAGGTCTACCAGATGGATGTAAAGAGTGCTTTCTTGAATGGAAAGCTTGAAGAAGAAGTTTATGTCAGACAACCACCAGGTTTCGTTGATGAAAAGCATCCCAATTGGGTATATCGTCTAGACAAAGTGCTATATGGCCTCAGACAAGCCCCACGTGCCTGGTATGACACTCTGACTAAACATTTGTTGAAAAATGGTTTCAAACGAGGTGCAATTGACAATACCTTATTTATTCTTCATGAAAAAGGTAATCTGTTAATGGTACAAATTTATGTTGATGATATTATTTTTGGGTCTACTGATGAAAACATGTGCAAGAAATTTTCAAAAATAATGTCAACTGAATATGAGATGAGTTTGATGGGTGAACTAACATATTTTCTTGGACTCCAGATTAAACAAAACAATGATGGCATTTTTATTAATCAGGAGAAATATGTTAGAGATTTTTTAAAGAAATTTGATATAAATTCTTCACCATCTAAACCAACTCCAATTTCTGCACCACTGACACTGGACTCCGATCCAGATGGTAAACCAGTGAACACCACTGTCTATAGAGGCATGGTTGGTTCACTGATGTATTTAACTGCCAGTAGACCAGATATTATGTTTTCAACATGTTTATGTGCCAGATATCAGTCTAATCCAAAGGAATCTCATATGCTTGCTGTAAAGCGCATACTGAAGTACCTTAAAGGTATCCCCAGTCTAGGTCTTTGGTATCCCAAAGGCTCAGGCATGGATCTAATGGGTTATTCAGATTCAGATCATGCAGGTTGTAAGATAGATAGGAAATCCACAACTGGTGGATGTCATTTCCTAGGTGGCAAACTGGTCAGCTGGACCAGTAAGAAGCAAACTTCAGTTTCATTGTCCACTGCTGAAGCTGAATACGTGTCTGCAGCCAGTTGTTGTGCTCAGATACTCTGGATGAAGAACCAGTTGCTTGATTATGGTATTAAATATTCAAAGACCCCAATCTTTTGTGATAATACTAGTGTCATTGCTATCTCAAACAATCCAGTCATGCACTCCAGAACGAAGCACATTGATCTCAGGTATCACTTCATTCGTGATCATATTATGAAAAACAACATTGAACTCCATTTTATTCCCACTGACAAACAACTCGCTGACATTTTTACCAAACCTCTGGATGTCAAAACTTTTGAATATCTTGTTGGTGAGTTGGGAATGTTAAATCCTTAAATCTGGTGACTGCTCAGATATTGAACGCCTTTGTGTACTATCTTTGCATTATTAGATTTCTGGAACAACATTCCAGGGAAAGACTTGAAAGATATTTTTGTTCTTAAAAATGTTTTAAGTTCAAGGGGAATTTATTAATTTATTTTCTCACTGGATAAATTCTTTAGAAAATATTACTGGTGCTTTGTAAATGTGTCCCTCTCACTGGTAACTGGACAGATTGAAGTGCGTGTTTGAGGTGACTAATGTCTCCTTGTAAATGTGTCCCTCTCATTGGTAACTGGACAGATTGAAGTGCGTGTTTGAGGTGACTAATGTCTCCTTGTAAATGTGTCCCTCTCACTGGTAACTGGACAGATTGAAGTGCGTGTTTGAGGTGACTAATGTCTCCTTGTAAATGTGTCCCTCTCACTGGTAACTGGACAGATTGAAGTGCGTGTTTGAGGTGACTAATGTCTCCTTGTAAATGTGTCCCTCTCATGGTATACTGGAGTGTCCAGTCAACCTCCAGATGCACTGAAATATGTCATAATATTTTCTAAATACTTGGTCATTGTGTGTGCCACGTAAGCAAATCTTTTTGAAAATATCTTAATCCTACGTGGCATGTAAATTTTTCAACGTAATGATGGTCTTTTTACTTTGGGAAAACAAAAAGTACAACTTGTTACTGTTTGTGGGCTGTAAACCGTCATGCATTTATGTATGATGTGATGTAATTAATGCGGATCTCAGAACCCGATCAAAAACTTTATTTGATAATTTCAAATGAACCGTTTGAGTTCCACATTGTCTCTCCTATATATACCCACTTTCAATTTCAATTGCATTTACTTCGAACATATTTACTCCCAAATCTTTCAAATTCCTTCATTTACTTCTTCATTCATTTTCCAATCATCATCATCTCTCATATTTACTCCATTTATATTTAATTCTTTCATCAAATCTTCATCATAACCTATACATATTCAATTTCATTTTCATCTATTCTTTATAAATGGCACCTAGACAATCAAGAACTAAAAATCTGCTTGCCAATGAATACATTCCTTCGGAAAATGTTGCTAGGGCACCTCATATCAATCTTGAGGCAAGTGCCATAAGAATCAATATGAATAACTGGATGGCAAGACTCTCTCTGTCCAGTGTTCATGATGCCCAATCGATTATTGGGAGATTAAACTCGTTCTTTCTCTCTTGCCCATTATATGGTGCGTTAACACTTAATCCAGGAAGGATGTACCACGAGTACCTATGTGAATTCTGGTACTCTGCTCAATATGACGATGAAACTTCATCGATCAATTATACTCTCAAGGGAGGTACCAGATCCCTTGGTTTCACAGCTAGTCTTCTCAGGTCTGTTCTCCAGTTGAACTATTTCGAACAGAATGAGTTGCCTATTGAGCTTCCCACTGGTATAAATACAAGGGAAGTATGCAGATTAATGGGGCATACAGATATATTGGATGAGCATGGTCAGCTATCCAGAAAAGGGACTATCTACATGAGCAAGCTGTCAGACTCATGGAGATATTTCTTCACACATATTGTTGAGTGTCTGGGAGGCAGTTCTGGAGGGTTAGACCAGATCAATCAAACCCACCTCCAGATTGCCTACTGCTTGTGGTTTGGGCTTAGGGTGGACTTTGCCCAGATTCTTTTTGATGACTTGGTTGAGCGACTTAGGGTGAAAGGAAGAAAACCGTTCGTTCCTTATATTCGTTTCCTTTCCCTAATGTTTAAAAATGCTCTTGGAGACCAGTATGATATGGATACTACTCACTTTTCTGTGAGTGAGTATATGAGAGATTTGGTCAATCTCAGGTCTCCACTGGATGAGGTAGATATTCCTCAGTCCATGCTTTCCTTCCAAA
The DNA here is from genome assembly GCA_034093135.1 of Erigeron breviscapus. Lineage (NCBI taxonomy): Eukaryota > Viridiplantae > Streptophyta > Magnoliopsida > Asterales > Asteraceae > Erigeron > Erigeron breviscapus. The sequence goes on along the minus strand of CM067172.1, from coordinate 4,037,326 downwards.
GGGAAGAAGCTGAAATGGGTCCAGATAGAGGTCAAGCTGTTGAAGGACCATCTGGTGATGATGTACAGATCATTGAGGCTGTACAGCCCATTAGACAAGTTGCTCCAGAAGGTCAAGGTACAGAAGTTGTTGAACCTTCCAGACGTCCTAGAACAAACAGGCGTCTGATGAGAGCAGGACTTCAGGTAAATCCTGAAAGACATCCTGGTGATGTTATGAATCTAGATGGATCGCCAATTTATGAACAAGAGGTTGTTGAGGAAGTTGAAGATGTTCAGACTGATGAACATGCTTCTGGTGAGCAAGAGGCTCCACTGGACTTGAATGTAGATGCTGGTGAGCAAGTGAATGTAGAGACTGGTGAACAGTCTGGTGAACAGACAGTTGGAACTGCTCCAGAATGGGATGATGTTGACTCCCCAATGTCTGAAGGTTTTGATGTTAACATGAATTTTCTGGGTGAAGATGTACAAGAAGAAGAAAATCTACCAGAAATGCCACCACCACAATCAAACATGCCACCACCACAATCAAACATGCCACCACCACCATCAGAAATGCCACCACCACAACAAAATGCCACCACCAGAATCAAAATGCCACCACCACAATCAAACATGCCACCACCACAATCAAAATGCCACCACCACAATCAAAATGCCACCACCACAATCAAAATGCCACCACCACAATCAAAATGCCACCACCACAATCAAAATGCCACCACCACAATCAAAATGCCACCACCACAATCAAAATGCCACCACCACAATCAAAATGCCACCACCACAATCAAAATGCCACCACCACAATCAAAATGCCACCACCACAATCAAAATGCCACCACCACAATCAAAATGCCACCACCACAATCAAAATGCCACCACCACAATCAAAATGCCACCACCACAATCAGAAATGCCACCTCCACCAGAAATGCCACCACCACAATCAAACATGCCACCACCACCACCACCTTCAATTCCAGAACACACTCAATACTTCTCTCCAGCAACCACTCAACCTTCACAATCTCAACTTCCACCTCGTGCGCCGGAGTCACCAGTTGCAACATCTGAAGCTGCAACTGAAGAGGACTGGGCACAAGTTCCTCTAATGACCAGATTACCCTCAACACTTGAACCTCCCAGTGGGCTTAGGGTGGACTTTGCCCAGATTCTTTTTGATGACTTGGTTGAGCGACTTAGGGTGAAAGGAAGAAAACCGTTCGTTCCTTATATTCGTTTCCTTTCCCTAATGTTTAAAAATGCTCTTGGAGACCAGTATGATATGGATACTACTCACTTTTCTGTGAGTGAGTATATGAGAGATTTGGTCAATCTCAGGTCTCCACTGGATGAGGTAGATATTCCTCAGTCCATGCTTTCCTTCCAAAGGGAAGAAGCTGAAATGGGTCCAGATAGAGGTCAAGCTGTTGAAGGACCATCTGGTGATGATGTACAGATCATTGAGGCTGTACAGCCCATTAGACAAGTTGCTCCAGAAGGTCAAGGTACAGAAGTTGTTGAACCTTCCAGACGTCCTAGAACAAACAGGCGTCTGATGAGAGCAGGACTTCAGGTAAATCCTGAAAGACATCCTGGTGATGTTATGAATCTAGATGGATCGCCAATTTATGAACAAGAGGTTGTTGAGGAAGTTGAAGATGTTCAGAATTTGGTTTTTAGGGTGAGTTCTCTGGAGAGTAGACCCACACTAGACCAGGGTGCAGTTGTTAGTACTATAAGTGATGAATGTACAAGGAAGTTCAGAAACAATATGTTGAAAGAATTATGTGAAGAAGTTTCTGGGACTGTTCTTCGTAGCATTTATGATGGGGTGTTACCCCAAGTAAACAACTTACTGGATGAGAAGTTGCCAAAACACTTGCCTAAAGCTGTTGCAAATGTTCAGAAGGAAGTGGAGGCACTTAAGAAAGTTGTGTCTGAAACAACTCCAGTAGCAGGTACAACATTTGGTGCACTAGACAGACATATGCTTGAAGAATTATGGAATGATCTCAAGTCAAGGACTGGTGGTCATTCCAAGGGGGAAAAGTCGTCTGGTGACCAAACACTGAAGAAATTGTCACAAAGAGCATATGGCACTGAAGCCGGGCTAACTGAAGGAGCTACTGGTACTGAAGCCAGTGAGCCCCAGTTTGAGTCCTTCCCAGATATTCCATCAACTCTGAAGTTAGTTAAGGGAAAACAACAAATGGAATCTGGAGAGGAAGAGCAAACTGGTGAAGATGCTGATGATGAAACATCCAAAAAGCTTGAACAAGAATGCATCATGATAGAAATTTTCAAAAGAAATCAAAAAGATGAACTGTTGGCCCATCAAAGGGAGATGGCAACAATGGGTACTCTGGATTCTTACAATGCTGGCAGGTTAGGCATTAATATTGAAGTATATAAAAAGATGAAGGATGACCCAGAGTTCATCAATGTTTGAGTTTACTGGATGATGTTCATGTACGCTCTTTCTACGCTGAAGAAGAACAAGTCTATGATTCGATAATTTATGGCGTGAGTGTACCAGAACTCATCAGACAAATGGAATCTGGAGAGGAAGAGCAAACTGGTGAAGATGCTGATGATGAAACATCCAAAAAGCTTGAACAAGAATGCATCATGATAGAAATTTTCAAAAGAAATCAAAAAGATGAACTGTTGGCCCATCAAAGGGAGATGGCAACAATGGGTACTCTGGATTCTTACAATGCTGGCAGGTTAGGCATTAATATTGAAGTATATAAAAAGATGAAGGATGACCCAGAGTTCATCAATGTTTGAGTTTACTGGATGATGTTCATGTACGCTCTTTCTACGCTGAAGAAGAACAAGTCTATGATTCGATAATTTATGGCGTGAGTGTACCAGAACTCATCAGACAAATGGAATCTGGAGAGGAAGAGCAAACTGGTGAAGATGCTGATGATGAAACATCCAAAAAGCTTGAACAAGAATGCATCATGATAGAAATTTTCAAAAGAAATCAAAAAGATGAACTGTTGGCCCATCAAAGGGAGATGGCAACAATGGGTACTCTGGATTCTTACAATGCTGGCAGGTTAGGCATTAATATTGAAGTATATAAAAAGATGAAGGATGACCCAGAGTTCATCAATGTTTGAGTTTACTGGATGATGTTCATGTACGCTCTTTCTACGCTGAAGAAGAACAAGTCTATGATTCGATAATTTATGGCGTGAGTGTACCAGAACTCATCAGACAAAGAAAGGACGAACTGGTAAGTCTCCAGAAAAAGATCAGAAAAAATGCTGGTGCTCTGGAGATTGAGTACAGGAAGAGACTTACTGGTTTACCAAAGTTGACTGCCAGACAAATCAAAGCAATCAAAGATTCTGATGTAAGCAATTTCATTCCCCTGGACACTTCTCGAAAAATAAATCGTCAAGAACTCCAATCTGCTGTAGAGCAAAGGAGAGTGTCCAAGGAAACTGAAGCATTGGTCCAGCAAGCCAAACTGAAAGATAAGTACAATGAAATGTTGAGTTTCAGGGCTGATGCCAGAAGGATCACTGGTGCTGAAATCAGATTGGCTGAAAATAATGAAGGCATGTCTAAGTTTGAAGTAAAGTTGACCAGGGAGGGTAACTTTACTGACGAGAGGAAAAGTACTTCAGTCCAATCTTTTGGATGGAGTGAACTGAAGGAAATCGCTTTAACGTTCAGGGGGAAGACAGATGTGTCGACTGATGTTAAAGCATTTCTGAAAAGGATTGAAAAGGTATGGAGAAGAAAGCAACAGATGGAAGTTGCAATGGGCATAAGATCACCAGATTCAATACCATCTTCTCCATCACCAAAGAGAAAGGCTACTGAAGATGCTCCAGGACAGACATCAAAGAGAAGGGTCTGACTCTTATTATTTACTTATTGTAAATTATTGTCTTATGAAAATTGTAAACTATTTATCAGTTGATGTATGTAATAATAGTTGCAATTTTTGATTCATATAAGTAAATGATCAGATTTAGTCTAAGTTAGAACTTAAATGATGAAACTGAAAACACTCATGATCTATAAAGTGTTTTCCAGTAACTTAGATTTTTTAGACTAATCAAACTTGTGTTTTTCAAGCATACAAAATGTATAGATTCAAGCTTGAAAACACTTGCATTATTTCTAAACAAATAAGGGGAATTTGTTAGGTCCAGATTTAGTCCAGATTTACTGGACTCGCTCCAGACTCGACTACTGGAGCCTTACTGAAGATCTGTCTAGAAACGTGTTCTACTGGACCTACTCCAGACTTGGAATCTGGAGTCCCTCTGAAGATTTGTCCAGAAATAATGGAAGATCAGTGAGCAAAATACTTGTATAGGAAATCTGGAGTATTCTCCAGATGAGCTCACTGGACTTCACCCCAGTCCAAATCAACTTTACTGAAGACATTCTGACTGAAGTCTGAAGAAAGAAGACTGACAAATGGCGGAGTCCACTGGAAAGTCTTACCAGATCTGTACACTGGAGGATTGTTAGTGTTCTAGACCCTACAAGTCTGAACACTGATATCGAAGATTGACTTTTGCCTTTACACACTTTCCAAATAACAATCCACTTGTTCTTTACCAAAGTATACGTGTGTAAAGGTGGTTGGATAAAAGGATACATAGTCATATTGATGTGACTTTATCCTTATTCCTTATCCAATACATTTAATGTTCTTGTCGGATCATTAAATGTATGCAACCATATTTGTACGGCACAAAATTCACTGGTGAATTTTATTGCCTATAAATACAAAATCATTTCTTTGAGAAAATACTTTTAAGCATACATTTTGCATTTAAGTGAATTTGTCCAAATACTCTCGATCTTAAACAGGGATACTTCACAACTTTAAGTATCTCGATCCAAAAGAGTTATTTGACAAATATAGATCATTTGTAACTCATAGGTTGTTAGGATACATACTTATTTGTATTATCTTGATTTCCCACAACCTTGTATTTTATTTAACATCATAAATAAAATACACAATTGAAAATTACATAATGTTCCACTTTATTTGTTTATTGCTTTAAGTCTTGTATTACTTTGTTTATATACTCTTGCATTTATTTACAAGTAATACTAGTCCAATCAAGTGATTATTAGACTTGTTGTATTTTACACTTTCCTAGTTAACCATCGAACTTAAGGGACTCACAGTTTGGTAGTGTAAATGGTTGGATAAAAGGATACATAGTCATATTGATGTGACTTTATCCTTATTCCTTATCCAATACATTTAATGTTCTTGTCGGATCATTAAATGTATGCAACCATATTTGTACGGCACAAAATTCACTGGTGAATTTTATTGCCTATAAATACAAAATCATTTCTTTGAGAAAATACTTTTAAGCATACATTTTGCATTTAAGTGAATTTGTCCAAATACTCTCGATCTTAAACAGGGATACTTCACAACTTTAAGTATCTCGATCCAAAAGAGTTATTTGACAAATATAGATCATTTGTAACTCATAGGTTGTTAGGATACATACTTATTTGTATTATCTTGATTTCCCACAACCTTGTATTTTATTTAACATCATAAATAAAATACACAATTGAAAATTACATAATGTTCCACTTTATTTGTTTATTGCTTTAAGTCTTGTATTACTTTGTTTATATACTCTTGCATTTATTTACAAGTAATACTAGTCCAATCAAGTGATTATTAGACTTGTTGTATTTTACACTTTCCTAGTTAACCATCGAACTTAAGGGACTCACAGGTGGGTTGGTAACGTGTCAAAATAGGATTGGGTTAAACACGTCATTTTAGTATTTTACTATGTCGAAACATACCATGGCCTGGCATGTTTACATGCAAGTACACTTTTTTCTGCCTTTTTTCTCTCTTTAAATAACTGTATTAATCATGACTATAAAAGCAACTTAAGCCTAATCATGATTAAACAATTACTTAAGCCAACTCGTTATAAGTAATAGAGTCGAATATGCCACCTCTGAGTGTAAAAGTAGTACGAGTTAATAGAAACATTACACTTTAGGGAGTACTTTGGGCATTTGCTTGAATGGGAGAAAGTGTACCATTAAAGATATATGTTTGTATGTACATATATAAATGAATGAATTAATGTGAATTCGGTATGCAGATTGGTCTTTGCGGATGAGGGAAAACTATAGTCATTCCTACCACTGTTATAAGCATGTCAACCTATGATGGGCAGTTGGGAAGTATTTTAAAACCAAAGTGTTGGTCCGACTACTGTGTATTAAGAGATTGAAGAGCGTACGTAGCATAGAATTTATGGGGAAACCGGTTCGGTACAGGGTAAGATCTTTTTTTTAGATCTGCCATGATGCAATGTTTAGACCTTTTGATTAAGAAAGTTTGAATTTTTATAAATATCATCACATTTGTGTAAGATATAGCTGTGCTGTAACTTTTGACAATTTATGATTCTTTTATACCAGTTAAGGCTGGCAAATCGTGTCTTAACAGGTTTGGTGCGCACAAAATTCTCAGCTTTCAAACATGAAAACGACTCATTTAACACTTGTCTTTGATGATTTGAGCGTAACAGATATTCGTTTTATGTATCAAAAAAGTTAATTGTTGAACTTTAAAATATTAGTAAGGCTGGCAAATCGTGTCTTAACAGGTTTGGTGCGCACAAAATTCTCAGCTTTCAAACATGAAAACGACTCATTTAACACTTGTCTTTGATGATTTGAGCGTGACAGTTATTCGTTTTATGTATCAAAAAAGTTAAATGTTGAACTTTAAAATATTAAAAACAATTATTTTTAAAAATAGAAAAAGTTGCATAGTACATTTTTGCTTAACAGTTATTTTAACAGGTACCCAATTGTCAGCCTTTGTCCCGTTGATTCCTTTTACTTCACGTAATAGGCCGTATGTGTCTCAAGTCTTTAACTTTGATTGTAATACAAGTGGCATTTGTCATTAAGAATTAATTGTAGTGTTTTAGTTTTGCTAGATCAGGCATTTGTCTGTATCTCATTACACATAGCTTTAGTTTACAACTTTAAATGTGTCTTATGTTCGGTTTGACTTGAGATTTGGTTTTTGGTACAAATCGGTCCGTTTTTTCTCAGTTTCGATACGGTTTGGTTTTGATATCATATACCGAAACCATCCTTATGCATTATGTTCAGAATAGTATTATTAAGTTATTTATATATCATCTTGTAATTTCAAAGTACATGGTAGTATTAGTATTCTAGAATTAATTTTTAAACCAAATATAATAGTTTCGGTAAAAGACAGTCATCCCTTGTTAAGTTAACCAAACATAACGAAGTGTGATTACCTTGACTATGCCTACTTTGACAATTTAAAACCAAAAACCTCCAATTATAAATAGCAAATAGCGAGTAACGCATGGTAATCTATTGTTGTCATGATATCTCGAAAGCTTTAAATTATCGTTGCTGCAACGCGCGCGGGTACTATCCTTGTTTTTGAAAAATGAGAAGTGAAAAATTAAAAAATAAGCATCTTTTATATATAGGTGAATTAAAGGATTTTATTTTTTTAAAACATTAAAATGAAAACTTTTCTTGATTAGCAAGATACTAAAAGGTACATTAAATATTAGTACAATGTTCCAGGAGAAGCATTGACAAACGAAAAAGAGATTACAATTTAAATATTATATATATATATATAATATATATATATATATGGGCCTCCGAAAGTAAAATAAAAAACCATCTCATTTCCCCTCTTTCTTAAAACCCTAACTTTACAGACAAACCAAAATCAAAATCAAAATCAAAATCGAAAAAAATACAGGGGGATTTGCAGTTTCAAAGGTTGTTGTAGGCCAACATGCATATTGGTGTGTATGGATTGACTCTCTGTTGTACATTTGTAGCAATAATGAAAGTTTCATTTCCCCTGTTCAAGAAAAAAAAATCCATCAAAATTTCAGACTTGAATTTACCACTACCTTTTGAAATCCAAGAGGAAATCTTGAAAAGGGTTCTAGATGTGAAGTCACTTCTTCAATTTAGATCGGTTTCGAAATCATGGAAGTCTCTGATCGACAGCCCCCGATTTATCACTGATTACCACCCCCACCCACCACGTCATCATATATTTCTATGGTACATGATCCTGTAAGTACAATTATGTATCTGTAATAGATAATGATGATGATGATAGTCATAGTTTCGCCCAAAACAGGGTTCCCCTTACTGTTCCCAGTTCTATTTATTCTGATATATTAGTTGCCCATTTCAGGATTTTAGGTAGCTCTAAAGGCTTGTTCTGTTTATATAATGATTCTCGAGAACTTACACTAGCCGTTCTGTGGAACCCTTCAATAAGAAAATCTGTTACAATTGATGTGCCTAAGGTGTCGCATAGATATACGATGGGTTTTGGGGTCAGTCCCTACTCTAATGACCCTAAGCTCGTAAAGATTCAAAGATCTGTTAGAGTGTTGGATTCGAAACCTAGGATAGTTGAGATTTATAGTTTAAGCACCGGGGAATGGAGAACCTTGTTGGAAGATTTACCTCATTCATCAGTTGTATTCAATCTTGGTCGCCACGTAGCTATAGGTAATTTCATTTTTTGGCTTGCTATGGGTATGAAAGGAAAAATGATTATTTTATTTGATATGATAAGTGATAAGTTTGTGGAAATATACCTCCCCGATTATGTTGTGACAGACCAAGACAGTGAATTCACTTTATTTAAGTTACGTGAGTCTCTCGTTGTGGTTGAATCTTATTTCGATGATAGTGTCGAGAAACAATTTGTTCATGTATGGATGATGGAAGGTGGTGTTTCAGATTCTTTTGCAAAGATGTATTCCATTATTAGACCAGATGCAGCTCATTTTTCATTTCTTGCATTCAGGAACAATGGCCATCCTATAATTACAATGAATAATTATGGTGAGTATGAGAATGAACTACTTGTTTATGAACCTGACTCAGAAGAGTTCACTCGTATAGGGGATTCTGATAGTATAAAAACATTTTATGCGGTTTCCTACATGGAGACACTACTTTTGCTTAATCACTAAGATTGTAGTGTTTTTAGCTCCATGTATATAAACGGCGAAGAGAATGGGGACATTTGAAACTGTGGAGCTCAGAACAAGTGACTTTTGGAGCACGCAAGCAGAGCAAAGCAAAGCATGGAGATTGAGGTATAAGGCTCATTCGTGAAAAGTTAAATAGATCGGTACTTGTGGTTGTAGTAAAATTAATCTTTTGCTGTTGTCAGCGAAATATATATAACATATAAGCTCAGTTATTTTGGTTTGTCTGCAATTTTGTTACCTATCTTTGGTTCTATTTTGTTATTAAATCAAAATTCTGAAATAAGGATGGTGTTTGAGTTAGTCTCGAAAGGCTAGGGCCCTGCACACATAGTGGGCAATCTCTATAGAAAGTGCAATAAAGACTGCATACATAAGTGGTTAATGGTTTATTAACAATAGTATGTCAACTACTGTAACACGCATATTAAGTTAGCCCCTTACCAATAACCCGTCATACTCATTGTTTTCACGTTCTTTCCCATCATTGTATAATTACAATCTCGGTTCGACTCAAACATACAAGTACACAAACTGCTTGTTCTGAATTGGCCCCTAACTACAAAAAGATTACGGCTTTCAGTCCATACTTTTTTGAAGTAATTAATATGAAACAGTCATACAAGGAATTAGGAATAGATACATCTACTTTCTAAACTGGTCTCCTAAAGTATCCGAACATGAAAATCCACTGGTAAGTATATCCAATCGTACACGTGACCCTACCAACCATAACAAGCCTCGGGTGAACTTGTTGTTTATGAACCCAACTCGGAACTGTTCACTCCTATAGGGGATTTTGAAAGTGCACGTCCATGCTATGCCGTTTCCATGTCCTACATGGAAACGCTACTTTTGCTTGATCACTAAGATTGTAGTTTTTTTTTTTCCTCAACATATATCAATGGCAAAGAGAATGGAAACAATTGAAATTGTGGAGCTCAGAACAAGTGACTTTTGGAGCACGCAAGCAGAGCAAAGCAAAGCATGGAGATTGAGGTATAAGGCTCATTCGTCAAAAGTTAAATAGATCGGTACTTGTGGTTGTAGTGAAATTAATCTTTTGCTTTTGTCAATGAAATATATATAATATATATATAACATATAAGCTCAGTTATTTTTGGGTTGTCTGCAATTTTGTTACTTATATCTGGTTCTATTTTGTTATTAAATCTAAATTCTGAATTAGGGATGGTGTTTGAGTTAGGCTCGAAGGCTAGGGCCCTGCACACATAGTGGCCAATCTCTATAGAAGGTGCAATAAAGACTGCATACATAAGTGGTTAATGGTTTATTAACAATAGTATGTCAGCTACTGTAACACGCATTCCAAGTTAAGAGGTAAGTCCGTGTTCGTTCTCGGGGATTGGTTTGAACTAGTTGTTTAATAAAATGGTTTGGAAAACAGGGTGTTGCTTCGAGTCTCACTTTGACAATTAAATTAAAATAAATTTAAAAGACAACGCATAAAAGTAAAGAAAAGCTTCAGACAATATTAATAAAGATCATCCACCTTGAATTCGTTAGACTTCAAACATATATGCATTCAATTAAGACCAAATTCATTGAGTTGAAAAGATAATCGTAAAAGGATTAAGGTGCTCACGTGGTACCACCAACCGTGAGCAAATTGCCCAATCACCTAAGTTGCTAGTTTAATTACCCAAGCCGGTACCACCAATGCCTAGACAACCTTACCAACAATTAGTTTGTTTGACTATCGAATTAACAATTGTGCCTATGTGAAGATAACGTGGTACCACCAACCATTATAAAACACGTTGACAAAATGACTCCTTTTATTAAAATGATATTCACTATCATACCATGAACTAGTGATAATTGCTCATAGACAAACAACCATTTGAAAATCACATATGCATCCAACTAGTACCACTAACGAAGAACACACATGCCACCAATATCATAATAATATATAAAAAGGAATTAAATCATCAAGATCTCGACACAACGATAATTGAAATCAACTCTTTGGATTAAAACATACAGCAATCACATCATTCGTCTAGTTTCATCAAGGTGGATGATTGAATGTTTAGCCACTCATGATTAATTTAAAATAACAATCAAAATAAAAGAAGAACATGATGTATCAATCGTTCTTGAAATTGAAATTGCAAGACAATAAAATAGATACGATCTAAGTGGGTGCCCGTGAATCTTCAATGAATCGGAGGAAGAAGTCTAGCCTTGATCCTTGAAGGAATCCCTTGTAGAGCAGCTCTTAGAAAGAATTTGGATAAAATAGGAATTAGGTTTTTGTTTTTTCTTTATACCCCCTTGGAAATCTGATGCAAAAATCGGTCAAAACCCTTCAGCCCCGTCGTCCCACTGCGGCGCAGTGGGCAAGTGATGCCCCCACTGCGGCGCAGTCAATATTCACAGATCTAGGTGCTCATTTTCCACCTTGTATGACTGCGGCGCAGTGGGCCTTGGTCACCCCCACTGCGGCGCAGTCTAAAACTGCTGACCGAGTTCTCACTTTTCCACTAGCCGACTGCGGCGCAGTGGGATGGTGATGCTCCCACTGCGGCGCAGTCCAATCCTGTTGATCCGAAGACAACCTTTTCACTATGAACTTGCTGAAATTTTCTATCTTCTCAACTTTAAACAACTCTCGAACTCACAAATCAACTTCTTGGCCTCAAAAATCATCCGAAATTGCACCAAATGGACACGTAACCTGTTTAGAGCCTGAAAACACTAACAAACACCATAAACGCGCCAAATGCACACAAAATCGACTTAAAACACTTAATAAAATGGCCAATAATGATGTGGGCGATATGTATAAATTGGTCACATCACATGCCAACTATGCTTTTTGCTTAGGTGGCATTTTCTGGTGGGAAAATTTCATATATGCCATTGAAGAACTTATAAATATCATATTTGTCCAATTAAATTTTAAAATATCAAGTATGCCATTATTAAACATGACCTAAATTTAATCCAAATAAAATATTAAATCCTTTTTAATCATGAATAACATCACCATTTTACAGTTATACCCTAGTCTACTTATCCCTAATTACATTACATTTGCAGTTACATCTGATCTATACGTAACTAATATGTCACTTTTTTGTATGTTCGTGAAAGACATGGTTGTTCTAAAGAATATCTGAGAAGGTATCCATATAGAACATCTCTCTTTTAGCATAACTATAATTCTTGATTTTCTCACAAGTAAGTTTCTAGGATGATAGAATGATAGATTAAGGTTTCTGAATCATTAAAAATATTCATAAACTCCATAAGGGGGCGGAGTGGAGGGGAGAGAATTTATCAACCCTCCCAAATTCCACCAATAAAATCCTTACAACTCAATTTAACCTTCCAACCCTCCCAACCAACTCCCAACCATTTTTACTGGCGCCAGATAAATTTTTAACCCTCTTAAATTATTTTTTTTCTTTTTTCTTTTCCTTATTACACTAAACAATTTTTAAAACTAAAATATACTACCACATTAAAATTAAAAACATAGTAAAGTCCATTTAAAACATATATATTTAAAAAAAACAAACTTACTAATAATTAATATCTAACTTATAAAAAGAACTAAATTAAACTGTAAATATATAATACTATAGGGTTTATTTTGTAAATATACTAACAAACAAAAAAAAAGAAAAAAATACTGGCCTTCTTCTTTCCGTGAAATACACACAGTGTGTATAGATATATATATATATATATGAGCAGATTTTTTTTTTAATTAAAGAGCAACGGTTGTTTTTTTCCACTGGGCCCACCTCGCACAACACTCCTCCTCTTCTCTCCCCATCTATGAGCAACGAGTATATAACCCTGTGAGCATGCCGTTTAGGCCATATTCACCATTGGCGGTGGTGTAGCCGGCGGTATGGAGGCATAAATGCTCCTACCCGCTGACCACTCCGCCCCCCTAAGGGCCACACTAATTAACCTTGGAGTTTGTTAATTTGGCGTCACATTTTGGATTGAGATATAATCGCTTGTATAAGGGACTTGAATTTTTTAGTATATATGCTGCTCAGTGTAAAGTATTCAAGTATTTTGCATATATAGTGTAGTTAGAGATAAACGAAAAGGTATTATTGTAAAATGACAATGTTATTTATAAATTAAAAGAATTTTAATATTTTTATTTGGATTAAATTTATGCAATTGGGTATTTTTGATATTTTTCATGTTTAATAATGGCATTTATGATATTTTGAAATTTAATTGGGGAAATATGATATTTACAAGTTCTCCAATGACATATATGAAATTTTCCCTTTTCTAGTAATTTTAATGTTTTTTTTAGATATATTGACATTTAAATCTATATTTTTTTAGTGCTCATGTGGCACTTCATTTGCCACGTCATCATTTGTCTACGTGAACATTTGTTTTTTTTTATCAATTTTAAATAACAAATAAAAAAACCAAATACAAGATTAGAACTCATGACCTCTAACTTTAATATTATGCACAAACCACTTGATCTAACTTGATATTTGTTTATTTTTTTCAAACTACGGTAGATATTAGTGAATATTAAAACTAATTAAAAGACATTGATAATATAATTGTCGATCTTTGTAACTTATCTTTTTCTATTTTCCTTTGTATTTAATTATCTTTGTACGTGAAATATAATTTATTTTAATATAATATAAACTAGATTATATTGATAATTTATTTTAATATAATTTTAATATAATTGATATGTATGTATTAATTGAGATCTACCAATAAACTAAAACAGGATTGAGATGTTCTTGAAACGACACGTGGCGTAATCCTTGATCGACACGTGTCCTTTTAATTTATTTATTTTATTAAATTAGTTTTTTTAATTGTATATAGATTCAATTTCTTTATTAGACTTAGAATTAAACTCTAACTCTTAACTTATAGATACAAAACACATTATAACCTTATTTGATTGATCGTTTTCTCATTAATAAAATTTTCTCTTTTTCTTTCTCAATTCTTCAAATCCTATTACTTATATTATTTATAATAAGTCAATAACATGAAGACTTCAAAAAATTGAGTTTACGATTCGAAATCACAAGGCTATTTGCCGTCATTCTCTATGCTTACAAGTTCCGATTTTGATGTGATTTTAAAAATTTAAGGTAAATCCAAAACTTTAACTAAACATATATTATATTTATCATTACTGTTTATTATAACCTAGCTTCGATCATCGGTTTACTTTAACCATAATTTATTTCATACTCACAAATCATGTATGAGGCATATTCAAATTTCTTTATAATACAATCTATATAAGCTACCGTACATCGTACGGGTATTAGGACTAGTAATTTAATATAAAATATTTAGAGATGCTAACTTATCATTTAGAACTCGCTGGAGGAATTCTTAGATTATGTATATTTGTTACTATAGTTATCACGAATTATATTATATTATATACCTTTATTAACGTAAATTAAATGATGAACAGTAACAATTTACCTTTATTAACGTAAATTAAATGATGAACAGTAACAATTTAAGATCTAATATATATACTGCATTAATCAAATAGGTAACAAACTAGGGTTTGGAAGGAGTGGCTACAGCACTTTCAAAGTAAGGGTCCTTGGTTCAAATCCCAGCTCTACCCCTTACTTTTTCTTTTTTATTTTTAGATTATAAAAATCTTAAATTTATAGTTTATTTATTGTTTTGTTTTGTTTTCTTCTTTTTAATTTTTAAAATTTACATACATAACTTTTGAGTTCTATGATTTATATAAGTAGCATAAATTAGTTTCAGATTGTTAAATCTAATATTCTAAATTTAATTTTTTTTCATAATTAAGTTTAGTAATATGTTTTCAATTTAAAATGATTGATTTAACATGTTCTTATATATAATTAAATTTTTTTTAGTTTTGATATTATTTAATTGATTTATAAATCATTATAAATATATATTTTTTCCTTAAAATTTGTATCTCAATGTGATACTTTATTTTTTATTTTCAATTCATATATTTCTTTGTTATTGAATATGCAAAATGAAGAATTGTCATTGAAACTCCGTTTTAGAAAGAGAAATGAACAAAAACTTTACTCGGCTAGAAACGTGATTCTATGGCCTGTGACTGTGAGCATCAAACTAAACCAAAAACTTGCCCTTTTAAAATTTCTTAGGTGGTGTATTTAAGATGGCGCCATTAAAAAAGAGAATAGATGCTCACATTTTATAATGTTTTAGATTTTCATTTTTGTTTATCTGTCATTTTTGGAAATCAACATATATACGATAGAGCAGTTTTGGTATTGCCTTTAACTCTTTTTTTTTTGTGAAATATTTTTTATGCTGAACTTTTTTCGTTTGTAAAACCGAATTAATAACAAAAGGAAACACGAAACTGAGGCCCTGCATTTGCAGGGCTTGCACTTACTAGTTTAAATCATAACAAAGTTTAGTTATTTTTTACATTCGTATATTTGTTTCAAAATCTTTAAAACACTTTCTATTTATTTCCCTTTTATTGACATTTACTTATAAATCTAATTTCTTAAGTGTATATATTATTAAACCATCTATCGGATATGTACATTTTTTTTGAAAGGTGAATTTTACTGGAAACTTCGTGTCACGATTCGTCAGCGGGAGGTCTAGCATACGTTGTCTTAACCGGGTCCGCGCTAAAGAGCTCCTTCAAAGTAGAAGTGCCTATTTCTAATACCCGATGGGGGAAAACACCCTACTAATCCGTTCGAAGACACGACAATTAATAGGGGTAAACACTGGTCCCTCAGACTTGAATATGGGTATCCTCAAGCCAAGACCCCGTAAAGGACTTAATTTCTATTATGTCCTCCCTAAGCCTTAACACAAACCTCTTGCAAGGGGAATGTTTTTTCAATCATTAGGCTAAGATTAAGGACTATCGGATACGTACATAGTGTAATATAAATTGAGATCTGAAGTTCTTTTTGGGATTGCCTCCAAAAATAAAGAAACCCTCTCATTTCCCCTTCTTTCTTTTTAAAACCCTAACTTTATAGACAACCCAAAATCAAATAAAAATCGATTAAAATACAAGGGGGCTTTGCAGTTTTAAAGGTTGTTGTAGGCCAATATGTATATTGGTGTGTATGGATTTACTCTCGGTTGTATGTTTGTAGTGATAATGAAAGTTTCACTTCCCCTGTTGAAGAAAAAAAAATCCATCAAAATTTCAGACATGAATTTACCACTACCCTTTGAAATCCAAGAGGAAATCTTAAAAAGGGTTCCAGAAGTGAAGTCACTCGTTCGTTTTAGATCGGTATCGAAATCATGGAAGTCTCTGATCGACAGCCCCCGATTTATCGCTGATTACCACCCCCACAAACCACGTCGTCATATATTGGTATGGTACTATGATATTTTTTTTATAAATGTTGATGATGATTATAATCATAGTTTCGCCCTTACTATTCCGATTTCTGTTGAATCACCAATTTGTGTAGTTTACGGTAGTTCTAAAGGCTTGTTCTGCTTTTATTCTTCAATGGGTGTAGCTGTTCTGTGGAACCCTTCAATAAGAAAATCTGTTTCTATTGATTTGCCTGATGTGTCGCATAGATATACGATGGGTTTTGGGGTCAGTCCCTACTCTAATGACCCTAAGCTCGTCAGGATTCAAAGGATAAGTGTTGGTATTTGAAACCTAGGCAAGTCGAGATTTATAGTTTAAGCACCGGGGAATGGAGAACCTTGTCGTCAGAAGATGTGCCACGTTCATCAGTCGTATTCTATGATGGTCCGCACGTAGCTATAGGCAAAAGTATTATTTGGCGTGCTGTGGATATTAAAAAGAACGGTAAGCTGCTTATGGAACGCAAGATGATAATTATATTTGATATGATAACTGAAAAGTTTATGGAAATCTACCTCCCTGATAATGTTGTGCCAAAGGACCAACACAATGAATTGTCTTTATTTGAGATATGGGAGTCTCTCGCTGTGGTTGTGTCTTATTTTGATGATAGTGTCAAGAAACAATTTGTTCATGTATGGGTGATGGAAGGTGGTGTTTCAGATTCTTTTACAAAGATGTATTCCATTATTAGACCAGATGCAGCTAGGTTTTCACTTCGTGCATTCAGGAGCAATGGCCATCCTATAATTAAAATGCAAGGCTCGGGTGAACTTGTTGTTTATGAACCCGACTCGGAACTGTTCACTCCTATAGGGGATTCTGAAAGTGCACGTACATACTGTGCCGGTTCCTACATGGAAACGCTACTTTTGCTTGATCACTAAGATTTGTAGTTTTTTTTTTTACTCTACATATATCAAAGAGAATGGAAACACTTGAAACTGTGGAGCTCAGAACAAGTGACTTTTGGAGCACACAAGCAAAGCAATGCATGGAGGTTGAGGTATAAGGCTGATTCGTCAAAAGTTAAATAGATCGGTACTTGTGGTTGTAGTGAAATTAATCTTTTGCTTTTGTCAATGAAATATATATATAACATATAAGCTCAGTTATTTTTGGGTTATCTGCAATTTTGTTATTTATTTTTGGTTCTCTTTGTTATTGAATCTAAATTCTGAATTAGGGATGGTGTTTGAGTTAGGCTCGATGGGCTAGGGCCCTGCACACATAGTGGCCAATCTCTATAGAAGGTGCAATAAAGACTGCATACATAAGTGGTTAATGGTTTACTAACAATAGTATGTCAACTACTGTAACACGCATTCCAAGTTAGCCCCTTACCAATAACGCGTCATATTCATCGTTTCCGCGTTCTTTCCCATCATTATATAATTACACTCTCGGATCGACTCAAACATACAAGTACTCAAACTGGTTGTTCTGAATTGGCCCCTAACTACTAAAAGATTACGGCCTACAGTCCGAAATTTTTTTAAGTAATTAATATGAAACAGTCATACAAGGATTTAAGAATAGATACTTTTACTTTCTAAACCGGCCTCCTAAATTATCCGAACATGAAAATCCACTGTTCCGTATATCCAATCGTACACGTGACCCAACTATAACAGAGAGATCTTTACTGCTGTTTGACAAATAAAGCACCTGAGTAGTATTTCCATAAGTCATCTCCATCTTCTTTCCATGCATTTGTATCAGGTATTCGACCCCGCGGGGGGGTATGCCAAGTTGAGAATTGCCACAGTAGAAGGACGAATGGAAGAGTTGGAGTTGAGGCCCAAATGGTATTCTGGCTGAGATATTATTGTCTGAGAGGTCAAACCGGTGAGAAGAGTTCTGGAAAAATCATTTCTTGACAGGGCAAGGTATTCTAGAGATTCCAACCAAGTGATAAGTTTTATGCTACCATTTCTATTCTACCCATTTGACACGTTTGAACACAACCCCAGGTCGACCTGTCCATAAGTTAATGGAGTACCTTGCTCTGAATTGATTCTAGACAGTATTAAAGAACCTCGTGTCATGCACTGTGAGAATGGCCTATAGAAGAAAAAGTAATTAACCTTATTTCTACCATTGGGATTGCAGACCAGCAGTATCAATTTGTATATACCAACATCAAGGTCGGGGGGTTCAAACTCTGTTGTAGTCACAATTTGCAGGTTCGTAGTTAATTTAACTGTTTCAAAAGTTCTTTTTACCTTCTTCTATAATTCTTCGTAGGTCTTGTTCAGGCCTTTTAATATCAGGTTAGGAGGCCTATTGATGTCATATCTGTAGAAGGATGGGGTGTCTTGTGGAGGGATATGCCATCTGGGTTAGTTCTTGATTCAGTTTTTGGTGGTGTATTCTTCTATAGCTGGCAATTTCTGCATCGTGCAATGCTGGACTGAAAGGCTGTTTGGATGGACCCGATTCCAAGGTCTTTGTACTTCTGTATAAATTTGTTTGTTTTTGGTTTAATGTGTGTAATGATGGACTAAATATAAGGTCAATTAGTTTATTAATAATAGAGACTTGGAGCTTCTTATCTTGCTCTTGAACCTTCTTTTACGGGCAATAGACTGATCTGACTATGCTTTTCCTTTAAATGGTCAAATTGGTTGTTAAAAGGATTAGATAAACTGAATATGGGTCAAAAGTTGCCCATGTTGTATTCAATTCAATAAAATATTATTATTATTTGAAATTAGGATTTATTGTCATATATTGTCTTTGGAATGATATATATCACATGGATTATAGAAAATTGAAAACGCAGAAAACGAAGTCAAGAAAGTGTTGGCAGGTTGGCTACTAAATAGTTACCCATACTGGATCAAACATGTTTTGAGTTTTGACTGGTTAGTAAACCGTAAGACCCCCATATCTTAAGACTTCTATACTTGTTCAATAGAACTAAAGTAAACAAACCTGGTGTCAAAGTGTAATTTCTTCGATTTGATTGTAATTCTTGTTTTGTTCAGCTCCTGATGAAGATATTGGCCCATTACACCCTTTTGCAGTTAGTCTGGCAGATGGATTTTCAGGCTCAGCTGTTGCAGCAGCCTCCCATTCTTTTGACACTGCCAAATGTCAATCACAATGTCTTGTGTTGCCAAAGGTGAGATAATATACATAAAATGTTATAAACATATTATTCGTACGAATTGTAGAGAGGTTCTGTAATTAATTTGTTTAGAATCAATCTTATTGACAAGCTTATATTAAATGGAGTCCCTTGCTTTCAATTGAAGTTAGACATTAATTAAACATTATTAAAGAACTTCTTGTTATGCATTATGACAATGACTTATAGTTATGAATATAGAGAAAAGTAATTAACCTTCTTTTCTACCATTGGGCTTGTAGCCCTGTGGTATCAATTTGTATATTGTAACGTCAAGGTCCGGGGGATCAATCTCTGTTTTAGTCACAATTTTCAGTTTCGTAGTTATTTTAACCGTTTCAAAAGTTATATTTACCTTCTTTTTGAAAACTTTTTAGGTCTTATACAGGCTTTTTAATACTATTCATTTTGTAGGTCATATATGTATAGTGCAAGAACAAATGGAGTGTAATTCTCCGTCTTATTACTCTCTGGTAAAGATGGTACCCATAGAATGGAAATGGAGGGAAATGAATACAAACTAAAAGTTTCAGTTAGCGACAGCAGGTCGCTATTTCTATTCTAGAACATATACTAAATTTCTTCTTTTAACATAATTTATCTTTATGGCCAACTGTTGCAAATCATTTTAACCTTAAACTATAGGCAGGAAGACATGTAGAATCTTGTATAAGACAGGAAAGATTTGAAACGACAGATTAGGTAGTTCCAGTAGGAGAATAAGAAAGGGTGGGCTGGGTAACAAGTTGAGGTCAGAACGAGTAAAGTTCTAAGCAGGGTTAGAACGAAGACCCCGGGTTGGGTTGATCCAATATCTATGTTTTTATTATACTCGTAATTTATTTTTTTTTGTTTATTGCTTAATACTTAAATGTTAAAAGCTATATTATAAATCGTTGCAATGATGATCCGAAACATTGGAATGAATCAATTTAGAAGGTGATACACATAATTCATTATGTCATGGAAAATTATTAACACACTCAACCCTTATGGCTCATCTCCTATTATTAGGTTTTCGAATTACATTTTCTTTGGACTGTTATCATTAGGATGAATCCTAAATTACCGTTATTCGCAGTAATGGGCTTACTAAACCAAGTTGTTGCTTTTGTGTTATAACGTGACATGCACCTGCTATATGTATTTGGTGTGATAATTATGTTTGTTGCTTACATGCACCCCAAATTGTGTCTTCCTTGGATATGCTCAGCCCGGGTATAGACGGACGTGTACATTGCCCGGAAAGAGGTTTCAGACTTACAGGCGTTCATCCTCGAGATAGAAGTATACTTTTTCGTGGCATTTGGTTGCAAAGGGCTCGCAGTCGAGTTGCATCATTTATTATTATAGGTAGTTACTTTTTTTGTGGTCGATCACCTAGTTTGAGTATGAATTTTTCTTACTAAACTTGAATAAGGCTTCTATGGGTTCTTTCAAAACTCGAAACCACATGATATGTAACATGAACAATTCTTTTGCCTAGGAACGTGGTACATTTTTGTCAACATGTTAAAAGTAGTAAACCACATAAGTTTATATGTTTCATGTCAGGTGTGCCAAGTTGTTGTATGTTTTTACTTGGTCACTGGAAGTCTAGTTGCCATTATTATGTAAATTTATCAGACAAGATGGTTTAATGGGTATGATCGTTAATGGGTAAAAAGCTGAATTCAGATTGGAATGGAAAAAGAAGAACAAACAGCGTGTTGAAACAACTTAAAACGTCTGGTTACCTGAAGATCTAGGTCATACGTTTAATTTCATGAAACATTTAGAACATCTCGTTACCTTGAAGATGAAGGCCATACTTACACGATAAGGAATGTATATATACCATAAAGAAAAATAAATGTATTCCATATAATTAAAATAGTTATGATTATAGATACTATTAAATCCGACACCATAAAGAAAAACACACTATGTCATGCACTTTTCAAGCCACACAAGTGGTTTTAACTGTTTTGGGGCTTTTTTCATTGACCTTCTTTTGTCTTGGTATAATTAGCCTTAATCAACAGCTACATGCTTTGCTCCAAATCATCATTTCATTTTGACAGTTTGGTTGTTATACAAATGCTATATTTTAATGAACAAGAATATAAACATTTGTGGGACTTTCATTTTGATCATGTGAAGTGCTTTTCAAACACTTATTTCATACACAATTCTGCGTAAAGTGTCTACAATAAAACTTTGTATAAACATGAACTTCTATATCTCCAGCAAAAAAAAAAAAGGGTTGGATCGATCGGAAAACCTTGACCCTTTGGTCATTTGGACCAAACCAACCTCAAAAAATGATCACTTGTCTTTGTATCACTCTATGAAGTTGGGAACAAATCCAAACCCATAACTTATTTCTAGCAAAGTTCTCTATAGTGGCCTCACGACGGGGAAATGATACCACTGGATACACATATTTGCAAAGTGTTAGGACACATGTCATAAGTTACATACAAATATATAATAACAAGAGGTAGGTGTTGTAACTCAATCCAATCCAACCAACTAATCTTACAAGCACTACTTCTATTAGGAATCCAACTGAAGGAGAAAAGCATAGTTTCATCCATCAATTTCTCAGGTTGATTTATAAAAAGAAATATTAAAACAAGCAAAACTACAAAAACAAGGAAATAAAGAGCGGTTATAATAATATAGACCAGCTGTCCTATAAAAAGGTGGTCTCTAAACTTACATAGCCCTTCATATAAACCCAAGTATAGAGACCGGCTGACTAAGAATAGAGACATGTTAGTTAGAAATAAACTGGTCTCTAAACTTAAAAAGTTCAAATTTATAACTAACCCGTCAGTATCTTCTTATTCAATATGCTCTACAATTATTTGCTCTAACCACTCTCTACCATATGGTATTGGTTTCTCCAAATACACGACATGGCCGATTGAATAGCGACATCAACGCATTGTGCAGTTTAATTTCTTGTTGAGTCCTGAGTCGTCGATCGGTCCTAATGAGGTTATGAATCAACACAGAGTTGGGGTTGGAAGCGATCCAAGGCATGAGACATCTTATTATTTAGCACATTTTTCTTGTAGTGCCCATTCCTACTTACATCACTACCATTAAAGATCATACTGTTGGCCACTAACAAAAAGCCCAAGAGAAAAAAACCATCTTGTTGCACGGGTTCAAAAATCAAAAGTTACTAAAAATTTGTCAAATAAAAAATGAGCAACAAATATATATGTAACCGAACACATGAATTTTATCTCAACCGAACGACTTGACTACACATAAAGTTTGGTGCTTGTTCTTTTCGTAACTTTCTTTATAATTTTTTTTAAACACTTAAAATATTTTTTGTCTATATCATATAAAATAAAGGGGGAAGTGAAGGTGGGGTTGTCCCAGATCCAACTTGGGTGAAAAACCCCTCACATCTTGTTTTTTTATTCCATAAAAATCATGGGGGCCCATCATTTATTCATTATACAAAAAATAATTAACAAATATTATGTGAGAGGGTTTTTCACCTAAGTTGGGTGTGTGACAACCCCACACTCACTTTTCCCTAAAATAAATTGACATAGGTAAATTCTCTGATTAAACAGAATATCTTTAAACATAAGTATAATCGACATCGATAATTGTCTAAATCTTTTTTTAATTAGTCCATAAGATAACAAAATCATGTCACCGCGTCATAAAATTTTATTTATCCACGAGAGTCAATCAGTCTTGTATTTAAAGATATCGACATTTATATACACTAGACCATAGCATGTTACATAAAATCGTATTACATGTTAATAGAAGAACGAACATAGAATGTTAAACGGAAAAAAACAAAAAAACTTTGTTGAAAAATTTGTTGTGGTGTTGCGGTCTGAGTCGCGGTATGGTGCAATTCTGCCGGTGATTTATCAAAGCCTCAGGATTGGTATGTACGTGTGGGAACAAAGGGTTAATATGTTGTAAAACAAAAAAAATTAAAGTTGGTAAGATCATGATGAATGTTGTTGTTGGGGTTAATTGAATTATCAGAGTTCCACAAGTTTCGAATCCCAGATGGAGAAAGCTAGCAATCTTACAGTGAAATTAGGGATGTGCAAATGGCCCGACCCGCGACCCGTAAGTGCATGAAAATCGGAACCGTGACCCGGCCCGTGATGGTTCGGTTCGGGCGGGTCGCGGGCGGTTTACGGGTTTCCTTCACCTTTTTTCGGTTTTTGGCTTGACCCGGCCCGTGACCCGAAAATGCAACAAAAGCGTGACCCGTGACCCGGCCCGTTAGCCCTTCGGGCGGGTCGGTCCGGGCCGGTTCCGGGTCGGGTCACGGGTTTCGGTCCAAATGCTCATCGATATATATATAAAAATAATTTAAAGTGGGAGATGTGTTCAATACGTCGAGTAGACGCAATTCCATTTGATTCTCATCAAATCAAACTTTCTGTTTCTTCAATCAAACAAGCTAGCCTTTTACAAAATCAAATTAACTTATATACGTGTCAAGTTTCTTTATTCAAGCTAAGATGTGTTGTCGAAAAATGGTCAAAGTTAATTTTCACTGAATTAGTTCAAACGTCAATATTTGTATTTAAACTCGGGATTTTCAAATAAACAAAAGATCTCACTTCTCCTTTGGTCATTAATTATACCAAAAGTTCATTCACGATTCGTTATCGTACATGTATGTGCTTGCATCAGATGTGACACATGCTACACTAAGAAACCACCCAAAAGAATATAAATATACTATGACATGAAACTTACAATATATATCGAAAATAATACTGAGTATGTTACTATGCTTTGTGACACAAGACAACTAACTAAAGAAAAGGTCATTTCGTAGAAGTTGGAAAATATGTTACTCCATATGTCTGGCCCCACAAAAAAAAGTCCATTTTGCTAATTGGGACCCATCTTCCTTCACGTGAGCATCTCCTCCCAAAAATACAACAAGTCACTAGTTCCACAAAAAGAAAGTCTACCTTTTGACTTTTCATAAAACAATGAGAATATTAGCAATGAAAATGTTCGGTCATATGAGATTATAAAATAAGATCGAAATTCTTTTTAATAGCTTATTGGCTTCTTTTTTTTTTTTCTTAATAAACTAAACTAAAAACATTTAACAAAAGTTCCAGACTAAAACATATGGACTACCTTCAAAAATAAATTTATAATTAATTAAGCTAATAATAAGTAACAATTTACTGATCATATTATATATGCTAATTACACAAAATACTTTTTCCATTAATTAATTATTTTGTACAACGTCCCAAAATAAGAAAATCACTTTGTAGTTACAATGCTCAGTCGTCTACAAACCTCATTGTTTATCACTACAATAGTGTAATTTGCTTAACATTACCATAACAAATATCTTTATCAACTATAATGAAAGATTTAACAATTTACTAAGGACTGTAATTTCTGTTAAATTTTCTTTTCTAGTTTGGATAACTAATATCATCAAAATCATCTAATGACAAAAAAACTTCATCTAAACAAGAAAGCTCCATCCCATCATCATCTTCGTCATCGTAGTTTTCCTCATACACACGGCATATAACCCAATCCTGAACAATATAAACTAAATATTAGAATACTCGTATATTACAGCTTACTAGATAAAAAAAACACAAAAAACGATCTATTTAAATATCATTAAATAAAGTATAATGATAAATAGGCCTAGTTGGTATGCTTAAGGATAAGAACATGACACATTGCATGATGAGTGCTAAAGATTAAGAAAGAGAAAACACATGATACATGTGTCAAACATCTTATTCATTGGGCATATTTTTAGACGTATGTTTTAGGCATATCAATCATTTTCCTTAAATTAAATAACATAATAAACAAAAATTAATATTGATATAAAACGGTTATGTCACGTTTCAGTAACTCTAGACGACCTAGATCCGATTATAAAATGGAGAATCAAACTCCTAACTAAACTCAATTTTTTGAACAACATATTATTATATTTCTTTATAATAATTAGCTCACCCCCCATATTTAGAAGGGTTAAGTGCGCCAGAATGCAGATAACTAATCATGAAAAGTTATTGTGTGCACGAACTTTAGGTCAGCTTTATTGTATTCATGAAACTTGAAATTATGTTTATTGTGAACATAAAACGGGATTATGGCTATGTGGGACCGGTTATATATATAACCTTTGTTTTATTATATATATATATATTATTTTTATTGTGTGCATAAACTAATCCCAAAAAGTTATTGTGTGCATGCCACGTAAGCAGTCAACGGGTCAACGTGAAAGTGGTGACCGGCTAACTTCTTACCCGGTAACTTTTGATTACTATGGGACTCTTGAACAAGTTTCCTGAATATAATAAAGCTGACCTAGAGTTCGTGCACACAATAACTTTTCATGATTAGTTATCTGCATTCCGGCGCACTTAGCCCTATTTAGAAAGTATTACACAATAGTTACATGTGAAAATATGAAATTGCCTTTAATAAACAACCCTATGGAAAGGGTTATTAGAGATTAACAAATTTGACCTTAATGAATTAATTTACACTTTAAACCCTTATCTTGCTAATTTACACTCTAAGTCCTTATCTTCTAAAATATTTCCACTATCACCATTACATCAACTTACACGGTTACACCACTCGACACCAATTGTCGATGTCATCACCACCCGTCACAGATACCACTAAACAGTCGTCGCTGTCACCACCGCCGCATTACGCGGATATCATATTAGTCATATCTAATATACTCGTAAGTTATCCCAAATACTCCTATACCAAAACTTGAACCCCGGTTTTCTTTTCAAAATACATAAATCATCAAATTGGCTAATCTCACCTTAACCCCAGCTAAACTTAGATGGCTCCTCATTTATCCCAACCCCACTCCATATAAAAAAGTTTCTCCAATTACTGTTGTTTCCTTTTGTCACATAAAACGAATATTTTAACCACATCAATATAGTTAGTGGTTAGAGGCCATATTTCGTTAAGTTTAAAACTTTTTAAGAACAATAATTTTTTTATATAGATACGGATCAAATATCACGATGAAAAGTTTTGATTATCTTGTTTTAACCGGGTCCATGCTAGAGAGCTTCATCACCTAATATACTTTGTACGAGAAAAAACTTCTGAAAATACGACAACATATTAAGAGAAAACTTTACCCGAAACAATAACTTTATATTATCCATATATAATGTAAAAAATAAGATTTTGATGGTCATGTACACTACTTACAAGTTTAGAGTTGTTGTCTCTTCTTCTTGATCTAGCAGAGGAACTATTGGCACTAGTATCAGAAATTCTATATTCCTGCATTGTCCAATTAGTTTTCATACCTCCTTCTGGAGCTTCCCCAACATGAAACACGTAATATTTTTTCACACCAATTCTTTTATTGCTACCATTTGATGATGAACACATTATTTGTTCATCCCCTCCGTAAGATTTCCAGTACCCGTTCGCGGTTACTCGATCCTGCGACTTTCGGCTGAAATAATACCATTTTTTCCCTTCTACCATCGCTTTACCTGCAGTAGCAAAACACATGCAACCATGCATGCAACATATGTTCATCATGCTATATAATATATATAGGTTTTAGGTAAAATAAAACAAGTAAAACAAATAAAACAATATGTTTCTCTTCACTGAAAATCACACATATATAATAGTTAGAAAGATTTTTAGGCTATTTTGTTAGCAGGATTAACCACACGTGTGTATATATAAACAAATAATGCATACGACAATTTTAGAGTATGTTATTAATTTGATAATGACTCTATATTATGTATGTATGTAACACCCAATGCCGTTTTCCACGGGTTTTGGATCCCAATACTATACCTCGATGGTGTATGGGGGAGGTTGAGATATAGACAGCCTTACCTCTACCAAGGTAGAGAGATGCTTCAGTTCTATCTAAATGATAGAAAAGGACCTCCGACCTTTGCAGGCTGAATTAGACTACTATGGACATAGCATATATTGTTGTGTATTTTGAATATGGAAAATGATAAATCCTCTTAAAATTAGCCTAAAAGTCCTCCAAAGATGACATGTGATATCCACTAATTCTCTTTCTTAATCTTGCCCCTGATTTTTCCACATGTCATCATCTAATAGTTAGAAAGATTTTTAGGCTATTTTGTTAGCAGGATTAACCATTTCCCTTTGAATATAACAACCTTAAATAACAAAAATGAAATGAATTGAAAAGTATTAATTAAGATTATTACCATCTAAGTCCCATGGATCATAAGGATAAAGACCAAGATCCGGGATGATGTCAGGGTGGTAAGGCAAAAGAGAAGCTTTACGTTGTAGGAAATGGACGATGAGCTCTTCATCGGTCGGACGGAATCGAAATCCGGGTGGGAGATTCACATTATTCTTGTGGTCACTCATGATCGATGATCTTTCTTGTTTAATTATTTGAGAAGTAGGAGTTGCAAATAATGTGCCATATATATAAAAAGTCTTTGAATGTAGTAGGGATTATATAGTGTTTGAAGTGTACATATATATACACATGTATGCATAAAAAGAGAAAATGTGTTGTGTGTATGTGTATGACTTTTATGAAAAGGTCGAGTTGACGTGAGATATAAGTTTCGAATCTGTGATTAAGGCGGCTATGTAGTTCCAGTGGGAAAACGGAAGGCTCGGAAAGTTAACAAGTCGTGGGCTCTCTTTTGATGTTATAATTATTAACACTTGTATTTGGGAAACTTTTAACATATATTTTAAGGTTTTGGGTTCGAATTCAGATGGTAGCATAATATTTTCAGAGCTGAAACCAAGATTTTCTCAAAAGTTAATTTATCTCCCTCATAATTTTAGATAAATATATGAAAAGACAATGCTGTGAAAGCAAACACTTGCACTATATGCATTTTTCTTAAGGTTGTCTCGTTGTCCCTGCCGCCATCGTTCTCCAAGGCCCGAATGATACTCTCTCTCTTCATCTTTTCCGCCACTCTGGCTTTGTTCAGATGGCAATTTTATTTTGGATTTACTCCAGCTATCGTTTCGTGCTTTGCCTCACCCTGAGATGAGAGGGAAGGTCGATTTTAATCGAATCCTTTGTTTCATCTTTATTCTTCTCATTGTAACATTATCATATGTGGGTCGACATGAATTTTAAAATAAAAGAACCACACAACACACTATCTTTTGTCAAGTAATTGTCATGTACTCTATGCATCAACAGTTGTATATTACTATAGTTTTTTGTGGGACTAGCATCCAAAATGTGATAAGTGTTTGAGAAGTGAGTAGATGGGGTCATGCTCAGATGTACAATAGAACCATATATGCTTTTAAAGTTGTGCATTGATCTTTTAAGTTTGTGGTAATATACCATAATGGTAGTTGTAGTCTTCGTAGAGTAGACTTGAGTTTGTAGAAAGTGAGAACTTGGATCATCATTGGAGGTCTCTTGTAGTCATGCTTAGGTCATCAAACTCTTATATATGAATAACAAATATGTTTGTATATTTGCATTTATTATGTATTTTGCACATTTAAAAAATATATATATATATGAATACTTAAAATTCAATAATATAATACTCCCTCCGTCTCATTATAAGTGTTTTACTTTGAATATTCAAAGTCTTTATTTTTAAACTTTGACCTTAAATAATTTTTTTGTGTTATATAAAACTTTGATAAAAGTTATACAACTAAAAAACACGTCTAAAACACAATCAATTTATATAACTTTCATCAAGTATTATCTAACACAAATAAAATTATTTAAGGTCAAAGTTGCAAATGTTAGACTTTGAAAATTCAAAATATGACACTTTTAGTGGGACGGGGGAGTATATATATATATATGAGAGAGATCAAATGAGAAAGTTGCTTAAAGAGATAAGGGAGAGATGGTTGATTTTTAATTTTTTTTTCTTTATTTTTCACTTTTAATTTTTTTCTTTTTTTTAGTTAAAACTCATTCCAAAAACAAAATTTAAAAACTAAAAAAATAAAAAATAATCTCTACACATGTGTAGGTTTTTATACCTTATACATGTCTACATATGTGTAGATATCTACACATGTGTAAGCTGTATTTTTTTATTAATAATTTTTTGATCAGGTAAAAGAATGAGGCTTCTTTTGTAAATTTATAAATTTATTCGTTTTAGGGTGTGATCAAATTAATGTGTTAAGTGTATTGTAAATATTTAACTTATTTGCTTTTATAAGCATCTATATATGCTTTTAAGGTACACAATTTGTGTTAGATTAACAGTTAACCTCGTGTTGATAAAACCAACGAGCAAATAGCTCAATGATACAAGGTACCTCACATACGTCTTTCAGTGATCTAAGGTCCAGGTTCGAGTCTTGATGAGGGGGCAAGGTTTTATCTCAATTAAATGTTGTAACTTTAGGCAGTTTAATTGAGAGATTTTTCTTCTACAACGTATTGAGAGTGAGAGGGCTCTCTAGCGCAGACTCGGTTAAGACAACGTAAGCTAGATCCCTCTTGCGAGCAAACGATCCACACCTTTTAAAAAAAACCTCTTGTTGATAAAGACTTGGTTTTTAAGGGTGAAAGTATCTACAAGTCACACCTCTTGTGATCACGGAGGTTCGCCCATGGCGAAAACCAGGATTGAAAGTCACTCATAGCACAAATTTTTTTATCGCTAACTTTGTATTGGCGTAAAGTAACAACAACTAATGGATTGTTACGATTTTTACCTATTTTTAATGTTTTTTGGCTATCTTTAACGAATTTTAATAGTTTTTGACCAAAAAAAAAAGTTTTTTTTTGTCATTTTCATGCCTCATTAATTGCTCAAGCACGTCTATAAGTTTTTTTTTAAATTAAAAAGTCTTTCAAATGTCAGAGTTAGTTCCATTAACGGCTATTCTATAACAGATTAACAGCCATAAAATGTATACTATTTTAAAAAAAATAAAAAACAAAAAATTTAAATGAATCTAGCGGACCAGAGGCCCCTGTTACCCTTAAATTCAGTGTAGTTCCACCTATGCTCTTGGGCTACCCACAAAACAGATAGTCGCTTTAAATTTCGTTGGCTTGCAAAATGAGATGGATATGTAAAAAAAAAAAAGAATAAAAAAAAATTGGGGTTAGATTTGGATGAAGCCAAGCACCAAGAGCATGGTTAGCTTTGATACTCTTAAGCATATGATTAAAATTCTGATTACATCCTAGACGAGTTAATTAAACGTGGTCATCTAGAATGACATTGCTAAATGGTTGTTTGCTTTTATAAACGATTCGAACGTAACTTGGAGAAGAGAAGGTATACTAAGGTTAGAACGTATTTATGGTATCTACCAATAAACTAAAACAGGATTGAGATGTTCTTGAAACGACACGTGGCGTAATCCTTGATCGACACGTGTCCTTTTAATTTATTTATTTTATTAAATTAGCTTTTTTAATTGTATATAGATTCAATTTCCTTATTAGACTTAGAATTAAACTCTAACTCTTTGCCTATTAATACAAAACACATTATAACCTTATTTGATTGATCGTTTTCTCATTAATAAAATTGCTTTTTTTTCTCAACTCTTCAACTCCTATTACTTATATTATTTATAATAAGTTATTAACATGAAAACTTCAAAATTTTGAGTTTACGATCCGAAATCACAAGACTATTTGTCGTCATCCACTATTCTTACAAGTCTCGATTTTGATGTGATTTTAAAAATTTAAGGTAAATCCAAAACTCTAACTAAACATATATTATATTTATCATTATTGTTTATTATAATTTAGTTTCGATCATCGGTTACTTTAACCATAATTTATTTCATACTCACAAATCATGTATGAGGTATATTCGAATTTCTTTATGATACAATCTATATAGCTACCGTACATCGTATGGGTATTAAGACTCGTATAATATATTAGATTAGATTAGATGATGACACAAGTCGATCTTTTAAAGTAATTAAAATGATTAAAGCTTAATATCTGGATATGCGGAGTCAAATTGCTCTAACAGTTATAAATTAGTTTACTATTTATGATCACACCGATTAATTAAAAAGCTTTACCGTAGATTGTGTTGGGATATGATTTGGTTTGCAATAAAATGAAACTATAATAAATGTAAATAGTAGAGTGATAAGTTTTAAGGAGACAAGCAAAAGTTAAACTAATATTAATTGCCAAGTGAAATGAGACACTTGCTTAGAATTCCTTCTCAAAGTCAATGTAAAACACACATGACTTGAATTTGAAGAACACAATGAGTATGGTAAGAAAATCATGGCCACTTTTTAACATATGCTGGAGATTTTTGGGTCACATGTAGTAATTTCTAAGAATTACAACAAACCCTGTATAGACAAGAGATCGAAATACTAAAGTACCCAAATAAATGCTAACAAAATGATGGGTTATGTATTATGGCTCTATGTTAACCTTTCTCTTTGAAAAAACACACTTTGACCACATATCCTATCTCTAATAGACGAACACGACAATGATAGCCATACATAAAATCAAGCACGAAGTTACTATAAGGGCACTGGGTCAGCTTCCTCCACTCAAATTTTAGTACAATGTAAATTTTTAAAATTTAAATGGTATATTTGTAATTTTTCTAAAAATCAGAAAAAATAAATAGGAAATACATACAAATGTTATCTTCATCGTCATAAACTTATTCTTTGGAAGTCATTGGTCATTAAAACATTAATTTTGAGATAGATCGCTCTATTATGATATACATACAAACTAATAATTTCATAAAAAATATATTTTTCGGGTTTCTTGCATTATGATTCAATACGTTTTCATTTAATAAGACTTTGTCCCACACATGTGATCTTTATTTATTAAAAAAACGATATTTTTAAATATGAGGGTTACACCCGGTGTGGGGAACAAAATTCTTTTAAGGGTCCATTTTTCATTCTCGAGTTAGGGCCCAAATTTTTTTACATTCTCGGATCCGACTCTTATAAGTATGACAAACAAATTTTAAAAGTGTCCACTCGCAAAAACTTTCTTGGCTCCGTCTCTACCATAAAGGATGCACCAAGTATCAATATCGAGTGCATTCGATAGATCATTAAATGTAATGCAAAATCAAGAGAGATTGAGAAAATGGAATGTGTTTTGGTACACTTCATGTCCATGTTTCTTGATACAACTAATTCAATGCTGTATTAGGAAATACATATATAAAATTCGATCTATTTACAAATTACAATCTAGTTAAGCACCCTTTTATCTTATTCGATCAATGTTATCCTTCATTTTCAGATTTCTCTAGTAACCCTCAAAAAGGGTCCCGTCAAATTTAGTCATAGTTACATACATTTAATGATCATGGTTTTGAATTTGATACTTTAGGGCCGATAGTGTGGAAAGGGAACTACCCTATTTGAATTATACAATCGTATTTGTGAAACTAGAATGGATCCAATTAAAGCCGACTTTTGTTAACAAGTATTTGACAAAAAAGAAGGGTCAAAGGTAATTAAGTAGGCCAAAAATCATGGTTAGGTAAAAGATCAATCCAAAATAGTGAATTGACAAAGAATGATGAAGGTGTGAACAAAAGAAGTAATAATTACATGTAAAATTAATTCATCTCTCCATTAGAATTAATTCAACTTCAATAATCCATGCTTATCATCAACCATTTTCACACTTTCTTCTTTTTCAACCTTATCCTACTGGATTTAGAGTCGTGCTACAATTGAAGGCTTCATTGTAGTTTCACGAATTTAAAAGATTGTAATTTTGACTGAACATATGTGAAACAAAAACAACATATCGAACTGAATACTAAAGTTACTTATTAATAAATCAATTAATATTAACTTGTTAGATATTAACTAAGTTACTATATAATAGTTTTAAGTAAAAAGATAATTCAGTATCTAATATCTATTATGTTTCTAAATTTTAAATGTTATGACTCTAAACAAGTGGTTTATATAATATAGAGTCAATTGCATTTTTGGTCCCTGTGTTATAACCTAATTTGCGACCATAGTCCAAAATCACTTATCGTTGCAACAGTGGTCCTATTTGAGGCTTTTGGTTGCAATCCAAGTCCAACAAGTAACAATCGTTAGTTTTAAGTCGTTAGTGGGGTCATGTGCTACACACGTGATGGGTAAATGTGTAGTTTAACCCCCCAATCACTTTTATACATATATCTAGTCAACATTTTTTATTCCAATTTTTATACAAATTTGTATATATATTTGTGTTGTATTTGTAAACTTTTCAAAGATCATTATCAACCTAATTTCACTCCCAGATAATAATATAGATACTTAGATATAATTCACCACCCGCAGTCCACTTTCATTTCCCTAAATTAAACACCACCACGAGTACCACTTTCACTTCCATGAGAAACATATTGCTCTAATTAGACATCCATTAAATCAAATAATTTTCTTTACTGTGACAACACTCTAAACATATTGGTTTAACTAAAAGCACTTCTTGTCGGTGGTAACACAAACATAAACTATCATTTTTTCGGCTAACACCTCTGACCAAATCACTGAAGATGACCATATTATCAACGAAGATGACTTTACAAAACCTTCCTTACAGATATCGAGGATGACTTCATTCGCCATATGTTCTTCGTGACTATTGGAGAAAACTAATGGGTTTTTTGTTGATTGTCAACCACCATTCCTTTTTTCTCCAATCACCAAGCCTGGTTTGATTTCGGTTTTTAGATGTTTATGTTTTAGATTTTTATGGGTTTATTCGGGGTTGATTTCAAATAAAAGGAATTCAACTATATGTTATTTTAGTTTGTTTAGATTAAAGAAACGGAAATAGAAATTAGCCAAAAATATGAATTGAAGATTGAGTATTTATGAATAGTGTGTTAGAGTTTTTATTTGAAAAAATTGGGGATTTTAATTTTATTATGATTTTGTTTTGATTTGATAAATTTATGAAAAAGAAAGGGATTTGTTGGTTTCATTGTTATTGGAAATGTGATGAATCGGTATGTAATTTAATTTGGATTGCAAACGGTAAGGTTTAAGGGATTTATAAGGGTAGTTGGGAGGTTAAATTACACATATACCCATCATGTGTGTAGCACACCGTCCCACTAACGGCTTAAAACTAACGACTATTACTTTCTGGACTCAGATTGCAATCAAAAGCTTAAAATAGGACCACCGTTGCAACGATAAGTAGTTTTGGACTGCGCTTGCGAATTGGGTGATAACACAGGGACCAAAAAGCAATTTACTTTAATAAGTAAGGATATCATGATAATTGTCGATCTATCTCTATCTTGATTCTTGTACATTCTCTTACTTTTAACATTTTACAAATTCTATTGGTTTTGCATCCGTTGAATATTTTTTAATTGTTTCACTAAGCAAAGATATATAAAAGGAGGCACTTTTAAAAGACTCTTGAATACATAAAGCAATTGGTGGATATGGTGGATTAGTCCTTTCTCTTCATTCTTAGTGGTAAGGAGACTCAATCTTCATCCTTACTCATGCCATTATGTGATCTCCCTATCAGTACTTTTAGCCTAACTATTTCTTTAGTTTCAATTCCATACCAACTCTAACAATGGTTTATCCAATCTTTCTTAGTTGAACAATTAGTAAAATACTAAAAGTTAACCAATCATTGATTTTGTAGATTTTTATCGTTGTTCATATCATATAAAATACTAAAATTGATGTTATAACTAGAGTATATGCTATGTTGTTAGAGTCGATATGATTATGGTTATTTCATAATCGTAATTTATTTCATTTTGGTCGATTTATAAAAGTTTGTCGGGCTAACACACAAAAGGTATGTGAGTATTTACAAAACGCTAAATAATATCATAACATGTTGCCATGTGTTAAATGAATTCGAATTTTGTGGTATTGTGGAATGACAAGTTGATAGAGGTGTTCCATCATGAACCATGATACTTAATATGGGAAGCTAATTAAGTTATATGTCACTCTCACAAGTTGCGGCAAAAAATGAAACTTTTGGAAGTTTGATTTTTGATCAAGCTAGGTAAATGTTTCATTACGAATCATCTCAATCATGGTTGTTTAAGATATAATGGAATTAGAGTTTGGATAAAGAGAATAGCAAAAGGACAAATTGTATTATGTGACCCAATCTTAGTGTTAATATGGGATGTCATTTTCTATCAAACTATAATCAATACCTATAGTTTGATTACTAATATTAGTATGTAGATAATAATAATTAAACAATTTATATCCAACTTAGACTTATCCAAATAATTATTAACATTTAGATAATATATTCTAAAAAAAATCATATTTTTGACCCACAACAACTTATAATTCTAAAAAAAACGAGTAAAACCAACTGGGTTGGATCAGTGGTTGGAGCCCTTGCCTCTGGAGACAGAGGTCATGGGTTCGATCCTCATGCCGAGCAAGGCTGGAGGTCCTTTTCTACCTTTGGTAGAACCTGGAAGCAGCCTCTCTACCTTTGGTAGGGGTAAGACTGTCTACATCTCAACCTCCCCATACACCGTCAAATACGGTATTTAAGACCCAAAATCCGTAAAAAAACGGCATTAGGAGTTACTTTACTATATCAAAGTGATTTATATAAGAAATTAATTCATTTATCTATTTATTACAAGTCCTTATCAAATTAAAGATTTTATCAATCAGACGACTACTTATTTTAGCTACAAACATTTTGTTCCGTTATAGATTTAATATGTTTTTTTGACCCACCACAACGGTCATTATATCGTTACATCAATTTTATCCTACTGTATTATGTATACATCGTTTTTACCATTGTCATCATTATTTTTACTCAAACCATCTAAGACGCTATTTGTATAATACGGGTGAGAGCTAGAAAAACTGCTCTATAAAGATTTAAAACTGTCTGCATAAAGATTTAAAACTTGTAGAAGGAAATGTTGGAATAAACATGATTCGATTCAAGTGATAAAACATCCCCGATCGTCCTGTGGAACCTGTAAGAGCATTAAACATAATTGCTATTGATTTCGGGTTCCCAAAACAAGATGATTGAGTAATAATGGGATGAAGATTCGGCTGATGTTATGCACGAATCTAATGAGGAAGACACACGAATTTTGTAACAACCGTACATTTCGACTTTTGACTATGGGTACGTTTCCTAAGTTTTTGATTAATCAATATATGTTCAAGTGCAATTTAAGGTTCATTTAAGTGCAATGTGTTCATATGGGTCAATTTATTGTACAATTAGAGACTTATGTGCAAGTTGAGACCACTAGTTAGTGCAAATCGACTTTTACTTAAATAACATCTAATTTAAACTAGTAAAAATGATATGGATCCTATCCATGGGTTATACCCAAACCCATGACCCACCCAAGTAAACAAACCCTATCCTCCTTCCTTTCACTCATTTCTTCCATCCATTCATTCATCTTTTTCCTCTCTCACTAAATGCCCCTACACTCTAAGTCTCTCCCTCTCTAAAATTCTAGTTCATTTATTGTGATTTCAAGTGGGATAATAACAAAATCATCATCCATATCATCATTATTACACCATATCAAAAACTCAAGGTTTCAAGTGCAAGGGAAAGCTTCAATTAGGTTAATTTCGGATTTGATTGCTTGTGGAAGTTTTGGTAAGTGTTTTCTAGCTCAAATTCATCATTTCTAGTTATTTAACTTGTATTACACCTAAATCTAAGCACTCTTGGTCCTTATAGCTTCAAAATCCGAAATTAGGGTTTCTAGTTATCTAAATTAGGTCAAATTCGATTTGGGTCAAAAGCCATGTTTTGGAATGGAACTATTGAGTGGGTTATGTCCAAATGAGTTTGTTATGTTCAAAAACGGGTCAAGGAACTCCTCAAAACGATTTATAAGTCAAAAACAAGGCTTTGGGTCGATTTTGTGTTCAAATGGGTCAAGATCGAATTTTAACAAGAAAATGTGTTAAAGGTTGGTTTTATGGATGATGAAACATGTTTAGTTATGTTCAATTATGTTTAACTATGTTCAAAAATAGGTCTCGAAGTTGTGCAAGTCGATTTCATGGCTTAAATGTTGAGA
The DNA here is from genome assembly GCA_034093135.1 of Erigeron breviscapus. Classification (NCBI taxonomy): domain Eukaryota; kingdom Viridiplantae; phylum Streptophyta; class Magnoliopsida; order Asterales; family Asteraceae; genus Erigeron; species Erigeron breviscapus. The sequence goes on along the minus strand of CM067172.1, from coordinate 3,999,677 downwards.
TTTTAGGGTTTTGGGTCGTGTTTGTGCCAAGAACACCTGCTGGTGCATTGCTGGTCCAGAACAGGCGTAACTTACGCCCCTGTTGGCGTAACCTACGCCCCTCTCCATTTTCATTACGCCAAAACCCTACTGTTTACGCCCAAAACTCGTCCAAAATGCATGTTTCTGGAGCACCGTAGCCTACGCCCCTCTCTGGCGTAGGTTACGCCCCTTGAATTTTGCCCAGCGTAGCTTACGCCCAATCTCACCGTACCTTACGCCCATTGAGTTTTCTCCTAGCGTAACCTACGCCCATAAGGGCCGTAGCTTACGGCTGTCTCTAATGGTCATTTTCCTGTTTTGATTTTAAATCGTATTTCACTTTCCTTGGGACACATCGAACTTCCAAACGGGTCTTTCCTTGTCTTCCAAGTTATCGTACTCAGTTCTAATACGCGTTCAAGTCCCGGGTTAAATTCTAAAGTTCATAAAAGCTAAATGAGGACATGGTTGTATATATATTGATACGTACATGTACATTATGATAGGTTGTGACCGCTTGGCAATTAAATTGACGTTCTAGTCCACTTTAACTTCGGTAAATCAAGGCAAAGGTGAGTTTTCGTAGCCTCCCCTACTCTTTTAAGAGTCGGGCTGAAAAGTGTACTTCGTGCATGATGATATTTTGTGACGTACATGTTGTGTGACGTTTTTGTTGATGTGAAATTTATGTGTTTAGTTGTATGGTTATTGTAAATTGTATATTGAGTTGTTATAGGTTAGTTGTGTATATATGGAGGACGGTAATGCCTTGAAAGGTTGGAGATGTGGTGGGAAGGCTGCGGGTGACCCTATATATAAGCATCAAAGGCCTTTCAAAGGTAGTATCGTACGAAGTATATACATATGATGTTTGGTTATGTGTGGACATTGATGGTCATGGATGAGTACATTTACGTGCAATTGAGTACAATGAGTACATTTACGTGCAATTGAGTACAATGAGTACATTTACGTGCAATTGAGTACAATGAGTACATTTACGTGCATTTGGGTACAATGAGTACATTTACGTGCAATTGAGTACAATGAGTACATTTACGTGCAATTGAGTACAATGAGTACATTACGTGCATTTGAGCACATTGGGTACAAGTGTGCAATTATTAGATCATGTTAATGCTAATTATGTATTGGTTGACATTGAAACGTGTTCTTGTTCATTCTTCCTACGAACTCACCAACCTAGTGTTGACGTTGTTTAGTGCACTTTTCAGGTAACCAAGAGAACCCAAGAGCTTGATGTGTTTGCTAGATGTTGGACTTGACCATGGATCCGTGATTCATTACCCGATGATGGGATTTGCTTAGGATCATGAGCCATCTTTTGAATTGTTATTGTGTAAACTTTGATGGTTGAATGCTCCTTATGCTTTTGTGACATTGTAACTTAATTGTTGGGTTCCCGGAATCCTCTTATTTTCATATAGTCTCGTTCTACGATAATTCCATCTTGTGTCATGCTTTTCGGTACATTTCGAGCCTAGCTTGGGGTGTTACAGAATGGTGGCCCACGCATGGTCGTAGAGAATTAGGCGGATTGACCTAGACTACGGCTTAAGTAAAACTCTTCATATAGCATGCATGATTAGGAATCTTGTATGCAACGTGAACTATATGAGCATTATAAGTGTACATTTGAGTTTCGTAGGAGGGTTCATTATATGTGATAACATGAGTGCAATAGGTCGGCATGATTAATGTGTCGTTGTGGGATGGTCAAGTGCATGAGGTCAATGTGGTTACTTGAGGACAATGAGGTCATGTGCATATTGTTGGATTGAATTGATATTGTTTGATGATGTAGGGCAAGATGAAGTTATGGCATCAACATGATATAATATTGTGGCAACCCTAAAAGAACGTGATCAACTCTTTTATGGTTACCCGGTATTATAACAAGTTAATGACATCACAGATTGCACGCGGTTGGTTTAGAGTATAATAAGGAACCGGTACGCTTTTTGGGAGTTGATTGGGTGGAGGGTTAGCCGCTGGTACACCCTGTATACATACCCGGATCAATAACTAGGAAGCATATCGGATTCGGATTATACCTTGGACCACTTGTTCAGTTGTGTGATTGTTTGATGTATTGAAATGGACATGTGGTTTATTGATGAACAATTATGGTGAAATATGGTATGATGGCATGATACATAACAATTACCCTAGAACAATTGCACTTTGCCTTAGCGTAACGATATGAATTATGTGTGACATGTTGACATGAGAACACTAACCACTTGTGTGACTAACATGCGAGCATTTTGAGGCTAACTTTTCGAGTCGACGTTTCCTTGTTTTATAGTAATGGTGAGGCCAAGAAGAGCCGGGACTACTTATAGAGAGCGAACTCCGGAACAACAACCGGAAGTTCAAGGAGAAGGTCGTGGTGGAGGAAGAGGTCGTGGTGGTGGAAGAGGTCGTGGTGGTGGTAGAGGTCAAGGGAGAGGCCAAGGGAGAGGTCAAGGTAGTGGTGAAGCACCAACACCCGACTTGGCAACCGTGATCGCTCAAGTGGTCACGAACATCATGCCTAACATAGTTGCCCAAGTCACGGCAACTCTCCAAGCACCCGATAATACGGTGCCGAATGTTCAAGCTCAAGTGAATGGGAACAATGAAAATGTTCAACCGGTAGGGTAGAGGAAGAAGAGGCACCGGTGATGCACGATAACTATGTCCAAGGTACAATCAACACGGAGTGTACCGGCAAGGGTGTTCTTTTAAGGATTTCAAGGGTTGTGGGGCCCGGAGTATGATGGGAGTGGGGGTCCTACGGCTTGTATTAGGTGGCTTGAAGAAATTGAAGCGGTGATTGCTAGGAGTCATTGTACTTATGATGACCAAGTTATCTACTCATCCGGCATGTTTAGAGGTGATGCATTGAAATGGTGGAATAAGGAAATAGGGGCGGGCAATGCTATACCGTGGGATCAATTCAAGATTTTGGTGAAAGAAAGATTTTGTCCACCCTATGAACTTCAAACTCTAACCTTGGAGTTCGTTTAACTCCAAATGAATGGGGCGGACTATAAGGGGTACATTCGGCGATTCCAAGAGTTGTCAACACTTATTCCACACTTGGTGTCTCCCGAAGCTCAAGCTATTCAAAAGTTTGTTATGGGCTTGACTCCAAAGGTCCGACACTTGGTGAACAACATTATGCCTACCACCATGACGGAAGCCATAACCGAGCCGGTAGTGTTACCGAGGACTTACTTAGAAGTGGTGAATTGAGCCAAACATCATCATCAAAGAGGAAGGATGCACCCGAGTCAAGCGGGGTGAGGAAAATGGGTAGGTTTGACCCTAAACGTCCTAACAAAGGAAAGGTGTTTGCGGCGGTTGAACCGGCAAGGAAGGCTTATGTGGGTCCTTACCCATTTTGTAATAAGTGCTCCCGACATCATGTTCCCACCACTCCTTGTGGGACTTGTTTCAATTGTAATCAAGTTGGCCATCTTGCTAGAGATTGTAGGGCCCCGAGAGTGGCTCCTACTCATGCGGTTCCTCTCCGAGCACACCCTCCTCAAGCTAACAATCAAAGGGGTCAACGGGGTGGGTGTTATGAATGTGGAAGCACCGAACATTACCGTAATGCTTGTCCGCAATGGGTGGGACAAAATGTGCAAGTGGCGGTTCACCCAAATCAACTTCAAATCATCGGTCCTAACCAAAACCGTGGCCAACAAGGCCATCAAGTGCAACCAAGGGGAAGAGCCTTTGCGGTGAATGCAAATGAAGCCCGTAATGATCCTAATGTGGTGGCAGGTACATTTCTTCTTAACGGTCATTATGCCACGGTGTTGTTTGATTCCGGAGCCGATTATAGCCTCGTGTCCCATAGTTTTGTTCCTTTGATAGATGTTCATCCTTGTGCCTTAAACTATGTACTTGATATTGAGATGGTCAATGGTACCTTAACTAGACTTAGTCAAGTGCTTCGGGATTGTATCTTGACTTTAAACAACGTCGAATTTTATATTAATCTCATGCCTTTCGATATTGGAAGCTTCGACATCATTGTGGGTATGGATTGGATGACGGCGGTAAATGCGGTCATTGATTGTGGTGAAAGAGTGGTCAAAATACCGTTGTCAAACGGTGATATTCTTAGAGTCCAAGGTGAAACTTCCGATTCCTCTAGTTCCAAGGCTTTTAGTGCTACCGTCACAAAGGTAGAATTGAAAGCCGTTCCTATTGTTCGTGATTTTCCCGATGTTTTTCCGGATGACCTACCGGGTCTACCCCCGTCTCGTGAACTTGATTTTCGCATCAATTTGATTCCCGGGGCCGCACCCGTGGCTAAAGCTCCATATAGACTTGCCTTGACGGAAATGCAAGAGCTAGAATCCCAACTTAAAGAACTTCAAGAAAAAGGGTTCATTCGTCCTAGTCAATCGCCTTGGGGAGCCCCGATCTTATTTGTGAAGAAGAAAGATGGGTCCTTTAGGATGTGCATTGATTACCGAGAATTGAACAAGCTCACGGTGAAGAACCGGTATCCACTTCCTAGAATCGATGAGCTTTTTGATCGCTTGCAAGGTGCCAAGTATTTCTCAAAAATCGACCTCCGTTCGGGCTATCACCAACTTAGAGTTCATGAAGATGACATACCAAAGACGGCGTTTCGTACAAGGTATGGTCACTACGAGTTCACCGTTATGCCGTTTGGGTTGACTAATGCACCGGCGGTGTTCATGGATTTGATGAACCGGGTGTGTCGACCCTATTTGGACAAGTCGGTCATTGTCTTCATTGATGACATACTTGTCTATTCGAAAACAAAGGAAGATCATGCCAAGCATTTGCGTGAGATGCTAGGGTTGCTTAGAAGGGAGAAGTTGTATGCAAAATTTTCAAAGTGCGAATTTTGGTTGGAAGAAGTTCATTTCCTTGGTCACGTGATTAGCAAAGATGGAATTCATGTGGATCCTAGCAAGATTGAAGCGGTTAAGAATTGGAGGCGACCCGAAACACCATCCGAGATTCGCCAATTTCTCGGATTGGCGGGTTATTACCGAAGATTCATTGAAGGTTTCTCCAAAATAGCACAACCACTCACTCTCTTGACTCAAAAAGAGAGGAGGTTTGAGTGGGGCGAGAAGCAAGAAATTGCCTTTCAAACTCTCAAGGACATGTTATGTGATGCTCCTATCTTGAGCCTTCCGGATGGGATTGAAGATTTTGTGGTCTATTGTGATGCTTCGGGTCAAGGATTGGGGTGTGTACTTATGCAACGGGGCAAGGTCATTGCTTATGCCTCCCGACAACTTAAGGTGCATGAGAAGAATTACCCTACTCATGATTTAGAATTGGGAGCAGTTGTTTTCGCTTTGAAGTGTTGGAGACATTACCTTTATGGCACCAAATGCGTAATCTACACCGATCATAAAAGTCTCCAACACATTTTCAATCAAAATGAGTTGAATATGAGGCAACGAAAGTGGATTGAACTTTTTAGCGATTATGATTGTGACATTCGCTATCATCCGGGCAAAGCCAATGTCGTAGCCGATGCTTTAAGTAGAAAGGAAAGGGTCAAGCCGAGAAGATCAAAAGCCATGAGCCTCACGGTGGGACAAAGTATTCGGGACCGTATCATAGAAGCTCAAGTGCAAGCTACCTTACCGGAAAATTTTGGTAATGAAGGACTAGATGGTATGGAGCAACTTTTTGACCGGAAGGAAGACAACGGGTTATATTTAGTTGGGAAGCTTTGGATTCCAATCTTTGGCAATTTAAGAACTTTCCTAATGAATGAAGCCCATAAGTCGCCTTATTCGGTCCACCCGGGGTCGGATAAGATGTACTTTGATTTAAAGGATTTCTATTGGTGGCCGGGCATGAAACGTGATGTGGCTAAATATGTGAGCGAGTGCCTTACTTGCCTACAAGTGAAAGCCGATCATAAGAAGCCATCCGGGTTGTTGGTACAACCGGTGATACCGGCATGGAAGTGGGAAAGGATTGCAATGGACTTCGTCACGAAGTTACCGAAGACAAGAAATGGCCGTGATACCATATGGGTGATTGTGGATCGATTGACAAAGTCGGCTCACTTTTTAGCCATTCGTGAGACCGATAAGTTCAACACCCTAGCGCGTTTGTACATTAAGGAAGTGGTGGCAAAACATGGAGTTCCGGTTTCTATTATCTCCGATAGAGATAGCCGGTTCAAATCAAAATTTTGGGAAGCTTTTCAACGTGCAATGGGTACTCAAATTGACATGAGTACGGCGTTCCATCCACAAACAGATGGGCAAACCGAAAGAACCATCCAAACGCTTGAAGATATGTTGAGGGCTTGTGCTATTGAATTTGGTGGAAGTTGGGAGGATCACCTACCGCTAGTGGAGTTCTCATATAACAATAGTTACCATGCGACTATCCAAATGGCCCCGTTTGAGGCGCTTTATGGTAGAAAGTGTCGTTCTCCACTCGCTTGGGCGGAAATAGGCGAGAGCCAACTTATTGGGCCGGAAGTAATAATTGAAACAACAAAAGTGATTTCAAAAGTTAAGGAGAGATTACAAGTGGCCCGTGAAAGACAAAAGAAATACGCCGATGTGAGGCGTAGACCCTTGGAGTTCAATGTTGGTGATCATGTACTTTTGAAGGTCTCCCCGTGGAAGGGTGTTGTTCGTTTCATCAAGAGAGGCAAGCTTGCGCCAAGATACATAGGACCTTTTGAAATCATAGAACGTGTGGGCAAGGTGGCTTACCGGCTAAAGCTACCTCAAGAACTTAGTGGAGTGCACAACGTGTTCCATATTTGTAATTTAAGGAAGTGCTTGGCGGACCCTACTCATCACGTGCCCTTGGACGAGATACAAGTAGACAAGAAGCTCAACTTTGTTGAAGAACCGGTAGAGATTGTGGATCGTGAATTCAAGAAGCTAAAGAAAAAGCGCTATACGATAGTCAAGGTTCGTTGGCATGCTAGACGTGGAGCCGAATTCACTTGGGAGCGGGAAGACTTCATGAAGTCAAAATATCCGCATTTGTTTAGTGATTAGGGTTCCATCGAATTTCGGGACGAAATTCCCTTAACGGGGGAATAATGTAACAACCGTACATTTCGACTTTTGACTATGGGTACGTTTCCTAAGTTTTTGATTAATCAATATATGTTCAAGTGCAATTTAAGGTTCATTTAAGTGCAATGTGTTCATATGGGTCAATTTATTGTACAATTAGAGACTTATGTGCAAGTTGAGACCACTAGTTAGTGCAAATCGACTTTTACTTAAATAACATCTAATTTAAACTAGTAAAAATGATATGGATCCTATCCATGGGTTATACCCAAACCCATGACCCACCCAAGTAAACAAACCCTATCCTCCTTCTTTCACTCATTTCTTCCATCCATTCATTCATCTTTTTCCTCTCTCACTAAATGCCCCTACACTCTAAGTCTCTCCCTCTCTAAAATTCTAGTTCATTTATTGTGATTTCAAGTGGGATAATAACAAAATCATCATCCATATCATCATTATTACACCATATCAAAAACTCAAGGTTTCAAGTGCAAGGGAAAGCTTCAATTAGGTTAATTTCGGATTTGATTGCTTGTGGAAGTTTTGGTAAGTGTTTTCTAGCTCAAATTCATCATTTCTAGTTATTTAACTTGTATTACACCTAAATCTAAGCACTCTTGGTCCTTATAGCTTCAAAATCCGAAATTAGGGTTTCTAGTTATCTAAATTAGGTCAAATTCGATTTGGGTCAAAAGCCATGTTTTGGAATGGAACTATTGAGTGGGTTATGTCCAAATGAGTTTGTTATGTTCAAAAACGGGTCAAGGAACTCCTCAAAACGATTTATAAGTCAAAAACAAGGCTTTGGGTCGATTTTGTGTTCAAATGGGTCAAGATCGAATTTTAACAAGAAAATGTGTTAAAGGTTGGTTTTGGATGATGAAACATGTTTAGTTATGTTCAATTATGTTTAACTATGTTCAAAAATGGGTCTCGAAGTTGTGCAAGTCGATTTCATGGCTTAAATGTTGAGATTTTAGGGTTTTGGGTCGTGTTTGTGCCAAGAACACCTGCTGGTGCATTGCTGGTCCAGAACAGGCGTAACTTACGCCCCTGTTGGCGTAACCTACGCCCCTCTCCATTTTCATTACGCCAAAACCCTACTGTTTACGCCCAAAACTCGTCCAAAATGCATGTTTCTGGAGCACCGTAGCCTACGCCCCTCTCTGGCGTAGGTTACGCCCCTTGAATTTTGCCCAGCGTAGCTTACGCCCAATCTCACCGTACCTTACGCCCATTAAGTTTCCTCCTAGCGTAACCTACGCCCATAAGGGCCGTAGCTTACGGCTGTCTCTAATGGTCATTTTCCTGTTTTGATTTTAAATCGTATTTCACTTTCCTTGGGACACATCGAACTTCCAAACGGGTCTTTCCTTGTCTTCCAAGTTATCGTACTCAGTTCTAATACGCGTTCAAGTCCCGGGTTAAATTCTAAAGTTCATAAAAGCTAAATGAGGACATGGTTGTATATATATTGATACGTACATGTACATTATGATAGGTTGTGACCGCTTGGCAATTAAATTGACGTTCTAGTCCACTTTAACTTCGGTAAATCAAGGCAAAGGTGAGTTTTCGTAGCCTCCCCTACTCTTTTAAGAGTCGGGCTGAAAAGTGTACTTCGTGCATGATGATATTTTGTGACGTACATGTTGTGTGACGTTTTGTTGATGTGAAATTATGTGTTTAGTTGTATGGTTATTGTAAATTGTATATTGAGTTGTTATAGGTTAGTTGTGTATATATGGAGGACGGTAATGCCTTGAAAGGTTGGAGATGTGGTGGGAAGGCTACGGGTGACCCTATATATAAGCATCAAAGGCCTTTCAAAGGTAGTATCGTACGAAGTATATACATATGATGTTTGGTTATGTGTGGACATTGATGGTCATGGATGAGTACATTTACGTGCAATTGAGTACAATGAGTACATTTACGTGCATTGGGCACAATGAGTACATTTACGTGCAATTGAGTACAATGAGTACATTTACGTGCATTTGGGTACAATGAGTACATTTACGTGCATTTGGGTACAATGAGTACATTTACGTGCAATTGAGTACTATGAGTACATTACGTGTAATTGGGTGCAATGGAGTACATTACGTGCATTTGAGTACAATGAGTACATTTACGTGCATTTGGGTACAATGAGTACATTTACGTGCAATTGAGTACAATGAGTACATTTACGTGCATTTGGGTACAATGAGTACATTTACGTGCAATTGAGTACTATGAGTACATTACGTGCAATTGAGTACAATGAGTACATTTACGTGCATTTGGGTACAATGAGTACATTTACGTGCAATTGAGTACAATGAGTACATTTACGTGCATTTGGGTACAATGAGTACATTTACGTGCAATTGAGTACTATGAGTACATTACGTGTAATTGGGTGCAATGGAGTACATTTACGTGCATTTGGGTACAATGAGTACATTTACGTGCAATTGAGTACAATGAGTACATTTACGTGCAATTGAGTACAATGAGTACATTTACGTGCAATTGAGTACAATGAGTACATTTACGTGCAATTGAGTACAATGAGTACATTTACGTGCAATTGAGTACAATGAGTACATTTACGTGCAATTGAGTACAATGAGTACATTTACGTGCAATTGAGTACAATGAGTACATTTACGTGCAATTGAGTACAATGAGTACATTTACGTGCAATTGAGTACAATGAGTACATTTACGTGCATTTGGGTACAATGAGTACATTTACGTGCAATTGAGTACAATGAGTACATTTACGTGCAATTGAGTACAATGAGTACATTTACGTGCATTTGGGTACAATGAGTACATTTACGTGCAATTGAGTACAATGAGTACATTTACGTGCAATTGAGTACAATGAGTACATTTACGTGCAATTGAGTACAATGAGTACATTTACGTGCATTTGGGTACAATGAGTACATTTACGTGCAATTGAGTACAATGAGTACATTTACGTGCATTGGGTACAATGAGTACATTACGTGCAATTGAGTACAATGAGTACATTTACGTGCATTGTGTACAATGAGTACATTTACGTGCATTTGGGTACAATGAGTACATTTACGTGCAATTGAGTACAATGAGTACATTTACGTGCATTGTGTACAATGAGTACATTTACGTGCAATTGAGTACAATGAGTACATTTACGTGCATTTGGGTACAATGAGTACATTTACGTGCAATTGAGTACAATGAGTACATTTACGTGCAATTGAGTACAATGAGTACATTTACGTGCATTTGGGTACAATGAGTACATTTACGTGCAATTGAGTACAATGAGTACATTTACGTGCAATTGAGTACAATGAGTACATTTACGTGCAATTGAGTACAATGAGTACATTTACGTGCAATTGAGTACAATGAGTACATTTACGTGCATTTGGGTACAATGAGTACATTTACGTGCAATTGAGTACAATGAGTACATTTACGTGCAATTGAGTACAATGAGTACATTTACGTGCATTTGGGTACAATGAGTACATTTACGTGCAATTGAGTACAATGAGTACATTTACGTGCATTTGGGTACAATGAGTACATTTACGTGCATTTGGGTACAATGAGTACATTTACGTGCAATTGAGTACAATGAGTACATTTACGTGCAATTGAGTACAATGAGTACATTTACGTGCAATTGAGTACAATGAGTACATTTACGTGCAATTGAGTACAATGAGTACATTTACGTGCAATTGAGTACAATGAGTACATTTACGTGCAATTGAGTACAATGAGTACATTTACGTGCAATTGAGTACAATGAGTACATTTACGTGCAATTGAGTACAATGAGTACATTTACGTGCATTTGGGTACAATGAGTACATTTACGTGCAATTGAGTACAATGAGTACATTTACGTGCAATTGAGTACAATGAGTACATTTACGTGCAATTGAGTACAATGAGTACATTTACGTGCAATTGAGTACAATGAGTACATTTACGTGCAATTGAGTACAATGAGTACATTTACGTGCAATTGAGTACAATGAGTACATTTACGTGCAATTGAGTACAATGAGTACATTATGTGCAATAGGGGGGGGGCTAGGGGGTGCCAAGCCTCCCCCAATAGGCGCAAATGCAACGAATTTTCTATAGTCCGCGAAGATTTTCGAGGTTTATATAGTATAACCCCCTCCAATGAGTCAAAAAAACCGTATCTGGCTCCGCCACTGGCTCTAAGAGCATTAGTTATGGACCTTTTCAAGTCCACAACACCGTAACGTCATGTCATTACTTTTGATAAACCATTATTTTATATAAACTTACCTTTTTACCAATATAAACTTTATTATGTCCAAAAAAGAATCTAACTAATATTGTCAAGATGGTTAAAATCTAGTAAATCCATTGTTATTTTCTTTTTTCAAGTCTATGGCTATGGACATAAAATAGTAAATTCCATATAAACTCTGGGCATGTTCATACTTACCCATTCGCTTAGGAATGCTCTAACATTCAGGCTTGCAAGTTTGAATAAGTTAAGGGGCTATTGTATTCCGGCGCACGAACTCTAGGTCAGCTTTATTGTATTCAAGAAACTTATTCAAAAGTCCCATAGTAATCAAAATTTACCGGGTAAGAAGTTAGCCGGTCACCTTTCACTTTGACCCGTTGACTGCTTACGTGGAATAATTGACCCGTTGACCACTTTCACAACCCAGATTCCGATCAGCTTTCCCTTTTCATTCGTCTTTAAAATTGAAAACCACTAATCAAATAGATCAAAACTAAATCCCCAAATCTGGTTATGAAAAGAAACACAAATCTAAAAGGAATAAAACCCTCCAAGTTCATCCCCTCCACCACAATCTTCATCCCATCATTAAACCTTAATTTTTCACACACAAATATATATATATATATATATATAACTCCACACAAATTTTTCACACACAAAAAGGGAAAGAATAAAAGAATAAGCTTTTTCCGATGGAGTTTTCGGTGGTCGGTGGCGGAGGCGCTTGAAGCAAAGCGGCTGGTGGGTCTTTTTCCTGGTGGCCGGATACTGTAGCCAAAAGGAAGAAGCTTGGTTATTTCCCGGCGAATCACGTTTTTCCGGCGAACCAGAAAAGAAAGAAAGGGGAAAAAAGAGCAAGAAAAAAGGAGAGAAAGAATAAAATGGAAAGGGGAGGAACTAGATCGAGGGATGTTTGTACAATTTCCGGTGTTAGAATATAGCGGGCGGCTCCGACGGCGGTGGGTTATTCCGGCCGGTGGGTTTTTGAGAGGATATGGGTTAGGAATTATACATACATATGTATATGTATATTATATTATTAATTACAAATACTCCATGTGGTTGCAAAATTTGTGTTTCAGGTGGATTGTTAATAGATCGAAAGGAGAGCAAATGGAATGGCGTTCGTGGAAGTCTTTTTCTCTGTAATGTTGTATGTTTAAGCTTGTACTGTATATCCCAACCTTTGACTAGCATCTTGTTAGTTGAAGGTGATTGATGGTTTAATGAAAGTCGTTGTTCAAAAAAAAAAAAAAACTGAGTTATTTATGCCACGTGTTATCCAACCGGCTCACATAATGCATTAGCCAGTTACATTGTTACTTTAACCATTTTAGCCGGGTTTCTTACATAAAATAAAGCTGACCTAGAGTTCGTGTACACAATAACTTTTGGTGATTAGTTAACTGCATTCTGGCACACTTAGCTCTAAGTTAAGTCATCCAACAAATATAGTTTTTAGTTAAATGAATCTCTCACTTTTGTATTCCTTTGTGCCATGAACTGCGATATTCTCGATCTTAGGGTGGTTATATACTTATATGTATATACATATTCTCGATCTTAAACCATTGGTCCAAATGGTAAAATTCATGAGCCTAAAAAATGACTATTACTATCACATCTTTATCACGCTTAACCCATTTTTTACCCTCAACCACATTCTACTACCATTTTGTAATTGAAAGACACAACTGTTAATTAAAAGACGCTACATTAAGAAAAACATTAACAGAAAACATAAATTAAAAGATGAATATTATATTTAGAAAAAAAAAGGAAAAAAAAAAAACACCTAGTCAAGGGAAAGAAAGAAACTACTCAGTGCTGCCTTCCGCGGGTTTTGAGCCCCAATATCTCGACGATATATAGGGGTTTAAGATGTAGGCAGACCTTACCTCTACCCAAGTAGAGAGACTGCTTTTATTTTCTACCTAAATGATAAAAAAAGCCTGGTTCTCTTAGATTTCATTCTTTTGATTTTTGAACAACTTTATGTCACGTGGGTGCATATTTTCCATAACATTCTTAGCATTCAAAGTTTGTATTTTCTTTCTTTACATTTTGACACGTGCTTCATTTGATTATTAGGTCTGTTTTTGTTCTGCGGCCTCATCCAATCTTCTAAAATGTAAAAGTCAAGAAGTTATCGTAAATGTGAAAGCCGCAAAACCGGCCAAATCAGAGCGGTTTTTCAATGGTCCAGTCAGACCAGTCGACTCCACTTAAATGGCCGATTTGCTTTAAAAATCCGACAAAATATATTTACCGGTTCGGTTCCCGTCTTGATCAAAAACCAAACAGTGAATACTCTTATTTTCTGGGTGTTAAAATTGAGTCGTTGTGTTGTAGCAACATAAAAAAATATATATGCTCTAAAAAAAAATATCCCGTTACAAAACTAAGAAAAACTAACATTGGTCAACCAACGCCATAGCCATATCGTTGGCCCTCAAACGCACCATATCGAGTCATAGAGGTTGCATTGGAGATGGTTGATGGCTATATGTATATACATGTCCCCATTTTATCGTCGCTTGAAAGTGGAAATGAGACACCTTGATTTAAATCGACAGCGTGCATTATTGTCTTATTGTGTAGAATGGAATGATGATTCAAAAGAGAGCTTAGACACGTAATTAGTAATGATAATAAACGGTATGAATGTGATCATTGGGCTATTTTACTAAGTGGGCATTAATTCAAGTTCAATTTTGGGATAATTGCTGAGTGATTATGTCAATAAACAACGGCCAGCCATCTAAAAAACAACTAATAAATTATAAATTATAATAGCTATGTTTGAAAACAAATTTCCAATGCAGCAAGAGATCACATAGGCTTGTACACATGATATTTGGTTACCAGATAGATATCATGTAGAGATAAAGGTACTTCGATCATTTTAGGTTTACATAAATACAAATTTAAAGGGAAAAAAAAAAAAAGAACCACCATAGGGGCAGTCTGTATTTACTTCACCACGGGGACGATATCTGCATGAAAACCACATTGATGATGTGTAAGTTACCCTAATCTAAGAATAATTCTATCTTGTACATGTAGATGAGTTGTTACTCAAGCTTTTCAATCTTCAAAGCAACCATAACTTCATGAATCATGATTCAAACAAATATTGAAGTAGCCAAAACTCTCATTTACCAGATGTTTATACATCTATTGTATAAAAGTTTGAAATAGTACACATCTATTGTATGTTTATACGTAAAATACCAAAGATTGATTAGCCGATTTACCAGAATTTGAGATGATGGAAGTCCGAACTCGCATCATTTAGAAAAGGTCCTGGTCATGGCATTACTTGATGCAAACTAAGTTGCTCATGGATCTTTCTAAATTTGTCTTTAAGCCTCTGTATCTGCAAATGTGCCAAGATCAAATAAAAGTAGATCACAATGTGATTCATCGTGATCAAATGTGACGATTATGACCCATTTACTTAAGAATGGGCCAATGTAGGTTATGTTTATGTTTTATCTCTAGTGGCGCAACGCAAATTATAGCTTAAAAAAATTGGTTGAACGGGTCAAGAGATCACAAGCGCCTAAATTTACATTTTATTGGAATATCCTAACATTTGTATTTAAGAATTTAGAGTGTTAGTGAAATAACGTAACTTTTTTAATCATATTTGACAAACTAATTGTTTGCATAAACATAGGACAACAATTAGTCTTGTGACAACCCAACCCCTCGGTAATTTTGACCAAATCATTCTTCCACCTATAGTCAAAATATCTAATCACATTGAGAATATGGATATATTATGTATAAATACCCGCTTCATCTCGATTTCAGTTTCTCGCTTCCGTTGCCCTAATGAATGCCGTAGATTAGTAATATCAAAAACATTATCTAGATCATCCTCAAATGCGGATTCTAGATCCTCTCGAAGGAGTGCAGGCAATTTATCTACAACCGGCATTAAGAAAAAGCAATTGAACTGCAAGGAAACAATAATATTTATGTATATATGTGCCATTTTGGTATGAATGAATAATAAACCTTCCTTTGAGTATTAGAAGATTGATATAGGCATATAGCATGCAAACAATCACCTTTAATTCGGCTGAAGCCAGGAAATATTCTCTGATGCCATGAAATATTTGTTGTACCAAAGCATAAACAATGCGTTCAGACGAAGGGGCCAGCCTCCTGTTCCAAAGTGTGCTATCCAAAAGATCGGCCAATCTTGTTTCTGTGGTCTGAACACTCGTACACGAGTCATTACCTAATATCAAACAAGGTCTTAAATTTAGAGTCCCAGGTTTTTCTTTTGTTATGTTTTTCCAAAAGGTGGCAAATAGGCGGGTGAAAACGTGTACTTTGGGTACAAGTTAATCAGGTCAGTGTCGGTTGACCTGAGACACTTTTTACCAAAACCTTTATGATATCAAAACGTAGTGTCAAATAGAATTAAATAAAACTATAATATCTCAATAACAATCTAGCTATTTGAACAAGATTCAGAAGGTTTTACACATTAAGAAAACACTGTCAGATTTAAACCCTTTCAGTTTCAACCCCAATTACCATTTTCTCTAGTAACACCTTTTAGCCATTTGACCCTTTAAAGATTATGCATACTCCAAATTATATTCTCATTTGACCCGTTAAAGATAATGCATACTCCAAATTGGCTCTCAGCTCTAGTATTTACTATTCTCCTCAATCATCTATTCTCTTCCTATTGTGGACTTCATACATTCTCATTCATCCTTGCATAACCATAACTGATACCGATGGGCCTGGTGGATCGAGCCCAGTGGACCAACGAGATATTGACGAGAAGGAGGCCGGTGGGCTAAGTGGCTGAAGAAACAAATTATGGTAACAAGGTCCCATCCAACCGAATTCAAAGGAGAAATTAAAGTCAATTACAATTCTATTTTTGGTTCTAGAATCATTATGCCTTTTATTACGTTTCTTGGTTCTTAAGTTTAGGGATTTATAATTATCTTGTGTTTTTGTTTCTATATATATATATATCATGTAAGACTCCTTGGTTGGTTGGTTAATAATTATTGAAGCTTTCATATTCAACACGTCTTTTGTGTTTTCTTACTCGGTTGGCCGAGGAGAACTTTTTCCCGACGACAAGCAACTTGGTTGGCCAAGTGTTCGCCGCCGCTAGGTTTCAGTCCTAGGGTTCTATTTTCCTCCCTACATCCTTATCAAGTGGTATCAGAAAACCAGGAATCTCAAGATGTCGGCACGGGGAAGAGATCATCGTCGCCAACAACCTAGAAACACCGCCGCAGGGACCAGCGGTCAGGCTGCTCGCGATCCCCGTGATGTTGAGATTGAACGACTCCGTGAAAGGATTCGGGAGCTCGAAATCAATCCTTTTAATCGTTATGAAAGGCAGTTTGAAAACACCCCGATCCACTCCGATGTAGATGAAACGGATGAGGATGACTTCGAAAATTATTTTCATGATTCGACACCACAAACACCTCCACGACACCACCGCCAGCCACCAGCACCGTGCCACCCCGGGGATCCATTGCGATCTTTAGGCATTCGCACTGAAATTCCAGAATTCGATGGCAAGCTCCACCCCGATGATTTCCTTGACTGGTTACAAACAGTCGAGAGAATCTTCGACCTTCGTGACATCCCTGACAACGTGAAGGTCAAATTGGTTGCTATCAAACTAAAAAAATATGCATCGTTATGGTGGGAAAACATACAACAACGGTGTCGAAAAGGTAAACACAAAATCTCCTACTGGGACAAGATGCAGCGCCTCCTACGTGCCAAATTTCTTCCACCTACTTTCAAACAGGATGCTTATCTTGACTACCAAAACCTCCGACAAGGATCTCTGTCTGTTGAAGATCTTATTACTGAGTTTGAACGGATGCGTTTACGTTGCGGGGCTGAAGAAGATGACGAGCAAGTGATCGCCCGTTTTTTGGGTGTGCTTCGACCTGACATCGCCGACGCGGTTTCACTAACACAATATTATTCTTTCTCTGATGTATGCAGGTTGGCTTTGCGGGTTGAACAACAAAACATACGCAAGAACAAATCAGTTGCCCGATTCCAACCCTCTACCCGCACCCCAACTCAACCACAATTCGCCCCGAAACCTGGACCGAGCAAAACTGAAACGCCACCTGTTACCACCGCCCCACTTGATACTTCAGGCCCTTTACGTTGTTTCAAGTGCCAAGGTTTGGGTCACCTCAAACGTGACTGCCCGAACAAACAACTTGTGGCATTTGTTGACGATGTTGAACCTAAGTATGACACCGAGAATGAAGATGCATCTGTGACACTTTACCCAGATCAAGGCGAAGCACTTATTGTTCGAAGGGTATTAACTTCTGTTGTCACACCTCCGGATAATGACACTACATGGCTGCGACACAACATTTTTCGTACTCAATGCACTTGCAAGGGTCGTGTTTGTACCATCATTGTCGACGGTGGAAGCTGTGAAAACATGGTCGCTAAAACCATGGTCGACAAGCTGGGGTTACCTACCACGGACCACCCCGACCCATACCAACTTACGTGGTTCCGGAAAGGTAATCTTGTTAAAGTAACACAACGATGTTTGGTTGCTTTTTCCATCGGCAACAAATACAAAGATGAATTATGGTGTGAAGTTGTTCCAATGGACGCATGCCACTTATTACTTGGACGCCCATGGCTCTACGACCACAAAGTCAAGCATGACGGTTTTCGTAACACCTACTCCTTCCACAAGGACGGTCTGCACGTCATATTGGCTCCTCTAAATCCTAAGGACGCGACACCCGAGATAGCACCCATGACGAAGGATGAAGTTGTTGGTCTTGCTCGCCAATCACCTCCGGGTCCAATACTTGGCTTGGTTGTACTTGAAGAAAACACACCAATTACTGACGTTCCACATGAGGTACTTCCATTACTCACTGAATTTTCCGATATTTTCCCCGATGATATTCCTGCAGGATTACCGCTCATGCGGGACATCCAACATTGCATCGATTTCATTCCTGGTGCAACAATTCCAAACAAACCTGCATACCGCATGAACCCGAAGGAATTTGCAGAGTTAAATCGTCAAGTTCAAGAACTATTAGAAAAGGGTTTGATCCGTGAAAGCATGAGCCTATGTGCCGTTCCCGCCTTACTTGTTCCAAAACCAAATGGCACGTTTCGTATGTGCATTGACAGCCGCGGGGTTAACAAAATTACAATCAAATACCGTTTTCCAATTCCCCGCTTTGATGACCTGTTGGATCATCTCCATGGAGCTTCCGTCTTTTCCAAGATTGACCTACGGAGTGGCTACCATCAAATACGGTTACGTGCAGGGGACGAATGGAAAACTGCGTTTAAAACGCGTGATGGTCTTTATGAATGGATGGTCATGCCATTCGGTTTGTCCAATGCTCCTAGCACGTTCATGCGATTGATGAATCATATTTTCAGACATCTTATTGGCAAATGTGTCGTCGTTTACTTCGATGATATTTTGGTTTTTAGCAAGAATTTGGACTCCCATGTGCAACATTTGCGTGACATCTTTCTTATATTGCGGGAACAGAAGTTGTTTGCTAATCACAAAAAGTGCCACAAGGAGGTTATATTTTTGGGTTACTTGGTGTCAGGAAACGGAATTCGTATGGACTCTACCAAAGTCGAGGCTATTACCACCTGGCCTACTCCAAAGTCCATGCATGATGTTCGTAGTTTTCACGGCTTGGCATCATTTTATCGACGTTTCATTCGTGATTTTAGTTCCATGGTTGCTCCTATCACCGATTGTTTGAAGCAGCCCAAATTTGTATGGACATTGGAATCTCAGAAAGCTTTTGATGCCTTAAAGAAAGCGGTCACAGCAGCCCCGGTGTTAGCTTTACCCAATTTTGAACATGTTTTTCAAGTCGAATGTGATGCCTCTGGCCTCGGGATTGGGGGCGTGCTGAGCCAACAAAACCGACCTATTGCTTTTTTTAGTGAGAAATTTAATGAAGCCCGCAAACGTTATAGCACGTACGATAAGGAATTTTATGCAATTGTTCGAAGTTTAGAGTATTGGCGCCACTACTTACTACCTAATGAATTCATCCTTTATTCGGATCATCAAGCATTACGCTTCATCCAAGGGCAGGCCAAATTAAACCCGCGCCATGCTAAGTGGGTTGAGATGCTACAAGATTTTTCATTTGTCATTCGTCATAAAGCTGGGAGTGCGAATACGGTGGCTGATGCCCTTAGTAGGCGTCCCGTCTTGACCACCACGTCTACTGTTCATGTGGCGGGATTTGAGAATCTCAAACTGTTATACGTGGATGACCCGGATTTTAAAGATTTATGGGATAAATGCAACACTACACCATTTCGTGATTATGTTCGCCGTGACGGTTTCCTATTCAAAGGTCGTCGTCTATGTGTCCCACTTTCTTCGGTCCGGGAAGCAATCATTCTTGAAGCTCATCAGGGAGGTTTAGCGGGTCATTTCGGGAGAGACAAAACTGTTGCAATGGTTTCTGAACGTTTTTTTTGGCCCAAGCTTGTTAACGATGTCATGAAAGTCTTAAGTTGTTGTCGCATTTGTCGTCTTGCAAAGACCCATCACACTAATCAAGGTCTCTACACTCCACTGCCTACACCAAATGGTCCTTGGGAGGACATCTCCATTGATTTTGTTCTTGGTTTACCTTTGACACAACGAAAAAAGGATTCCATCATGGTGGTGGTCGACCGTTTTTCGAAGATGGCACATTTTCTTCCTTGTTCAAAAACATATGATGCATCTCAGGTGGCTCGTTTATATTTTGCTGAGATCGTGAGATTGCATGGTGTTCCCAAGACTATTACTTCGGATAGAGATGTTAAATTCGTTAGTCATTTCTGGCGCACCTTATGGAAGCACTTGGGCGCCAACTTGCAATTTAGCTCCTCTCATCACCCGCAAACGGATGGCCAAACGGAGGTCACAAACCGGAGTTTAGGGAATTTGCTTCGTTCTTTAGTTGGCGACAATAAGAAACAGTGGGATCTCGTCCTTCCTCAAGCTGAATTCGCATATAACCGTTCCTCCCATAGCTCGACAGGCCGCAGCCCGTTTTTGGTGGTTTATGGACGCAATCCTTTTACACCTTTGGACCTAGCACCTTTACCCGCTGTTGATTCTTATAGTGTTGAAGGAGAAGCTCAAGCCATTCAAATCAAAGCTCTACATGAACAAGTTCGTGACCAAATCACGAAACATAACTTGCAATATCAGGCACGTGCTAACAAACATCGAAAGCATGTTGTTTTCAATGAGGGTGATTTAGTTTGGATTTACTTGCGTAAAGACCGTTTCCCGCCGGGTCGTTATGGAAAGTTACAGGATCGTGCCGATGGTCCATTTCGTGTGTTAAAGCGTATCAATGATAATGCATATAAGATCGATCTACCTGGGTCGTATGGAGTTTCTGCACTTTTAATGTTGCTGACTTGGCACCTTATGTTGACGCCGATGATTTTCATGGAGACTCGGGGACGAGTCGTCTTTCAGAGGGGGAGGATGATACCGATGGGCCTGGTGGATCGAGCCCAGTGGACCAACGAGATATTGACGAGAAGGAGGCCGGTGGGCTAAGTGGCTGAAGAAACAAATTATGGTAACAAGGTCCCATCCAACCGAATTCAAAGGAGAAATTAAAGTCAATTACAATTCTATTTTTGGTTCTAGAATCATTATGCCTTTTATTACGTTTCTTGGTTCTTAAGTTTAGGGATTTATAATTATCTTGTGTTTTTGTTTCTTATATATATATCATGTAAGACTCCTTGGTTGGTTGGTTAATAATTATTGAAGCTTTCATATTCAACACGTCTTTTGTGTTTTCTTACTCGGTTGGCCGAGGAGAACTTTTTCCCGACGACAAGCAACTTGGTTGGCCAAGTGTTCGCCGCCGCTAGGTTTCAGTCCTAGGGTTCTATTTTCCTCCCTACATCCTTATCAATAACCATAACTTTATTTCTTTGGAAAATCATCAATGGTACCAAAGCAAATGAAGACAACGATAGCAAGAATGCAAGATGTAAAAAATTACCACCATTTCCAGGCTGTTCTGCTCCACCAAAAGAATCCAAAAACTGACGTAGCCCAGCTCGGTTCTGCAATATAGTTTAACAGTTGAGAAGATACGAAAACAAATTCAAATAGGGATTGATGTTCATGACAACCTTATTGTGTAGGGACCAGGTCACATAGCGTGTGGTGCTTATTAAATCCTCCATACATCTGTAGATAGTTCAATAAGTTCAAGAATACCATGAAGCGAACAAGATGGAGTAATAGTGTAATACGAAGTAATTATATGTTACTTTTCATTGCAAGATCGTTCAGTAGATTCAGCAAAGTTATTGAATGCAGAAGAGACACGTCTCAGAAAAACTTCATGGCCACTCAAGAATTCTCCCTCTTTCTGTTGCAACAACGAGGGGTAGCGAATGAGTTGTACTCAGAAAATGGATTAGAAGTGCAATGCATCAAAGTATTGGAGGTGTTTGAATGTGTTTAGAAACAGATTACTGATATTGAAACTTTACGTTGGTACTACTGGTTGCGTGTTTTTGAATAAAGTTACTTTAACTGCGCTTGTCTTGTTACTACTAAATCAGTTTTAAACATACGACAACACTGATTAAATAACTGAGTTTCTTATTTACATCAATTTTAAAGAAAATTCACTCACATTTTTTATTGGTAGTTGGAAAACTAAATGACAAACTTTTGAATAAAAATTAATAATATTATTAATATATTATATATACATTATGTTAAAAACAATTATTAAAACTGATAGAGAAATCTTTGTCACATTTTAGTTTCTTAGATAACTCGAACTCAAATCGATCAGCTAAATAGCCAAATTATCTGATTATTACAACTTCAAACAGCCGAAGCAAATCAAAACACTATATCCTATGCATTACAACACGTTTTATTAATTTTGACTATATAATTCTCATTATTCAATATTTTATAATCAGCTTCCCAAACCCATATCCAAAAATCACTGTAATTAACAGAGGCCCTACCTGAAGAAGATAAACGGAGATGGGAAGCAATCTCTTAAGAATGTAAAGAAGCCGACTACCCAACTGTACCAAAATGAGAAATTTAGTAAAACATGCAGATTTAATAAGGAAACCAAAAGAATGAATATACCTGATGAAGAAAAGGTTCAAAAGTATCACGAGCTTTTGCAACAGCAATAACACATGCAGTCCTAGAGTTTTAAAACAAGGGAAGAAAGGATTAACAGATATACAGGAACTTGTAAGCTAATAGAATAGAAAATCAGGAAAGGATTAACAGATATACAGGAACTTGTAAGCTAATAAAATAGATAATCCGGAAGGATTATCAAAGATAAAAAATTGAATGGGAGGGACCTAGAGTAGTTTGTTCCGTCATGAATATCTTCCACTCCACATGCATTTACAATTTCTTCACGTGTAATTGGAGGGCATTTTATCCCTCCAACAACAAACCGAAATTCAGCCATAGCACGATGATACTGAGCACCACCATATAGACGCATACCTGCATTCTGAACACAAGGAGAACAATTTCCCATTTGATACAAGTAGTGATGGCAAAACATTGTTTGTTTTCATCTGGTGTGTATGTTGGTGGGGACTAAACAGGCCAGGTTGGGTTGACCCGAAACACTGTTTGAACAAAATAATTAATGTCTTTTATAATAAACAGTATGTGAAAAACTACATAACTCACATAATAATCTGATAATGAAAGATTTAACTTGTTTACACAATATACTTTGAGTGAAGTTCAAAGCCCATTTCCTTTTAAGCTAACTTTTTTTCATTAGCTATTTAGCCCCCCTTTTCCTTAAAGCTAGTTTTAATTATGTCTAATTTGACCCTTTTGATATAAAACATATCCCAATCGACCCATTTATAAGTGGGTCACAGATGCCACCTCAAGTCCACACTAGAAGTGCATATAAATACTGAGACGAATAGCTGGTTTATTTCCATATTGACCATTTTTCTTGAAAGGCAAAGGCTCACAAACAATTACATAACTTTTAATACACCTATGCCTCAAGTGAGAGTTTGAGACTTAAACCTACAACTTCTTGGTTGATGGGCCACCTTGATACCGCAAGGGCAAAGGCATGTTGACTCCAAATCAATCATTTTAAGCATAGATTGTAATGAGTCAACAAAAAATCATCAGCAACCCTGAAAAGGAAATGGGAATATAGACTTTCAAAGCTTACAGGTATCAGCTTGAGTGGAAACTGAGAGCCATCAATACCGATTAATGCTCCTCCATTAACCCTCTCATCTTGAAGTGTTTCCCCTACAACCATTAGAAAAACAAAACAAATGAGTATGTCCAAGATCAATATTGAGAATTTTTACGGAATAAGGATCGGAAATACAGGAAAGCTTGGTAAGTTCGAGAAAATTTACTAACCAAATTTATCCGGAGGTGCAACAACTGACCCTTTTAATAACAGTGATAACTGTGATACAAAAAAAAAGAGTTAAAAGACCAAACATTACAGCAATAAATAATCAAGGAAAATTTAAGAAAAAAACAAGGTCCTCATGAATGAAAACCTTGGTCAGGAAAAGATCATGAAAAGCTCTTGCTTTCTCCTTTAGTTTGACTTCATCTAATGCACTACAAGAACATCAAAAGCTAAAGAAGTTCATCACTTGTAATATCTACATATATATACATATATATCTGTATATATATACACAAATTATTGATTTAAATTAAAAACCTCAGGTTCCTATTATTATACTAGCCAGATGCCCGCGCGATGCAGCGGTGTGGCGGTGGTGGCGGTAGCAGTGTGATTATTAATGTAAAAGTGATTGATGTAAAAGGGGTAATGTAGTTATAATGGTTGAGGGATGTATGTTGTAAATAATTTCATTAAGGGTATTATAGGTATATTAGGTGGAAATGTTTAAATTAGTAAACAAAAGAGATGGGTATTTTGGGGTTATCAAAAATTTAGTTGAAAAAAAAGGAGGGAGTAAATGCTTTATAATGTATTATAGATAATATTCAAAAACTAAAAAACATGTAGCTAAAAAGTCATAGTAACTGTAAACCTGAGTTCCTGATTGATATCATTTAGCTTCCGGGTGGTACCTCGATACTCCTTCTCAAGAAGAGGAATGATCAAGGGAACGCTATCCATATACCTTGAAAGCAAGTAGAGGTCAAACACTTAAAAATAAGAATTCAGTAATAATGTTTCTAGCCTGACAAGTGTATTAAAGACATGGTACCTTTTCATCAGCAATTCTTCCAAGAATAACTTAAGGCTGCTAACTCCTATTCTGCTTCTTTCTTGCTTTGATAGAGAGCGACCAAGCTTTTCCTCCAAAGATGTAACATCTTCCATCTCTCTTAGAGAAATAGCCTACAACAATAAAGAATATGAATACTTACAGTGGTCCTTTTTCTCATTTCTTCATATTAAGTAGAGGTGGCGAATGGGTGGGTTAGGTGGGTCGGGTAACTGACTCAAAACACTTTCTGTACAAACTTTTGAACTTCATGTGAAAAACTAGTGAATCAAATGTGATTAGAGAAATATTTTGAATAAAATGACCTAAGAAGCTTTATACATTAATAAACAAAAGGGTACCTGTATCCAAGACCATACAGGACTGGGTAGGTCGAGAAAAGTTAGTGATCAGATAACACTCTATTTGATCGTATCGAAAGGCCCAATTCATTGGGATTTTCCTATTGGTCCAAGTCATTTCGGGGCAAGATGATCATTTATGGTGCACATTGAATTATCCATGTGGCTGAGAGCCCTCACAGCCCAAGCACAGCAACGCAATACACTTCTAATGACTTTTGGCATTGTTTGACCTGTGGACCTGTTTCTTTTTATATAACTCGTTTGACATATTAGAGATAAACCATCAGAACCGACCCGTTCCTTACTAGATGGGCTGACACCTTTACATTTACCGATTGGTCAATAGGAGAGGATATTTAAGTTGTGCATTTGTCCATGGGTATAGCCCAAACTATGTATTTGAAGAGATATTTGCCTAAGAGTTAACTTCAAGGTAAAACTTGGAGTAGCAATTTAATCCCATTTGCCCAAAGATTAATTGAGCTGGGTTCATTCAGTTTCAAACAGGTTTAAGTCAAAAGATATAGCTGAAAAGGAAGTGGATCAAACGGGTCATAGCCATCCGAAATGTATTTAAATACCTAAATCGTCTCATATAATATGGGTGATTCAATCGATTTAGTTTTTGTATCGTCTTCATTTTCCACACATTATTTATCTATAATAGTAATACATATATAACAAAGTGTTTATCGGTAAGCCCAGCAGGACCTGTCCCGGTCTAACTCGCACTAATTACTTACCCATTTTGACCCAATACCCAACCCAACCTTTTGTTACTTATAGTCTAACATACTTGATTAGATAAACCATAACATTCATATTGATATTATTTACAGAATAGGTAAGAAAAATATACACAATTTATTATTCTCAAGAATTGAAGGAAATACCTGTTTAAACTCATCATTGGATCTGTAAACTGATTCAGGTTCAGAACCAACTCGTCCAGATGGTACAGATGTAAAAAAAGGTGAATCTCCAAGCATGAAACCATCAAGTACAGAAGCTGGTGGAGAAAGGAAAACTTCAACATCTGAAGCACGTGCGAACTGAGGTATTTTGGTATCCAACTTAGTTGAGACAACTACAGTCCTGGAAAGTTCAGGATCAATCTGCAAACGTGTCACAGAAACATTTAACCTTGACAAGTAGCAGACCTTCATTATTCAAATCAGTAATACCTTATCCTCCATTTAGAGGTCGAAATTTCGACCCAATCAGTCAATCACTATTACTGGGTTGATTTGGGTTATATTATCGGTTGAAAGTCACCCAAAGTCTACTTTTAATGCATAGCTCTTGTGATATATACGGGTTTAACTTATCACTGTAATAATATCTTATTTGTAATCACAGTTCATAGCTTAGCACAAATGGGCAAAAAAAGTTTCCAGGACAACATTTAACCAAACACATCCAACCTGGCCCTTTTGGATCATTACTAAAGCATGTCATGTTTCAACCCAAACCCAATTTGGCTTATCCAACCTACCCATGTTGCCACCTCTAGTTCCATATCTATCATTAGATGTCAGTCAGGACTAATTAGCAGAATCTGGTTCAACAAAAACACATACTTGCATGACTACCCTTCTAGTAGTTGCATTGCTCCAGTCATTGCAATCTTCAAGGCATAGTACAATGAACTCCTTATGCTGCATTTTTGCACGAACTAAAGACTCCACAGCACGAGATTGAGCCTATACATTATAAAATTAAGACATTTAATGATCAAGAATTCTCCTTTTTAATGGAAGAGCATTAAATGCGCACATATACTCCATTATTATGAAAAACTTACCTGTAATGCTCGATTTTTTGGTCCAGGTGCAGGGGCAACAAGACCAGGAGTGTCTATAATGGTAAGATTTGGACAGTATTTGTATTCAACTCTGACAATTATCTCCTTGGAAGAAAACTGGCAGGTTTCACGCTCTAGTCTCATGTTCTCAGCTTCTATATATTCCTATGTAATGTCACAAAAAGATTAAATAACAATCGCCAACATAATGAGTATTAATTGCATGTATGATCTCTAGTATGTACAGATGCTAAATGTTAAAAAGTCCATTGTCTAGAGAATATTTACTAAATTCATAGTAGTTTAGTTTCCTAACTAGGCATTTATAAAAAATAAAAAATAAAAAATCTAATAGTGATATACTAGATTTAGTCATTTAGTTATCATGATAGAATAATGAAAACGTCTTAATATAAGCATATTTTTTCTAGGCAAAGTATATAAAAAACTCATTACTTGTTCTCAGTGCTAATAGTTACACACCTCAACAAATAGATAACAAATTGCATAAATGATTAGGCTCTCACAGTCTCACATTCATACCAATTATATCATTTTGATTTTACATTAATCAAATTAACCAACACAACGGGTAAAACCTGAGACAAGTACACAATGTAGGAAAATTTGAGCCAAAAATTATTAAGCATTTCAGTTATATCTATGTTCGATAGTTTGATGGCAATTTAGATAATTCAGGGTATATAAAATTTTGTCGCTCCCAAAGGGATAACAAAAATCCAATATCTGACATCTATGGGAACATTAAAAGGAAACACTCACTACAAAAAAAAAGTTTATTTGTTCACACTTGGTTATAAAAAGTGTGAAAAAATTTATGAATTTAATCACATATAAAAATGTGTAGAAAAAATTAACATTTAAAAGTGTGAATAAATTTTAAAAATTATAATTTTTCACACCTATAAATGTGTAAACAAAATGTTAACACTTAAAAGTGTGAACAAATGTCAAATATTTTCACACTTAAAAGTGTGAAAGTCAATTTGTAACACATGATTTCTTCACACTCCCCATGTGTGAAGAAAATAGGTGTTACAAATTAACTTTCACACTCTTAAGTGTGAACAATTGATATATTTTTACACACTTGAAAGTGTGAACTTTTCTTTTTCACATGTATAAGTGTGTAAATATTGTGATTTTTTAAATTTGTTCACACTTTAAAATGTAAATTATTTCTACACACTTTTAAATGTGATTAAATTAACAAAAATTTTCACACTTTTTAAAAGTATGAAAAAACAAGTGGGAAGAAATGACATATTTGTTGTAGTGCATACTGATAAAGCTAACATAATATACCAAGTTTGACAATGTGGAGAATATGAAATTGCATTGTTTTGATTTATGTTCCTATATATGTCAAAAACTGAAAGTGAATTTTGTAACGTTTATAACCCGCAAAGCTGACACATCTGCAAGTCCCACTCCAAAGGCAATATATAAAAAGGTAACGTTCTGAGCTAAGGCATCCACCGATACATAGAAACATGACAATTTTCACAAAGTCCTCCCCTCCAGAACCAACTAAACTACATGCCCGAGACTTAACCTGCAGGGATCCAGGGATTTATCCTGGCTTGTTAATAATCCAAGTATCCAACTTACATTTCCAATTTCAGATTTTGGGATTTAAATACCCCACATTGTCAAAATTGATATTTCATTTCACCTTTACTTGAAATGTATCCTAATTTAATTACTTCTACCAATTCGATGGCCATTTCCAAACCTTTTCCTAACCGCGCCAAGATTTTACCTATCGAGGTTCAAACGACACATAGTGTGAGACGACATCAAGTCTCCTGACCACTAAACCACTTTGGACCACTACTAAACAAACCACATTTCCTATCTACCAACTACCACCAAAAAAAACAAAAAACATCACAAACACAACAATCCACTATTAACAATTAACAAAAAATTTATCAAAAAAAAACACATTTCAATATACCTGAACTTCTTTCAAAGATTTTTCTTGAACAACACAAGAATCATTGTCACAGACCAAATGACAAACAGGTTCATCACATTCAGGATTAAACTTCATATGAAGTGTAACAGGCCGCCTTGTTTTCGTACCCCCACCGACATGATTAAACTGAAACCCCATTAAAGCTTCAACTAATGCACTTTTTCCGTCAGTCTGATGGCCCACCACCAAAACCGCTGGTGCATCAAATGGGGTTTCAAATTCTTGGGCTAACCCATGTAGTTCATTGTATGCTTCATATAGTTTTGACTGGTTTTCGTATTCTCCGGCCACCGTCGCCGCCGTTTTCTCAGGTGTCGTCATTGTGTGTATAGTTGGGGTGTTTTGTTTTTATTTTGACTTTTTGTTTTATGTTGTTTTGAATGAATGAATGAGGGAAAAAGTAGGTTTTTAATATGACTATATGAGTAGTGTGTGGCAATTATAGTTACCTTTTCAGGTTTCATTGCATTTTTGGTCCTATTTCGGAAACCTTTTGCAAATTTGGTACAAATTAACGGTGGTTGTTAAATGAAGCCGTTAAGTGCTGTTAGAATTAAAAATGGTTTTTAATTGTCAATTTCTAAAAATGTAAGGGGTATTTGTGTCAATAATGTTAGTCAAAAAGTTTGTCATGTTAAAACAATTTATTTCTTTTATTGCTTTTACATCCATTTTTTTAATTTAAAAAAAAAGAAAATTTTTTTTCTGCAAACTTCTCTCTTCGATTCCGTTTTCGCGTTGTCAAATTGATCTGAAAAACATCAGGTTTTGTTCACGATCCGATTCCGGGCATATTCATATTTTAAGTTTTCCGATTAATTGAGATATGTTGACAGTTAATTTTCCGGCGAATTTTCCGGCAACGTGTTTTGAAATAATAATAGGCTAGGGTTTGTGCGGAATGCAAACCTGAGCATTTTGGTACCCGTTTCGTGTTTTATTTCGTAAAAACAAAGGAGAAATCGCAAATTTAAGTTTTCCGGCGAATTGCCATATTTTTCGGCGACGGTTTCTGAAGTTCATTTTGGTCATGGTTTGTGCATGGTGGAATTCTGAGTCGATTGGTATCAGTTTCGAGTTTTTACTCGAAGAAATAAGGGAGAAATCGTGAATTTCGTTTTCCCGACGCGT
Organism: Erigeron breviscapus; assembly: GCA_034093135.1. Classification (NCBI taxonomy): domain Eukaryota; kingdom Viridiplantae; phylum Streptophyta; class Magnoliopsida; order Asterales; family Asteraceae; genus Erigeron; species Erigeron breviscapus. The sequence continues at coordinate 3,969,697 of CM067172.1, read as the reverse complement.
TTTGAATTTTCCGGCGATCTGTTGAACATTCCGGCCGACATTGTTTCTTACATTTAGTGAGCTAAATTACAAAACTTTCATTTATAGAGCTTGTAAATTTTTTTAAATGTTTACAAAACAATCACGTGTATATCTAAGTGACAACATGACAAACTTTTTGACCAACACTATTAACACAAATACCCCTTACACTTTTAGAAATTTACAATTAAACACCATTTTTAATTCTAACAGCACTTAACGGCTTCATTTAACAACCACCGTTAATTTGTACCAAATATGCAAAAGGTTTCCGAATTAGGGACTAAAAATGCAATGAAACCTGAAAAGGTCCTGAACCTGCAAAAACATACAAACCACAAGGACCAAAAATGCAATTAACTCTTTATTTTATCTTGATTTTTTTTCCTTTATTTTTGGTTTGGTTTCCCTCCATTTCCACACTTTTGGTTCCTTTCTATGATTGTATGAATCATCAATTATGATGGTGACTTTTAATAAGTGAAATAAAGTTACAACGAAACATGTGTTTGATAAGACTATCCGGAGCAAGGCTTTTCTTTAGGGCTTCTATAGGGGCATCTCGTGACACGTGGCAGTACAATCAGCAAAGGGCGTTTCTTACTTTTTGTTGGAACAAGGCTTTCCTTTAGAGCTTCTCATAGGGACCCACAATTTAATTATTTATATACTATTATTAAATAAAATAATTAAAAAAATGGGGAAAAGTAAAAGATAGTGGAAAAGTGGCAGGTGGGGTCCCTCCTTTCTCTCTCCAGAAGTGGCGTCCAAATTCTCACGCCTCCCTCTTTTCTCTCTCCAGAACGCCCCCTTGGGGCAATGTGCGGGGCGTTCCGGGGCGTTTTCGCGGGTGAAAAGGGCAAATTAACGTCTTGCTCCTGATAGCCTAAGTGAGGCAACTCTTGTGGGTGGGGGACTTCCGCCATGTGGAGCCACGTAAGCAACAAGGTTTTGTTAGGAAAATGGGGGAGTGGGGCTACTCATGTGGGTGGGGGACTTTGGACATGTGGCATCCATGTTTCTCCCACCATTTTTTTTTTTTTTACTTTTTACTTCTTTTTTTACCTTTTTTACTCCAAAACTAATATATATATATATTACATAAAACACATCCATAATTAAAACATCCCACATAATTTATAAATAAAGTCCATAATACATAATTTAGGAACAATACTTAAACAACTTAAACTACACTTAAACAACTTAAACAAACCAAATTAAACATAATAAAGTCCAACACACAAATAAACTACATATAACCATACTTCTCCTTAATGTCTTCTTTCGCCTTCTCCATGATTGATCTTTCGGGTTCACCAAGATGACTGTAGTCGGTGGTCAACACTTTCAACTCCGCTAGCTTGATTTGGTTATTCTTTGCTTGAAGCTTCTTTTCTCCAAACTTCCATCTTTTGCTTGCCCATATTGATACGCTCCTTACTCGCCTCAAACAACCCATCCAACTTCACCGAGAGACTATCAAATGTGTCCGAGTACCTAGCCACCCCTTTTCCCTTGTCGGACGAACTCGACGACCCCCCATGAGCGGCTCTCCTAGCCGCGTCTCTCCCGGGCGCGCGCTCCGGGAACACCGACTCATCCTCGGTAAACTCATTAAGATCAAAGTTCACACGTGCATCCGAACCTTTTTACACAAAACATAAAACATGTTTGCAATTTAAAAAAAAAGGGCCGAAAACTTTTTTTAAAAAAATAAACGAATTAAAGAAAAAAAACAAGTCGAAATAAACAAAAAAGGACCGAAATTTATACCTTGACTTTGTGGTTCGGTGGATGATGACGTTTTCGACCTTTTTGTGGTCGGTTCTCCACGAGTTGCCCTAACATCTTTGTCGGTCACATAATGAAACTTCGACGACCATCTCATCTTATCCCAAATATCCAAATACTTAAAATGAGCCTTGTAAGTCCCATGATACTCGGCGAGAGCTCTCTTAATCACATCCGCATCATTTGCACCACTTTGATGATTGTTCGAGTTGGTGAGACGAGTGTAGATTGCATTGAAATTTGTAATTAATGGACGCATCTTCCTCCATTTTGCACTAACACCTTCCGCGTCACGATAATCTTTCGGCTTCTTCAAAAGTGTGAGCAAACCGTCCGTTATCCTCAACCAATACGTCTTTTCCTTTTGATAGTTAGCTAAAAAAACAAAAAATGCGTATTAGTTTATATATATATACATATAGTGTAACATCCCAATCTTTTTAATTAACGGTTGACTAGAGTCGTTAAGTCAACATAACGTGTTCGTTAAGTTTATGGTAGATTTAATGCTTATATGTGGATAATGTGTTATGTGTGTGAGACTTGAATGTCTTATTGATTAATGTAGTAATGTGTTAAAGATGTAGTTATATGCTTTTTGAGGTGTTAAAAGTGTATAATGAGTTTATATAGTCCCAATAGGTGTTTTGGGCTAATAATACGACTTTACGAAGCTTAGGGACCAATTTTGACATAGTGTGAAAGTCAAAAACGGGTTTAAGGTCCTAAGGATGATCATTAGTTGTTATTTGCTGATAATATTATCATTCCTCAAAGCCCTAGCCACCCCCTTGATCCCCATTAATTTCCTAAGCGAAATCCATCAAAACGTGTGATTCAAGTGAAGTTTGATCAAGATCTCTCATCCTTGCTTTCATCTACAGGTAATATAGATGATTTCCCTTTGATTTGTGATCATAAGAGTCGATCAAATGGATCTTGCTTCTGGTCTCTAGGGTTGAGATTGATTTGATTATGTTTCATTGTCGATTATTGAGGTTTTCGGGTAATTTAATGTATTGTAACTGTATCCTCTTGTTCCTGGAACAAGTGATCATGTGAAATCATCATATGAGTCATATTTTGGGTGCATATGAGGTTTATAGGTCGTGATGGTTGCTATGGTCATCTGATGGTCGAAAATTATTTGCAAAACAAAGGGTTTATTAGGTCTGAAAATTCAGTCATATTGCAAAAATCATATCTTCTTTATATGAACGACTTAGGAGATGACTCTTACAATTATGAAAACCTCTATGTGTTCCCTAAATTTATATGAACAAAGTTTCCTGTGATTTTGCCCAGAGATATGCGAAAAATGTTGATTTCCAAAAATGGTCAGGTTTCGGACGAATTCTGCAGACTTGTCTTGCAAACGTCATAAATCATTCATTAATGAACTTCAAGAGTCAAACTTTATATTTCTGGAAAGGTCTTTGAATTCCCTACATTTCATAAGAACTAAGTTTTGACTAATTTGGTCGTCTTGAGGTCGAAAAGTCGCCTGCAAGTGAAGGGCGCGAGTCAGTCTTTAGACCAGCACTCCATATGCGGCGCATAAAACCTATGTGCGGCGCATATCGGGGCCTGGGAGGTTTCTGGGTGATTTTTGAAGCAAATATGCGACGCATATTCAAAGCATGCGCCGCATAAAGGGTCTGTGAGCCCGTTTGAGGTCCGAAACAAGCGTTTAAGGGTCCTATAAGTGTACCTAAGTTAATGTATGGTCTTATAACCTTATTAGGTTGGGTTTATACAGGTTTAATGACTATGAACTCGAGATAGGTAGTCAGGATCACAAACAAGATACATTAACGTTGCTTATTGATCGTCACGAGGTAAGATACACTACTTTGACACGCTGAGGGTTCAACGAAAAGATGGTTTCAAATAATAACTTCCCAACTTATATCTTGAATTGTTTGTGGGTATTCGGGGTTACACGGGAGGTTATATGGGTTATGTAGTTGACCATTGAGACCTGAAATGCAGTCCCAAATGAAGTATAATGTAGTGAATGTTATGATATGTAGTATAATGTAGTGAATGTTATGATATGTAGTATAATGTAGTGTATGTTATGATATGAAGTATAATGTAGTGAATGTTATGATATGTAGTATAATGTAGTGAATGTTATGATATGTAGTATAATGTAGTGAATGTTATGATATGTAGTATAATGTAGTGAATGTTATGATATGTAGTATAATGTAGTGAATGTTATGATATGTAGTATAATGTAGTGAATGTTATGATATGTAGTATAATGTAGTGAATGTTATGATATGTAGTATAATGTAGTGAATGTTATGATATGTAGTATAATGTAGTGAATGTTATGATATGTAGTATAATGTAGTGAATGTTATGATATGTAGTATAATGTAGTGAATGTTATGATATGTAGTATAATGTAGTGAATGTTATGATATGTAGTATAATGTAGTGAATGTTATGATATGTAGTATAATGTAGTGAATGTTATGATATGTAGTATAATGTAGTGAATGTTATGATATGTAGTATAATGTAGTGAATGTTATGATATGTAGTATAATGTAGTGAATGTTATGATATGTAGTATAATGTAGTGAATGTTATGATATGTAGTATAATGTAGTGAATGTTATGATATGTAGTATAATGTAGTGAATGTTATGATATGTAGTATAATGTAGTGTATGTTATGATATGAAGTATAATGTAGCGTTATGTTATGAAGTGATATGTAATATCTTGTGATGCATTGAGATGTAGTATATGTAGCATGTGTTGTTTTGTGCATGATTGTATGGCTTGCTCATCTAGTTCACTAGACTTGTTAAGTTGTCATGACACGTGCACGTTTAAGGGCCCAAAACGTAAAAGCAGTAAACGTAGTAAATGTTTAGGTAATGCAGTCACCTAAACTAAATGAGATGCAGTTTCGAGCTCGTTAAAAATTTGATGCAGGAAAGTGTTAAGCTTAACCCGTACTTGCCCTAGCCCGGCTAAGTGCGTTGACGTAGGTTGCTTGGGTGGCTCCTAGCAACATGGTCATTGAGATGCAGTTGAGTAATACGACGGGTCTGACCCACCCTCATTTGTCTTGTACATACGGATTACTCCGGGATTGGCTTGCCATTTGATGTGTGAAATCGAGTTTAGAAATTAAAACAAGAAATACCCTAAAACTGACTACTACACACTTGCGGGCAGTAGACCCGTTCGTATATAGTATAGCTAGAAGGTAAGTCCAGGATCGAACACGGGGAATGGTTTTGAAATAGTTGTCAGCTAAAGTGGTTTTGGAATAAGGATGGAACCGTAGCCGAATTGCTACCTCACTTTGACAATATGAAATTAAAGAAATTGAAATGACAAGACAATTGAAAAGTAAAGAAAGTTCAAACAATATGAATAAAGATCATCCACTTCGAATCCACTTGACTTCAGTTATGATTGCACACGAAAAAGTTCAAATTATTTAGAGTTGACAAGATAATCATGAAAGGATAAAACGCTCGCGTGGTACCACCAACCGCTCACAAATAACCCAAACACCTAAGTTGCTAGTTAAATTACCCAAGCCAGTACCACCAATGCCTAGAAAATCTCCCCAACAATTAGTTTGCTTGATTATCCAATTACCAATTATGCCTATGTGAATGAAAACGTGGTACCACCAACCATTTCTAAACACGTTTACCAATTAACTCCTATTATAGATTTGACATTCACCGTCATACCATGAACCGGTGACAAACGATCATAGACAATCGAATTGAAACGATAAACGTATTCACCTAGTACCACTAACGATGAACACATAAACCATCAACATCAAAGAATAAATCGCAAGTAATTAATTGATAAAGATCACGACACAACGATAATTGAATCAACTCTTGAATTAAAATATTGCAATCATATCATTCGTCAAGTTTCATCAAAGTGGATGATTAGAAATCTAGCCAATCATACTAAATTGAATTGCAATAAAGAAATTGAAAGAAAACATATTGTACCAATGATCGTTGAATATAAATTGCAAGACAGAAGATTAGATACGATCTAGATGGATGTTCTTGAATCTTCAATGAATCAAATGATGAAATCTGCGATGATCCGTCAAAGACTCGTGGTAGAACAACTCCTAGAAAGAAAAACTTGGATAATGGGAAATTAGGGTTTTTTTTCCCTTTATATACCTCCCCCAATCTGATGCAAAGAGGCTGTAGCCCTGATCTCCCCGTGCACTCACTGCGCCGCAGTGGGCATGGTGCGCTCCCACTGCGGCGCAGTGAAGCTGGTCACTCCCACTGCGGCGCAGTGGAGCTGGTACACTCCCACTGCGGCGCAGTGGAGCTGGTCATCCACTGCGGCGCAGTAGGGAATGAGTCCTCCCACTGCGGCGCAGTGTTAAATCTCTGGAAAGCATTGGCTTCTTCTCGACCAGTGACTGCGGCGCAGTGGAGCTGGTACACTCCCACTGCGGCGCAGTGTGAATCCACTGGAAAGTTGTGGCTTTGGCACCCATTGACTGCGGCGCAGTAAATTCTTGCTGAAATCTTGTTTCTTCTTTATCAACATCACTCGAACACTCGGGTCAACTTCTTGGCCAAAAATCGTCAGAAAATGTACCAAATGGTCGCGCAACCTGCTAAAAACCTGAAAGCACTAACAAACACCATAAACGCGCCAAATGCATACAAAATCGACTCAAAACACATACGAAAAAGGCCAATAATGAAGTGGACGATCTATATAAATTGGTCACATCACCATTCCTTAACGATGTTTGATGTTCAACTGAATGGTTGTCATCTAGTCGGGTGTAACTTATGTTACACATTGACGCAGTTAAAATGTAGTAAAGCAGTTAAAACGTAGAAAAGCAGTTAAATGTAGAAAGCAGTTATGTGGTTATATGTGTGTAATGAAGTAAAGCAGGATAAGCACATTTAGGGTGGTTCATCCTAATATGTTATGTTGATGACGTGGTATGTTTGATGTGTGTTGTGCCTTAATGAAGTATATAAATCCATAATGTTTGAAATGGACAAATGTTTTATAACTTAAGTGTTATCTTACTTAGCTAATTCGTTAGCTAACACTTGTCTTTTGAAATGTGTTGCTCCCTCAGGTTTAGCGTAGCTGAGGTAGTTGATGAAGAAGAGCGAGGAATGGGTAGATAGCTTGCTGTTGACCTTAGCTACCCATAGATGCTGAACTTTTATAGACATTTGTTTATGTTTGTCTTTTATGAAGTTTGCATGTTATGTAGTCGGTTGTTTTGTGTTGGGCAGCCGACGGGTTTCTATTTAGACTTGTTTTGATGGTACGAATAAGTAACACCAATGAATAAGGAAACAAACAGATTTTAATTGGTTTGGACTTTTAAAGTTTCTTCCGCTCTATTTTAACGTCGTTAGGCGAAAATTTTTGGAAACCCGTATTTTTAAACGAAGGGTGTTACAAGTTAGCTAAAAAAAACAAAAAATGCGTATTAGTTTATATATATAACGAATTGAATTATATATATATACATATAGTTAGCTAAAAAAACAAAAAATGCGTATTAGTTTATATATATATATAACCGAATTATATATATATATATACATATACTTAGCTAAAAAAACAAAAAATGCGTATTAGTTTATATATATATAACCGAATTATATTATATATATATACATATAGTTAGCTAAAAAAACAAAAAATGCGTATTAGTTTATATATATATAACCGAATTATATATATATACATATACTTGGCTAAAAAAACAAAAAATGCGTATTACTTTATATATATATATAACCGAATTATATATGAAAATGTATACCTTCCTCGGGTCTTCGGTAACCGATAGCCAAGCCGTGCATAAAGCCATTTCTTCCTCCTTTGACCATGGAATCGAGGGTGCTCTCAACCTTACTTCGCCGGGGGCTTTCTTTTTGTGTGGACGCTTCTTTTTGGGCATTGAACCGCCGGCTTCATTTTCGGGTTGGGTTTCTTGTACAATTTCAACATCGGGGGAAACGGGCCTTGGTGATGGTGGTCTTGACGATGATTGTCTTGGCGATGGAGTGTCGACAACTCGTTGTCGATCTAAAAAAAACAAAGACATAATATTATTAAACTATATAAACAACATATGTATATATATAATGAAACTTCAAAAAAAAATACATAAACAACATATGTATATATATATATACTATAAATAAATAAACTACATTTATATGAACATCAAAAAGTATATAAACAACAATTGTATATATGTATATAAACAAAAAAGTAAAATACAATATGTAAAAAGTTACCAAAAAATGAACCCGACGTGTTTTGTGGTGGCGTAATCCCACCAAAACCGTAAACCATCTTGTTGTGGCGCATAAAATGGTATAAAACCCGGCATTTGTGGTGGCGTAGCACCCATTTGTTGGATCAATTGGAACAACGCCGCGTTTGGTAGCATATTAGGATCGTTGACGTCTTGTTGATTTTGATTGTTAGGACGGATAAGACGATTATTATTATTATTAAAAGGGTTAAAGTTATTATTATTATTATTATTATTATTATTATTATTAGGAAACATTGTAAAAAAGTGTAAAAAAAAGAAGAAGAAAAGAAAGAAAGAGTTTCGATGAAGTATGTGAAAAGTAGAAGGTTTATATAGAGATGGTAAAATTTAAATTAAAGGGTAAATTTTTTTTTTTTTAAATGAGCCGTTGCCAACGGCTATATGCCTTGGAACAAGCACTCCTTTGGGCGATAGAAAAATTCCGCTGCATTTGATTTTGGGGCTTAATCGGCTGGGCGGGCCGGTGTAGTGGGCGAGGGGACGGCGACTTGGAGGGGGAAATCGCCCCACTCCGTATAGTCTAAGTGATAACGAGATAAATTGTAAAATAAAAAAATTAAGAAACACTAAATGTCGTTTTTTAAGTAGCATAGTTCGATCAAGTTGTTAAGACAAGGATAAAGGGTTAGATTTTCACCCCATGCAATGGTCGAGGGTCATTTTTTGATAAAACCTAAAATCAATCTCTCTACCTTAGGTGAATGTAAGAATATCTACATCTCATCTTCCCTTCACACCGTTGAGGTATTGGAACCCAAAACCTGTAGAAGACGGCATTGGACGTTATTTATTTATTTAATGTCGTCTTTCACGGATTATAGCTTTTAATATCGTTTCGTGTATATACATTTTAAGATGTAGATAATCTTAAATTTATTTTCTTTCAGTATCCACCCAAGGTAGAATTAGGCCTCCGGATTGCTAGGCATAAAGATCGAATTTTTGACCGGATTCCAACCGCGATTGGTTATAAATTGTAATATATGTGTATTATACTGAAATTGAATCTTGGTTGTTGTGTTCCATATGTTCGTTATGGATTACGGGTATAAAATAGTTCGTCACATTATTTTTTTATTTTATACACAGGTTGAGAGATATATTTAAAAGAAGACAAAATTCTATCATGTAATTATGTAAATATCATATGTTTCGATTTCAACCTTGTAATAAAATAGGAGTTAAGAAACACAATAAGCATAGAATAATTAAAAACAGAAGAAGAACCAAAGAAGCAAAAACACGTAATAAAATGAGCACACGTCAAAACACGAATTTGAGTACTTTGCTTCGTGTATTTACGTATGTAAAAATTTGATGTAATTTTTTGCATTTACTTGGTTACTAAAACAGGTGCTGAGGATTTGGGGATCCCCATGTATCACACGGACCAAATCATGTTTTTGGCCGGAGACTAAATATGGAGAGTATGACCAGGTGTTACTTTACACATACTACATAAACTCATTGATCAAGATATGTAATTCTTTCGAACACTTCATACAATTAAATAATATTCTATATTCTATATATACATACATCAAATTATTATTATTATTATATATATATATAGGGGGAAGTGAAGGTGGTGCTGTTATGTCCAAGTTGGGTGAAATCCCTCTCACATGTTAATTTTTTAATCCATAAAAAACATGGGGGCCAATTATTAATTCATTATACATTAAATATTAAAAAATTAGCATGTGAGAGGGATTTCACCCAACTTGGGTGCATAACAGCACCACCTTCATTTTTCTCATATATATATATATATGAGAAAACGGGTTTCTGGGTCAAAATTCTCTGTACCTGCGGACAGCTCCGAAAATCCGGGCCCGTAATAACTTCTGACCCGGTTCTAGAATCATCTAGAATAGACTTTTGGCATGGGAAACTCTTTGCTTTCCAACCTGATTGAGTTATGATACATCATAAATATCACCACCTATATTCACTTTGCAATTTCCGGTGTCAGAATCAGCATCCATCCCTGTGTTCCGTTCTTCTTTCAGGCAAGTGATCAACGTCCGGCAGTACGCTGCTTTCGACCGGTGTACCCTGGGAACAGACGACGAATCTGTTTAAGGGAATTGTGTTAAACACAAGCCCGGTTCTTCTTTTCTGTTTCATGTTTCTTTGTTTTGCAGGAACCACTCGTGTTGCTGGTCTTCCCAATTTTTATTTCCATTCTGTTTTCTTTTTAGTTAATTTATATTTATCTACTATATTGTAATAGGTTCAAGAATTTACTCGTGTTATTATACTATATTTCCAACAAACTTAAACAGATTTGGTTTAATAACACGATTGGTTATTAACTTGTTCCGACGTTCTTCTTTCAGAATGGAATCTCAGCCCATGTTCTCTGTTGTTCCCACTTCTGGTGTCTCTGCAGCTTCTGCTGTGTCTGCTATCATGACATCTGCTGTCTCTGTTACCTCCATGCTAGTTGCACCATTGCCTACTGCGGTTGCAACTCAGGCTGAAAAACCTGAGAAGTTCAATGGTGTGAACTTCAAACGTTGGCAACAAAAGATGTTCTTTTATTTGACAACGTTGAACCTTGCGAGGTTCTTGACTGAAACCGCTCCCCAAATCACTGAAGGGGAGATGGATGCTCAAACTGTGAGCGCGATTCAAGCTTGGAATCATTCTGAATTTTTGTGCCGCAACTATGTCTTGAATGGCCTGGTGGACTCGCTCTATAATGTTTATTGCAAAATGAAGACTGCCAAAGAATTATGGGAGTCATTAGAGCGCAAATATAAAACAGAGGATGCTGGCACCAAGAAATTTGTGGTGGCTAAATTCTTGGATTTCAAAATGGTTGATTCAAAGACTGTCATGAGCCAAATCCAAGATTTGCAGATTATTCTCCATGATATTCATGCTGAAGGAATGACACTGAGTGAGACATTCCAAGTTGCTTGCATGATAGAGAAACTGCCACCAAGCTGGATTGATTTCAAGAATTATCTCAAGCATAAGAGAAAGGAGATGACCATTGAAGATCTCATTGTTCGTCTTCGTATCGAAGAAGACAACAAAGTTGCTCTAAAGCAAAGCTATGTCCCAAATTCAGCAAAGGCTAATGTTGTTGAACATGGTCAATCTTCAAAAGGTAACAAAGGCAAGGGACGGGTTGAGAAGAAAGGCAAAGGGAAAGGTCCAAATCTTGGAGCCAAAGGTGGAATCGTGAAAAAGAAATTCCAAGGCACCTGCTACAATTGTGACAAGCCGGGTCATAGGGCAAATGAATGCAAGCAGCCCAAAAGAGAGACTCCTCGCCAAGCTAACATGGTTGATATGGATAATCTGGTAGCTATGGTCTCTGACCTCACTATGATGATTTCTGAAGTTAACTTGGTTGGTTCTAATACCAAGGAATGGTGGGTTGATACTGGTGCCACCCGCCACATTTGCTCTGACAAAGATCTGTTCAACACGTTCAAAGAGGTTACTAATGGTGAAAAGCTCTTTATGGGAAACTCTGCCACTGCTGATGTGAAAGGCGAGGGTAATGTGATCTTGAAGATGACTTCTGGAAAGGAACTCACTCTGCAAAATGTGTTGTATGTTCCTGAGATTCGTAAGAATCTTGTGTCAGGTTGGCAGTTGAATAAGTTTGGTTTCAAAATTGTGTTTGAGTCTGATAAGGTCGTGTTGACCAAAAATGGTGTGTATGTTGGTAAGGGCTATGCCCTAAATGGTATGTTCAAAATGAATGTAATTGCTATCAATGGAATGAATAAGACCGGTACTAGTTCTGCTTACTTGCTTGAGTCTTCTAATGTGTGGCATGGTCGACTTGGTCATGTCAATTTTAATTCCATTCGTCGTTTGATTAAATTAAATTGCATACCAAATTTTCATATTGACTCAAATCACAAATGTGAAACTTGTGTTGAAGCCAAATTAACAAGTGCACCATTCAAATCGGTTGAAAGAACTACCGAACCGCTTGATATGATACACACAGATGTGTGCGATCTAAAATCCATTCCAACGAGACATGGATATAAGTACTTCATCACGTTCATTGATGATAACACAAAGTATTGTTGTGTTTACTTGCTGAAAAGTAAAGATGAGGCAATTGAAACCTTCATTGCTTACAAGAATGAAGTTGAGAATCAACTTGAAAGGAAAATCAAGGTCGTACGAAGTGATAGAGGTGGTTTTTGCTGACTTTTGTTCACAAAATGGAATACGACATGAGTTCACTGCACCCTATTCACCTCAATCAAATGGGATTGCTGAACGAAAGAATCGAACCTTGAAAGAAATGGTGAATGCCATGTTGGTGAGTTCTGGTGTAAGTCAGAACATGTGGGGGGATGCTATTTTATCGGCAAATTATCTTTTAAATAAGATACCCCACAAGAAAAAGGATGTGACGCCATATGAATTATGGTGGAAAAGAAAACCGTCCTATGAATACCTCAAAGTGTGGGGGTGCCTAGCCAAAGTAGTTGTTCCACTACCCAAGGCCCAAAAGATAGGACCCAAAACTGTTGACTGCATTTTTATTGGATATGCTGATCACAGTAGTGCATATCGTTTTCTTGTGCATGAATCCAAGATTCCTGATATACACAAAGGATCAATAATGGAATCAAGGAATGCCTCATTCTTTGAAAATGTCTTTCCATGCATTGCAAGAGAATCTGGAAATTCGTGTAGGATAGTCAATGAAAGTGTCCAAGATGAGACACTCAATGAGCCAGTCCAAGAGGAATTGGAACAACCTGAGGAAGAAGAGCTTGAGCCTAGACGAAGCAAAAGAGCTAGGACTGAAAAATCTTTTGGTCCTGATTTCTACACTTATGTGGTGGAAAGTGAACCACAAACTTACCGTGAAGCGGTAACTTCCTCAGAAGGGCCTCAATGGAGGGAGGCCATCAAAAGTGAAATAGATTCTATTTTACAAAACCATACTTGGGAGCTAGTGGATCTTCCTCCAGGGTGCAACCCACTAGGATATCGATGGATTTTCAAGAGGAAAATGAAGCCAGATGGCACAATTGATAAATATAAGGCAAGGTTGGTGATCAAAGGTTACAAGCAACGAAAGGACTTTGATTATTTTGATACATATTCGCCAGTAACGCGAATAACCTCGATCAGGTTGGTACTTGCCATTGCCGCCATTAGAAATTTGGAAGTTCACCAAATGGATGTGAAAACCGCTTTCTTGAATGGCAATCTTGAGGAAGAGATTTACATGGAGCAACCTGAGGGATTTATAGCTCATGGGCAAGAAAAGAAAGTGTGTAAGCTTGTCAAATCCTTGTATGGATTGAAACAAGCTCCCAAACAATGGCATGAAAAATTCGATCATGTCATGCTTGAGTCTGGGTTCAAGATCAATGAATGTGACAAGTGTGTATATGTGAAAGACACATCAGATGGATATGTCATCCTGTGCCTATATGTAGATGATATGCTCATTGCTGGAAGTAATGACAAAATGATAAAATCTACGAAGGACCTCCTGAAGGCAAGATTTGACATGAAAGACATGGGTTTAGCAGATGTGATTTTGGGGGTTCAAATCACACGAACCCATAATGGACTTGTTTTAAGTCAGTCACACTATGTGGACAAAATTCTTGAGAAGTTCAATTCAAATGACTCTAATGTAGCGAGGACTCCTATTGACACGAGTCAACATCTCGCGAAGAACAGAGGAGAGCCTGTCGAACAATTACAATACTCAAGAATTATAGGCAGCCTAATGTATTTGATGAGTTGTACAAGACCAGACTTGGCATATGCTGTGAGCAAGCTAAGTAGATATACAAGTAATCCAAGTTCAAGTCATTGGAGCTGTATGACTAGGTTACTTCGGTATTTAAGGTACACTCGTGATTATGGCTTGCACTACGGCAGATATCCCGCAGTAATTGAAGGACATTGTGATGCAAATTGGATATCTGACACGAATGATTCCAGAGCAACAAGTGGGTATGTATTCACACTTGGAGGGGCAGCCATATCGTGGAAATCATCTAAGCAAACAGTTATTGCTAGATCCACGATGGAATCAGAATTCATCGCCTTAGATAAAGCAGGTGAAGAGGCAGAATGGCTACGTCAGTTTATTGAGGATATACCAAGATGGCCCAAGCCGGTGTCGGCCATATGTATACATTGTGATAGCCAATCGGCAATTGGCAGAGCTCATAGCACAATGTACAATGGTAAGAATAGACATATCAGGCGTAGACATAATACGGTACGACAACTAATCTCTACGGGAATTATCACTGTTGACTATGTGAAGTCAAAGGATAACATTGCGGATCCGCTCACAAAAGGCTTAAGCAGAGAGTTAGTTCAGAAGTCGTCCATGGGAATGGGACTAAAGCCCATGAAAGGCTAAGTTTATATGAAGGAAAACCTAACTCAGCTGACTGGAGATCCCAAGATCTGAGTTCAATAGGACAACCTAATTGTATGAACTGGCG
>CM067172.1:3930057-3950057 GCA_034093135.1 Erigeron breviscapus | reverse complement strand
TATTATTGATTATTGAGATTGAGATATATATATATATAAATCTTGTTATTTGTTTTTAAAATGTTTTGTGTGTGTATATAGAAATCTAGTTATAGTTATTTGTCTTGGGTAATATATATTTGTGTTAGAGAAATATACAGTGTATTCTATGTATACATAGATACAGATTCTATGTATAGATACATAATTTATATATAGATAAACTTCTGTAGATCTAGAGAAAAAAAAGGAAGAAGAAGGGTGTTTATGTTCAAAAAGACGAATATACCCTCATGTGCAGTGCACATGAGGGTCTTGACGGAGCACACTAACGTCCGTTATGGTGAGGGGTATGTAATGAAGCAAAAAGTCACCATAGGGAAATGTAATGACAAAAAAAAAGTATAGGGGTGAAATTTGATAAAATAGTATACCCTAGGGGTATGTAATGAAATTAACTCTATATAATAATAATAACTATCAATAATTGAGAAGATATAAGAATATAGATAATATATATATATATATATATATATATTTTATAGCTCTTAATTGTAAAAATATTATTTTAAATTATATATATATATATATATATATATATATATATATATATATATATATATATATATATATATATATATATATATATATATATATATATATATATATATATATATATATATATATATATATATATATATATATATATATATATATATATATATATATATATATATATATATATATATATATATATATATATATATATATATATATATATATATATATATATATATATATATATATATATATATATATATATATATATATATATATATATATATATATATATATATATATATATATATATATATATATATATATATATATATATATATATATATATATATATATATATATATATATATATATATATATATATATATATATATATATATATATATATATATATATATATATATATATATATATATATATATATATATATATATATATATATATATATATATATATATATATATATATATATATATATATATATATATATATATATATATATATATATATATATATATATATATATATATATATATATATATATATATATATATATATATATATATATATATATATATATATATATATATATATATATATATATATATATATATATATATATATATATATATATATATATATATATATATATATATATATATATATATATATATATATATATATATATATATATATATATATATATATATATATATATATATATATATATATATATATATATATATATATATATATATATATATATATATATATATATATATATATATATATATATATATATATATATATATATATATATATATATATATATATATATATATATATATATATATATATATATATATATATATATATATATATATATATATATATATATATATATATATATATATATATATATATATATATATATATATATATATATATATATATATATATATATATATATATATATATATATATATATATATATATATATATATATATATATATATATATATATATATATATATATATATATATATATATATATATATATATATATATATATATATATATATATATATATATATATATATATATATATATATATATATATATATATATATATATATATATATATATATATATATATATATATATATATATATATATATATATATATATATATATATATATATATATATATATATATATATATATATATATATATATATATATATATATATATATATATATATATATATATATATATATATATATATATATATATATATATATATATATTTCACTATAGTAACCAAATACGAGTGTGTATATTCACGCAAAAGATATATATATATATATATAGTGATATATATATATATATATATATAATATAGATAACCTGATTTCCTGAAAAGTGTACTAAGCATAGTCAACACAAGGTTGGTGAGTTCGTAGTAATGGTCCATAAAGAACCAACGTCAATAATCACAATGTACGAGTAGAGGCTAGACATGACTTACAGTGAGCCTCTAAGTAACACAATAACGTCCAACAATCAAGATTACGCAAAGTAAGTAAGCGTGTACAGGAATGTACAAATGATAAAAGTATCAATGCAAGTGCCAAATGCATAAATAAGCCAACATGCCTATCTTATGCGTGAACTCAAGTCACCTATGCAACGATACCCGCCTGTCATCATAATGAACAAGGCTGTATCTCAAAATCATCGAGATATATATGTCTATATACTCGGATGTCATGTCACCAACATCTCACAGGATAAGTGTATACATCTATACACTAGGATGTTTGAGTCCTCAACCGAGGGATTATGAACAATGTATGCATGCTTACAAACATTCAAAAATGCATCAATCATAACTCAACAATCACAATACGATGAACATGAACCAACAATCAATATTCGACAAACATGAGCCAACAATCAATATCCGACAAACGTGAGCCAACAATCAATATCAAACCAAAACTACCAAAACTCGACCCAAACCAAACCAAAACGACTCGTAGAAGTTTGAAACTCATTTTGAAGCTTAACTAAGTGTCATTAAACATAAATACACATAACCCATTACAAATTTCCATTCCAAAACATCAAGAACACTTCCAAATCAATTAACCCTAATCAAAACCCTAATTTGACCCAAATTCCATTTTGACCCGATTTAAGACTTGTAAATACTTTAAATCGACCAACAACATATAAATAAGCATAAATAGGTGAAGATGGGATGAATTTGACTTACCAAAGCTTCTTCTTGAGCTCAAACCCAAGATTAGGTCAAAATGGTAAAAACCTTGCACTATGAACTTCAATCTTTTGATATGATGAAGATGAGAAGGAGATGATGATGATTCTTATATTAAACAACTTTCACAACACCGATTAATTCAAGAGTTCAAGAGAGAAAGATGGGAAAAGAGAGTTTTTGCTTTTGTTAGAGAGAAAAGAAAGAGATTGGGTTTGTGTGGTGAAATGAAAGAGATAAGGGAAGGGTTGGGTCTTAGAAGGCTCATGGGTCATGGGTAACCCATGGGTCGACCCGTTTCCATTTACAAGTTAGTTTACACATCGTTTTACATTTATTCACCAATTAAGTCATACAATCGACCCTACTAACATACCACATAGTCATTTAACCACAAATGAACCCAAATATTTCATTAAACAAGATTGTTAATCATATTACACGAAAAGTCAACGGGTCAAAACTCACGGATGTTACATTATTCCCCTGTTGAAAGAATTTCGTCCCGAAATTCAACAAAACACTAATTACTAAATAAATGCGGATACTTAGACTTCATATGATCCTCTCGCTCCCAAGTGAACTCGGCTCCACGTCTAGCATTCCATCTAACCTTAACAATCGTGTAGCGTTTATTCTTGAGTTTCTTGTCTTGACGGTCCAAGATCTCTACCGGCTCTTCAACAAAATTTAGATTCGAATCCACCCTAATCTCGCCCATGGGCACATGATGTGTAGGGTCCGCCAAACACTTACGTAGGTTACAAATATGAAACACATCGTGCACACCGCTAAGCTCTTGTGGTAATTCTAATCGGTAGGCAACCTTTCCAACCCGTTCAAGAATCTTGAAAGGGCCAATATACCTGGGCGCGAGTTTTCCCCGCTTCACAAAACGTACAACACCTTTCCAAGGTGACACTTTCAAAAGTACATAATCACCAATTTCGAACTCTAACGGTCTCCGCCTCACATCGGCATACTTCTTTTGACGTTCACGGGCCAATTGCAACTTCTCCTTAATTTGAGATATTACCTTAGTCGTTTCAACCACAATTTCCGGCCCGATGAGTTGACTCTCACCAATTTCCGCCCAAGCTAGAGAAGAACGACATATCCTACCATACAATGCTCTAAAGGGCGCCATTTGAATGGTGGCATGATAACTATTGTTGTACGAGAACTCAACTAGCGGCAAATGATCTTCCCAACTTCCACCAAAATCAATTGCACAAGCCCTCAGCATATCTTCAAGTGTTTGAATGGTTCTCTCGGTTTGTCCATCCGTTTGAGGATGAAACGCCGTGCTCATGTCGAGTCGAGTACCCATTACTTTTTGAAAGGCTACCCAAAAGTTTGATTTGAAACGGGCATCTCTATCAGAAATGATAGAAATCGGCACTCCATGCTTAGATATTACTTCCTTGATGTACAAACGAGCCAAAGTGTCAAATTTATCGGTTTCACGAATGGCTAAAAAGTGAGCCGACTTCGTTAACCGATCTACTATTACCCAAATCGTGTCACGACCACTTCTCGTCTTCGGTAGTTTAGTAATGAAGTCCATTGAAATATGTTCCCACTTCCATTCGGGCATCACCGGTTGTACCAACAATCCGGGTGGCTTCTTGTGATCAGCTTTGACTTGTAAGCAAGTAAGACACTCACTCACATACTTAGCCACATCACGCTTCATGCCCGGCCACCAATACAAGTTTTTCAAATCAAAATACATCTTATCCGACCCGGGATGGACCGAATAAGGCGATTGATGAGCTTCATTCATAATAAGTGTTCTTAAGTCACCGAAAATAGGAACCCAAAGTCTTTCAACCAAGTATAGCCCATTATCATTCTTTCTGTCAAATTGTTGTTCCATGCCATCTAGGTTCTCGTTTCCAAAGTTTTCCGGTAGGGTGGCTTGAATTTGGGCTTCAATAATCCGGTCACGAATATTTGGCCCCACCGTGAGGCTCATAGCTATAGCCCGTCTCGGCTTTACTCTCTCCTTTCTACTCAAGGCATCGGCTACAACATTTGCCTTGCCCGGATGATAACGGATGTCACAATCATAATCACTAAATAGTTCAAGCCAATGCCTTTGCCTCATATTCAATTCACTTTGGTTAAAGATGTGTTGAAGACTTTTGTGATCGGTATAAATCACACATTTGGTGCCGTAGAGATAATGTCTCCAACACTTCAAAGCAAACACAACCGCTCCCAATTCTAAATCATGTGTCGGGTAGTTCTTCTCATGCACCTTCAATTGACGGGAGGCGTAAGCAATGACTTTACCCCTTTGCATAAGAACACAACCCAACCCTTGCCCCGAGGCATCACAATAAACAACAAAATCTTCAATTCCATCCGGTAGTGTCAAAATAGGAGCGTCACATAGCATATCTTTAAGAGTTTGGAAGGCGTTTTCTTGTCTTTCGCCTCATTCAAAGTTTCTCTCCTTTTGAGTCAAGAGAGTGAGTGGTTGTGCAATACGGGAGAAATTTTCAATAAATCTTCTATAATAACCCGCCAATCCAAGGAATTGACGGATCTCGGATGGCGTTTCGGGTCTTCTCCAATTCTTGACCGCTTCAATCTTGCTTGGGTCCACATGAATACCATCCTTGCTCACTACGTGACCAAGAAAGTGGACCTCTTCCAACCAAAACTCACACTTGGAGAATTTGGCATACAACTTCTCCTTCCTTAGTAGTTCAAGCACCTCACGCAAGTGCTCAACATGCTCTTCCTTGTCTTCGAGTATACAAGTATGTCATCAATGAACACAATGACAGACTTGTCTAAGTATGGTTGACACACCCGGTTCATCAAGTCCATGAACACCGCCGGTGCATTAGTCAACCCGAAGGGCATTACGGTGAATTCAAAGTGACCATACCTTGTGCGAAAAGCCGTCTTGGGGATATCATCTTCATGTACTCGGAGTTGATGATAACCCGAGCGAAGATCAATTTTTGAGAAGTGCTTAGCACCTTGAAGTTGATCAAATAAGTCATCGATTCTAGGGAGGGGATATCGGTTCTTCACTGTGAGCTTGTTTAATTCCCGGTAGTCGATACACATCCTGAAAGACCCGTCTTTCTTTTTGACGAAAAGAACAGGAGCACCCCAAGGAGATTGACTAGGGCGAATGAAACCCTTCTCTTGGAGTTCCTTGAGTTGAGTTTGTAACTCTTGCATTTCGGTTAAGGCTAGTCTATACGGAGCTTTTGCTACGGGCGCGGCTTCGGGGATAAGATTAATACGAAAGTCAAGTTCACGAGTTGGAGGTAATCCCGGTAAGTCATCCGGAAAAACATCGGGAAATTCACAAACAATAGGAACGGTATTCAATTCTACCTTTGTGACGGTAGCACTAAAGGCTTTAGAATTAGAGGAATCGGAGATTTCGCCTTGAACCCTAAGAATTCTACCGTTAGTCAAAGGTATCTTAACAACTCTCTCGCCACAATCAATAGTCGCATTTACCGCCGTTAACCAATCCATGCCCACTATAATGTCAAAACTACCAATGTCAAGAGGCATGAGGTCAATGAAGAAGTCGACGTCTTCTAAAGTCAAGACACAGTCGCGAAGTATTTGACTAAGTCTAGTTAGTGACCCGTTTACCATTTCAATGTCAAGCACATAGTTTAGAGCACAAGGATGCACATCAATCAAAGGAACAAAGTTAGAGGACACGAGGCTATAATCGGCCCCGGAATCAAATAAAACGGTTGCATAGTGACCATTAAGGAGAAAGGTACCTGCTACTACGTTGGGATCGTTGCGGGCTTCATTTCATTGGCCGCAAAGGCTCGGCCGCGTGGTTGCACTTGATGACCTTGTTGTCCCCGGTTTTGGTTAGGCCGACCATTTGTAGTTGGTTGGGGTGGAAGGCTACTTGCACTTGTTGTCCCACCCATCGAGGACAATTATTACGATAGTGGTCACGACTACCACATTCAAAACATTCACCTCTTCGTTGGTTACCTTGAGGAGGGACGGCCCGAACAGGAGCCACATTCATTGGGCCCGTTCTTGGAGCTCTACAATTCTTGGATTCGTGTCCAACTTGGTTGCAGTTAAAGCATGCCCCACATGGAGCATTGGCGGAATGATGTCTGTTGCATCTCCCACAGAAAGGATGAGGCCCAGCATAAGGTTTCCTAGTTGGTTCCACCGCCGCCATTACTCTACCCCTATATGCATTCTTGGGGTCAAACCTTCCCACTTTCTTCACCCCACTAGACTCTGCCACTTCTTTCCTCTTGTTTGTTGAGGATTTGCTTAAAACACCGCTTCTCAACAAATCTTCAGTCACACTCCCGGCTCGGTTAACCGCATCGGCCAAGGAAGTAGGCATGTTAGAGTTTACATAAGATCGGACTTGAGGATTCAAGCCCAATACAAACTTCTGGATGGCCTGAGACTCGGAACCCACTAAGTGAGGAATGAGGGTAGACAACTCTTGAAATCGTCTAACATAGCTCTTGTAATCGGCTCCCTCCATGTTGAGATTAACAAACTCAATGGTCAAGTTTTGTAGTTCATAGGGAGGACAAAACTTTGCCTTCACCTTGTCCTTGAAATCGACCCATTCCAAGTTATAAGTCCGCCCCAAAGTTATCTCTTGGTTCCACCAACTCAAGGCGTCATGTCTAAACATGCCGGATGCATAAGAAATCCGGTCGTCGTATGTGCAATGACTTCTTTCAATCACTGCCTCAATCTTTTCAAACCACCTTATACACTCAGTGGGACCGCCTCTTCCATTAAACTCCGGTGCTCCACAGCTTTTGAAGTCCTTAAATATACACCCCTGTCGGTATCCTCTATGTTGATTATACATGGGCATGCGGTTATCAACTTCCACTGGTTCCTCTTCTTCGTTTTCTACGTCTGAGGTTGAGCATTTTCATTATTCACATTTTCTGGGGCTTCATTGTTTTGAGCCGCATTGTTCTGCCCAAGACTTGCCGTGACTTGAGCAATAATGGTTGGCATGATATTGGCGATCGTTTGAGCGATCACCTCAGCCATGTTTGGCTCAAGAACTTCACCACGACCCCTTCCTTGGCCTCTACCACGACCTCTACCACGGCCCCTACCACGGCCCCTACCACGGCCCCTACCTCCTTGTGCCTCCGGTTGAGCTTCCTGTTGAGGTTCTTCCGATTCAGCCCTATAGTTAGTTCCGGCTCTCCTTGGTCTCACCATTTCTATAAAACCAGTGACACGTTGACCCGAGAGTTAGTCTCAAATGCTCACATGTTAGTCATACAAGTAGTCAATGCTCTCAAACCGATACCACATACTCATTTCATATCATTAAGCTAAGGCAAGAGTGCTAGAATCCTATGAGATTGTTACTTAGCATATCATCATGTCAAATTCATTACAATTGTCTATCATTACTCATGTAATCATGCTCATTACATCATGCAATCAAACAACTAACACGAATGATTCAAAGTATAATCCGAATTCGATATGCTCTCTAGTTATTGACTGGGTATGTATACAGGGTGTACCAATGGCTAACCCTCCACCTAATCAACTTCCATTAAGCATATCGGTTCCTTATTATACTTTAAGCCACATGTGCGCAATCCACGATGTCATTAACTTGTTATAATGTTGGGTAACCATAAAAGAGTTGATCGGGTTCTTTTAGGGTTGCCACAATATTATACTAAGTTAATGGCATCGCTTCATTTTGCCCTAAATCATCAAATTAGCTCCAACCAATAACAACAACAAACCATATTAACCACATTCATCACATTGAATTCAAGCTAGCACACAAGTGGTCTTAACTACGAACTCACACAGGGATTCACATAATTCACATTGCACACGAATTTCCTAACCATGCATGCTATATGAAGAGTTTTAACTTAAGCCGTAGTCTAGGTCAAACCGCCTAATTCTCTACGACCACGCATGGGCCACCATTCTGTAACACCCCAAGTCGAGGCTCGAAATATCACGGAAATCATATAGCGCAATGTGGAATTACAATAGAACAAGAACTAAATGCAAATAAGGATTCAGTGAATCCATAACAATACGAAACAAGTACCAAAATACATAAGGAGCAAATAACCATCAAAGTTTACAAAAGAACATCCAGAAGATGGCAAATCGATCCTAAGTATAATGCAAAAGAGAAGGTCGATGAATCCTTGATTCATAAAGTCCAAAGCCCGGGTTTAACAGCAAGCAAGCAACTAAACTCCACGCCCGGGGATAACCTGATTTCCTGAAAAGTGTACTAAGCATAGTCAACACAAGGTTGGTGAGTTCGTAGTAATGGTCCCTAAAGAACCAGCGTCAATAATCACAATGTACGAGTAGAGGCTAGACATGACTTACAGTGAGCCTCTAAGTAACACAATAACGTCCAACAATCAAGATTACGCAAAGTAAGTAAGCGTGTACAGGAATGTACAAATGATAAAAGTATCAATGCAAGTGCCAAATGCATAAATAAGCCAACATGCCTATCTTATGCGTGAACTCAAGTCACCTATGCAACGATACCCGCCTGTCATCACAATGAACAAGGCTGTATCTCAAAATCATCGAGATATATATGTCTATATACTCGGATGTCATGTCACCAACATCTCACAGGATAAGTGTATACATCTATACACTAGGATGTTTGAGTCCTCAACCGAGGGATTATGAACAATGTATGCATGCTTACAAACATTCGAAAATGCATCAATCATAACTCAACAATCACAATACGATGAACATGAACCAACAATCAATATTCGACAAACGTGAGCCAACAATCAATATCCGACAAACATGAGCCAACAATCAATATCAACACCAATTCTATACGTACATACACTTAAGAGGGTTCTACTTTCTTCGAGTCCCAGATGCTTATATATAGGGTCACCCGCAGCCTTCCCACCACATCTAAAACCCAATGAAGGCATAACCGACTTCCATGTATGTACGTCTATCCTAATATTTATGAAATACATAACCAACACCTAAACCAAGTAAATCAAACGAAATGAACCATCACATCAATCCAACAATCACACCAATCAATCAATCAATCAATCAACAACGCAAGTAAACACGCAAGGTTTACACTTTTCAGCCCGAATCTCAAATGAGTAGGGAGCTACGGAACTCACCTTGATCGGCAAAGAAGCTTAAGTCGAGTTAATAAAAGATTAATAGCGAGTATTGGGCCCCACGCGTTCACAACCTATCAAAGCATGTCATATATCATAATGTCAACTTTATAATCATAAATAAGTTGGTTCCTTAGGTTTAAGTTGAGTCACGAACCCACAATTACTTTCTTAACATTACCGAGTGTGAAACATAACACTTTGACTCAACGTTTTTAGAAATGGGGAAAGTCTCATACAAAAAGAATGTTACTACAAGAAACTAGGCTCTCTCACGATTCCAACGATAGGTCACATGACTTAATTGGACTTACGGATCAAAAGTTATAAGTGTTTGAAGTTAGGAAATGAAAACGAATTATCAGGACCAGAGATTAACCACTGCGCCGCAGTCAAGGCCATGCCTTGCCACTGCGCCGCAGTCAAGGCCTCGTTCCTAACCACTGCGCCGCAGTCAAGGCCATGCCTTGCCACTGCGCCGCAGTCAAGTGCAAGACCTCGTTCCAGAGGTTATCCACTGCGCCGCAGTCAAGGCTATGCCTTGCCACTGCGCCGCAGTGAGGCCCAGAGCTGCACCAGCAGCAGCAGTTTAAGTGCAGAAAATGAACCAAAACTACCAAAACTCGACCCAAACCATACCAAAACGATTCGTAGAAGTTTGAAACTCATTTTGAAGCTTAACTAAGTGTCATTAAACATAAATACACATAACCCATTACAAATTTCCATTCCAAAACATCAAGAACACTTCCAAATCGATTAACCCTAATCAAAACCCTAATTTGACCCAAATTCCATTTTAACCCGATTTAAGACTTGTAAATACTTTAAATCGACCAACAACATATAAATAAGCATAAATAGGTGAAGATGGGATGAATTTGACTTACCAAAGCTTCTTCTTGAGCTCAAACCCGAAATTAGGTCAAAATGGTAAAAACCTTGCACTATGAACTTCAATCTTTTGATATGATGAAGATGAGAAGGAGATGATGATGATTCTTATATTAAACAACTTTCACAACACCGATTAATTCAAGAGTTCAAGAGAGAAAGATGGGAAAAGAGAGTTTTTGCTTTTGTTAGAGAGAAAAGAAAGAGATTGGGTTTGTGTGGTGAAATGAAAGAGATAAGGGAAAGGGTTGGGTCTTAGAAGGCTCATGGGTCATGGGTAACCCATGGGTCGACCCGTTTCCATTTACAAGTTAGTTTACACATCGTTTTACATTTATTCACCAATTAAGTCATACAATCGACCCTACTAACATACGACATAGTCATTTAACCACAAATGAACCCAAATATTTCATTAAACAAGATTGTTAATCATATTACACGAAAAGTCAACGGGTCAAAACTCACGGATGTTACAAATAACTTTTTGTATACAAGTATAATTTACTTTTAAAGTCTTTAATTTTTATCAATTAACTTTGGATTTTAACTTTAATCATCATTTTTTTTACTTCCTTTCTCTTATTTTAACGCTTCAAACTTATTTTTACCACTTAACTTTTGGATTTTTTAACTTTTACTTTTACTTTTTCTTTTTGTCACATAACTTTTGTTTTTTAAACTTTCGCCAGATAAACTTTGTTTTCAAGTATAAATTTCTTAACTTTTTGTATACAACTTAATTATAGTTCTAACTTTAATCATCAATTTTATATTTTTTTACTTTCTATCTCTTATTTTAACGCTTCAAACTTATTTTTACCACTTAACTTTGGATTTTTTAACTTTTGCCACCAAAGTTTTACTTTAGTTTCTTTTTGCCACATAACTTTTGGTTTTTAAGCTTTTCACATTAAAAGTTTATTTCTTTCTTATTTTTATCACATAATTTTTACTTTTTAAAATTTCGTCACGAAAACTTTTTATATTTACATTTTCGCTTTTACTTTTTGTCACATAACTTTTGTTTTTTAAACTTTCACTCCGAAAATTTCTTTTATTTCTTTTTGCCACATAACTTTTGGTTTTTAAGCTTTTCACATTAAAAGTTTATTTCTTTCTTATTTTTATCACATAATTTTTACTTTTTAAAATTTCGTCACGAAAACTTTTTATATTTACATTTTCGCTTTTACTTTTTGTCACATAACTTTTGTTTTTTAAATTTTCACTCCGAAAATTTCTTTTATTTGCTTTTTGCCACATAACTTTTGGTTTTTAAGCTTTTCACATTAAAAGTTTATTTCTTTCTTATTTTTATCACATAATTTTTACTTTTTAAAATTTCGTCACGAAAACTTTTTATATTTACATTTTCGCTTTTACTTTTTGTCACATAACTTTTGTTTTTTAAACTTTCACTCCGAAAATTTCTTTTATTTGCTTTTTGCCACATAACTTTTGGTTTTTAAGCTTTTCACATTAAAAGTTTATTTCTTTCTTATTTTTATCACATAATTTTTACTTTTTAAAATTTCGTCACGAAAACTTTTTATATTTACATTTTCGCTTTTACTTTTTGTCACATAACTTTTGTTTTTTAAACTTTCGCTCCGAAAATTTCTTTTATTTGCTTTTATGACATAACTTTTGGTTTTTAAGCTTTTCACATCAAAAGTTTATTTCTTTCTTATTTTTATCACATAATTTTTACTTTTTAAAATTTCGTCACGAAAACTTTTTATATTTACATTTTCGCTTTTACTTTTTGTCACATAACTTTTGGTTTTTAAGCTTTTCACATCAAAAGTTTATTTCTTTCTTATTTTTATCACATAATTTTTACTTTTTAAAATTTCGTCACGAAAACTTTTTATATTTACATTTTCGCTTTTACTTTTTGTCACATAACTTTTGTTTTTTAAGCTTTTCACATAAAAGTTTATTTCTTTCTTATTTTTATCACATAATTTTTACTTTTTAAAATTTCGTCACGAAAACTTTTTATATTTATTCGCTTTTACTTTTTGTCACATAATTTTATTTTAATTCCTAAAAAAACATGTTAAAAAATTAATTATAAATAATACTAAAAAGCAACTTTGGTTTGTGAGTGGGGAGTACTGTAGCTAAAAGTACTCCCCTCATTGCATAAGGTACAAGTTGTTATTGCACTAACTAAATAACTAACAGACTTAACGGCCGTTAAGTGTTGTTTGGCAAACTAACGGTAGTTACAAAACGATATTTAACGGAGTTTGTTTTCAAGTTACGTTTTTTAACTTTTGCCACCAAAGTTTTACTTTAGTTTCTTTTTGCCACATAACTTTTGGTTTTTAAGCTTTTCACATTAAAAGTTTATTTCTTTCTTATTTTTATCACATAATTTTTACTTTTTAAAATTTCGTCACGAAAACTTTTTATATTTACATTTTCGCTTTTACTTTTTGTCACATAACTTTTGTTTTTTAAACTTTCGCCAGATAAACTTTGTTTTCAAGTATAAATTTCTTAACTTTTGTACTTTTTTCCACAACTTTGTTTTTTAAAGTTTCACTCCGAAAATTTCTTTTATTTGCTTTTACGACATAACTTTTGGTTTCTAATATTTGTTACCAAAGTTTCATTTTCTTTACTTTTGACCACAACTTTTATTTTCTCAATTTTTGCCACGCAAATTTTGTTTTTCGACTTAATGTTTTTTAACTTTTGTCAATAGAGTTTTGTTTTTCTCCCGGGGCAACGCCCGGGTAAAAAAACTTGTATACATCTAAATTGTAATGTCGGTTTGTGAGGAGTTTTCACTGTAGCTAAAAGTACACTATTAAATGCGTAAGGTACAAGTAGTTCTGTAGCAGTAATATTAACTATATTTTCATGTAATGTTAAGGTATAAAATTCAATACATGGAGTACAACTTCTGCAGCAAGCTAAAAGACAAAAGCATTCATCTCTTTCTTGCTCATGAATACCAACATAGATACAAAACAATATACATGGCTGCCACCCTTATTTATAGATGGGAATAACAACCAACCTATCCTAGATTCCTAGTTTATATCTAAAACTGTTTCACCCGCTATTATATCCTAATTAAGTTTTTTTTATTACCAAGTAAATAAGATAATACTAAGTATTATATAAACGATACATGGCGCTTTCTTTAAACGACAAGTGTCCCATTTAAACTATAAGTTGAGTTTCCTAATTTTTAATAATGTTACTAGTTCTAATATATACGATACATTATTTATATATATATGGGGGATGGTTATATAAGGCTGTTAGGTACCTAAGCTTAGGTGTGGAACACTCACATACTAATTTTTTAATCCATAAAATTCATGGGGCCAAACATTTATTCATTAAACAAGAAATATTAAAAAAAAATTTATGTGATTAAAAAAATAATATGTGAGTGTTACACACCTAAGCTTATGTACCTAACAGCCTTATATTCTCATCCCCCATATACTTAAACTCATTTTGTTATATGTTAGCAAATATAACATTATTGTTTTTCAACACCTTATATTTACAATTTGTCAATATACGATATCATGAAACATTAGTATGTTATTAGTTATATATGTTTATCCGCGTATTACGCGGTTGATAATCTAGTTTACAAATAAAGAGAAAATGTAGTATACGTACTCCACAATATTATAAAATATCTAGAATAACAATATGAAAGTTCATTTAATATATCGATATATAGTCAGTACGTATATAATTCATCCATTTAAGATTTTATTTTTAATCTAACTATCTTCTATATATAATAATATATAAAAATTGAGTTTCTGTCATCAACACTAAAACTAAAACATCTCTCTTCATAATAAAGAATTGAATGTGTTAATCACTTCTAATGTTATTAATCCAGAATATGTGTATGGTTTTAATTATTGAAGGTTTTTTTATTGTGGCCTTTTGCCTTCTATATACAACTTTATTAATCCAAAGTTAATATGTAGAGCTAATAAAGAGTAGATATTAAGAAAGCGGTTTTGGATTGCGAAGAGTCTAATCATGGTATGGATCATGGTATGGTTTATTGGTTTACATGCTATGTTATTCATTAATGATGTTATATCTTATATAATATAATATAAATATATATTATTATACTATAAAGTTAGCAAGATGCTAGAAGCAACGAGTACAAATACAAATAAATCTAGAAGTTAAAACAATACAACAAAACTCTAGACTCTTCCCGAAGCATTAACTAGCAAGTCCGAGCCACCGGTTTTCACTTCGTGTTGTTTTTGATGTAATCCCAAACATACTTCGAGGAACAACTCCATCAACCTAAACTTGATGTAACAAATAGCCGATACAACCACTAAGTCAACACTTAAGACCTGCCCAAAGACAAAGATTAACAAAAGGAACATATTAACCTCCAAAGTGCATACGCCAAACCTCATTAAGAAAGAGGATTCTCGTTCCAGCTCCTCCATCCATAATGATGCTTTCTATCCCGATTAGAGATCCACAAAAAGGAAGTTGAAATGATGGAGTTGAAGATGTCTTCACTGCTCTCGTGATTTCCATTGTGCAAGCCACTGTTTCTTTCTTTCCATATGTGCCACCACCAAACGAAAAAGATGGCTTGAAAAACTCTTCGAGATTGAGAGGTACAATGGATGCCTTTGACCCAATCTATTAAATCTTTAGGATCCGCCTCAGGTATGTTGTATTTAGTCCATTCGCTAATCTTCCCATTGATTTCCTTCATGAGGTAACATTGATGAAAAATGTGAGAAACGTCATCAATCCCCGACATACACAGCTTACATCCAACCGAGTTAATGTCCACACCACGACCAAATAAGTTTACATTCGTAGGGATACCGTTACGTATCAGTCTCCACACAAATATATTAATCTTTTTTGGAACAAGTTTATTCCACAAGTTGCAGTTGGTTGGAGAAAGAGACAAGCTTTTGAAGTCAATGTCCTTGCGTATTTGAGCCACTGTGAAGATAGATTTCCCATCAAAAGACCAAGTCCAAGAATCAGTTTCCCCACTTAAATCAGAAGGAAGAAGCTGTAACATATTTTCGAATTCTTGTTGCTCGTGTCCCGGTCTTAATAACCTGCGCCATCTCCAAGACCAGCCTGGTCCTTCGCGTCTACTAAACACCAAGCAATCCTTATCTACCTCGATAGCAAAAAGTCGTTTGAATCTCGAAGCCAACGTTTGGTTTCCAACCCAAATATCTTTCCAAAATTTAGTTTCCATCCCGTTTCCCACCTTCCTACTAATAACATCAGCGGGAAAAGAAGGGGTTTGATGTGCTTCTTTTACAGCTGAGACAATATTATTCCAAAAGCCTTTAGATTTGGCAGACATATTGTAAATACAGTCACTCCCATGAATATCCGAGATAACTCGTACCCAAAGACTAGCTCCATGCATTAATAAGACCCCGCCATCTCCATTTATATAAAAGAGCTATGTTCATCGCATCAAGACTACCAATTCCAACACCTCCATTTTCCTTGCCCGCCATAATTGCCTCCCATTTGATCCAATGTATTTTCTTTTTTTCCTTAGTTCCTCCCCAAAAAAATGAAGATCTTAGTGATTCCAATTTCTTGTTAACACTTTTAGGCATTCGGAACATAGAAAAAAAATAGTTACCTAACGATCCAAGAACTGAAGAGATAAGCATAGCTCTTCCACCAATAGACAATAAACTAGCTTTCCAACCTGTTAATCTCTTAGAAAACTTATTAATAATAGGTTCCCAGGTCGAGATCCTTTTTGGACTAGCTCCAATGGGGATACCGAGGTATTTGAAAGGGAGGTTTTCCGCTTTACATCCAATCAAATTTGCTAAATGAGCAACTTCCTCCTGAGGCACCCCAACACCAATGACAGAGGACTTATCGAAATTTATTTTCAGTCCAGAAATGCCATAAAAGAATATTAAAGCGTTAGAGATGTTTTCAAGATTTTCGGGCAACCAATCACCCACAATAATTACATCGTCAGCATAGAAAAGGTGAGAGATAGAAACCTGATTGATCTTGGCACTCTTAAAGGTACCATTTCTAACAAGATTATCAAAGGCCAGATGTAAACCCTCCATGGCGATGACGAATAAAAAAGGAGCCATAGGATCCCCTTGACGAAGACCCCTTTGAATAGGGAATTCATCAGTGGGACTACCATTCACTAACACCGACGATCTGGCAGAGCTGAGACACGCTTTAATCCAAGAACTCCATTTAATTCCAAAACCCATGAGCAGCATGTAGAAGAGAAAATCCCACGACAAAGAGTCATAAGCCTTTGCAAAATCGATTTTAAACAGCATCAAATTCTTCCTTCTACCTTTGTACAATCAATTAGCTCGTTCAATAATAAAGGCCCATCCAATATTTGACGACCTTTAACAAAAGCCGTTTGTACTGGACTGATCACCGAATCAATCACTGATGCGAGACGATTGGCAATGAGTTTTGCGATGATTTTATATTGGATTCCTATAAGACTTATAGGCCTGAAGTCGGTCATAAGAATAGGATTACTAACCTTTGGAATAAGCGTGATAAAAGACGAATTGCAACCGGCAGGAATAGTAGCGCTTTCATGAAACTCAGAAACCATATTATAGACATCGTCTTTAACAACATTCCAATATTTCTTGATCAAATCAAAAGAAAAACCGTCCGGGCCAGGTGCTTTGTCACCACCACAACTCCATATAGCACTTTTAATTTCTTCCATGGAGAATTTTGCTTCAAGATTTCCAACCTGAATATCGGATAAGGTTTTGACATTTGGAGTAGCAAAGTTGAAAGTAGCACCATTAAACTTTTGGAATTTGTTTTTAAAAAACTCATAGAAACAGTTCTTAATATCTTGAGGCCTATCGATCCACATACCCTCCTGTTTGATTCCATTAAGTGACCCATAGCGCCGTTTTGCCTTGACGATCGAGTGAAAATACTTTGAGTTTTCATCACCTTCCACTGCCCATTTGATTTTCGCCTTCTGTTTGAGATCCAAGTTAAAACGATGTTTGAATTCTTGCAGCTCGAGAACTAAATTCTTACGTTTATCAGCCAACGCATCATTACTTCTCATTTGACACATTTGTTGATCAATAACCGCAATTTCCTTTGTAATCTGGTCACTACTTCGAGCCTGCACTTTTCCTTATGCCACAATTTCAAATCTTTTTTCAAATTTTTTAATTTGTTCTTCAATCTCACAAAAGCATTGGATTGCCCAGCTCCTCCATTTCTTGCCCAATTACTCTCTTTTAGTAGTATTTAGGTACTAATATGTGTTTGTATGTATTGATCAATATATGAAGAGAGTTAATTATTTGATTTATTTCATTCATCTTTGTAGTAGTCATAGAGTAATTGCTTTCATTTATCTAATAATCTATGTATAACTCAAATTTTGCAATAGATAAGCTTCGGTTCTTAAATTGATAAAACTTTCATGCCAAAGAGATGTAACTATTAGTAATAAAGGAGTTTAATGATTAAGATGAGAAACTCTCATTTTGTGGTATCTCAACAATCGTCTCCTCCTTTTTATATCTCTCCCTCACATTCTCTTTTTCATTAAAAATCATATCAACCAAGTTTTGAAGGGAAAAAAAACATTGTGAAACAAAAGAAAAGAAACAACACGGTTTACATCCATTATGGGTAAAATTTAATTCTTCTAAGAGTAACATTGAAGAGAACGTAGCAAATCAAGATGTATACTTGCTGGTGATGCGTTCCAAACAAGGTATATATGTTTATGCATTTACATGCATATTTGCAGATAACATGTGTTTAATTTTGGAAATGAATGGTTAGTTTGCAATGCAGGAAGACAGAATGAGCTAAAGAATAGGCAGACAAGGCGCATGATCGAGTTGTATTTTAAAAGTTAAGTCAGAGGCAGTGTTTTCTTTTGTTATATATAATAAATTTAGTTTTCTTTCATTTTCTTTAGAAATTTTACGTGAATGAATTCAATGCAGCTTTTGATTTTGCAGCAACTTCGATTAGTCATTTGGGCTCAATCTGCTCTTTCCAGTCTTCTCAAGGTATTTTATTTTTTCATAATAATATTTTAAATTTGTTTAATATCTTTATTTGGTCGTTGTTGTGAGTTGTGACAATTTAATCATCATTATTGGAATCAAAATTAAAAAGAAAACCCTTAACAAAACAATATATAGTTTGGAGGAAAACATGTAACATTTCTTCATTACAAATAATTTATTTAGTTGTAACACTTAGACCTAATAGAATAATTTGATTCAAGTAATCAACACCTAATTTCTAAATATTTGCCATTTGGTTTTTAATTTTCATAACCTTTTAGTTGAAAGTTTTGTTTATAAAGAATGTGTTTGAGGAACCATTTTTTGTTTGCATTAAACAATATCTTTTAGTTTGGTTCATATTAGTAAGGGTATAGTGAAATGTGCACATGGTTTCCTAACACTATGCAATGGTGATGATGTTTCTTATTGGGGAAGAGATTATGTTTTTGAGTCTTCATAGTGTGATGGTGGGACTGATATTATATATGGAACAAGTTTGTCATAGCGAAATCTACAATCTGTTGTATCAAAACGACTTAGGAAATTTCCCATTATTGAGAGGGTCGAAAATTTGTTAATATCATAAGGTTTTTGCATCGAGTAATCTTTTTTAATTGTTATAATGAAACTATTTATGCTTTTTTTTCAATATTCGGCCGGAATACGACATCAGGGAAACCTCACCGAATAATGGTGAAGCCTTACACGTACTTTAGACAACGAGATGTTGAGATTGTACAACTACGGTAACTCTCTTTTCAAAGATGAGATTGTACATGATGGTTATAAATGTAGTCATTGTGAAGGGTTATGAACGAGATATTTAAACCCACGTATTATGAAGCATGTATGGATACATTAATGCAGGTAATTGAAGTGTTGTTTGGAGTGGATGGATGTTTTATGTATGGAGGTTTGTTGTTTGTGTCTATGTATAGTAATCCATGAATCCATGTATTTATGTTTTTTCTATGATTACTTATATAGATATAAAAATAGATATAGGAATTATAAATATG
>CM067172.1:3852557-3925057 GCA_034093135.1 Erigeron breviscapus | reverse complement strand
CTTATACGGTTGTTCTCACTATATATTATTCACGAGGACACAATGATATATAACATAGAGTTAATTACATTTTTCGTCCCTGTGGTTTGCACCATATTTCACAGATCGTCCCTATGTATGCGAAATTACATGAATCGTCCCTGTTGTTTGCACTTCATCAACGTTTTTCGTCCACGACCCAAACGGACGTTAAAAATTGGGCCACGTGAGATGCACATCTTGGGCATAATGGTCATTTCAATCACATGGACCAAAAGTGCAATTAACTCTATATTTTATTTCCCATATTTCCAACAAAATTTTTCTTTTTTTTTTACATCCATCTTTAATATCATAAACACCACCACCACCATCATCATCATCAAACATCTACATTGGTTAAACACAAAATCAAAATTTGATTCCAAACTTTACACTCCTAACATCAAACTCGTTATCAAATTTAAACCTATAAAACAAAAAACAAATCAGAAAGAGAAGAACAAAGAAATATAAAGGGACCAGAAACGTAAGTAACAAAGATAGAAAAAGAAAGTATAGAAACTGCCGATTGTATCATCATTCATCGAATAATATTTCCACAAAGGAAAACAAACAAAGAAAGAAAGTAAAAAACCCCCAAGATCCATCTCGATCGGTTGATGTAAAGGGACCAGATATGTACAGAAACTCCAAGATCCATCCTCTTTCTACTGTGAAACACCAAATCATCATCATCAATCAGTTAAAGACCTCCATCTTTCTTCAAAAACCCAAATTCAAAAACCACATTTTCTGAAACCAAATTCTTAACTTTAACATTCATACTAAACCATGAAATTTCAAAGCCTAATAGAATAATAGAACTGAATCTATATAATCTTAATTACATAATGCACAATCAACAAATCTCAACAAGATAACAAGGGATAAATAATAAAAGTAAAAACAAGGAAAAGATGAAGTCTTGATATTAAGATTAATGGGAATGACGGGGAACAAATAAAAGACCCACGACAGCCACCACCAAGAACCGACTTCCTCACCACCAGATCCGGCCATCCCTCAACCGTCACCACCAAGATTCGACCTCCCCAACACATCACTTCCATCGTCACCGCCAAAATCTTTATATCTATATATCTTTCTAAATCTGCATATATATATATACATTTCCACATCTGTATATACATATATATTTCCAGATCTATATATCATATCACTGATTCGAGGAAAAAAAAAGGAAGCCGAAGAGATTGGTGATATATCAGTGGAATGGGTGTATTGATATTGTACCAATCTAATTTGTAAAGTAGAAAAAGAAGAAAATGTGATGTAGTAATTAAAGCCATTCATAATTATATACTCCCTCCGTCCCACTAGAAGTGTCCTACTTTGAATATTCAAAGTCTATATTTTTAAACTTTGACCTTAAATATATTTTGTTGTGTTATATAAAACTTGATAAATGTTATACCATTAAAAAACACGTTTAAAACACAATCAATTCATATAACTTTTATCAAATATTATCTAGCACAAATAAAATTATTTAAGGTCAAAGTTACAAATGTTAGACTTTAAAAATTCAAAACATGACACTTCTAGTGGGACGGAGGGAGTAGTTGTCAACTATGAATGAAACCCGCTCACGTTAATTTTCCTTATGAGTTATGATGCTTAAAGCAGATAGATACAGATATGATTAGATGATGAAAAGAATGCCCATAGTGTGCGTTTCACGTGATCATCAACTTCACGTCCGTTAGTGGCGTGGACCAAACTTGTTAACAGAATTACATACTCAGGGATGAAACGTGTAATTTCGTGGTCTCAGGGATGGTCTGTGAAAGTGGATACAAACCACAGGGACGAAAAGTGTAATTAACTCTATAGCATATAAACGTGCAACGCACAAGACTAACCTAGTAAATATATACATCAGTTATACTCCTAATTATGTTTCCAAAAGAAATATATCAAAGTTCATTAATTAATAACAATCAAAAGAAGTTTAATGACCAAACAATTACTCTAATAAAGATGACAATAAACTAATTATTGATTCTAAACCAACCAATTAACTACTAGATGTTAAAACACCTGGTGAAAAAAGATGAATGTTTACTCTTCTTCTTGTCACAACAACAATTCTCCTGCACCTCGCGTAATCGGTCTTCCACAGCGTCTAGCCTTGCAGCGAATTTTTGAATATTAACCGCTGTAGTAGTTTTACCATCAATCATGACCAGCTGCACCATAAGTTTCTCATCTTTAGTACTCTTCTTTTCACTACTACAATAATTCGTCTGCTCCTCAAGTAACCGTATACGCTCTTCAACATCACCTAGCCTTGCACCAAATTTTTCAATATTAACCGGTACTGTAGGACAACCATCATGATCAGTAGTAGTCATGACCACCTTAAGTCTCTTTTTGTTTATGTGTTTTTTCCAATCTTCAGACTTAAATAATATAGCTGCAATCATGTTATCCTTGCTGATGAAAGTATCTTCGGGGACTAACAATAATCTTTCAATCGAAAACTTTTCCTTGGCGATCTCGCAAGGAAGAGGCATTACACGTCGAGACTGTCTCGTGATTACGATTTCACATGTTTCACACGGTTTGATAAGGCCTACGTTTGGTTTTACACAATAGAGTTTCGAATGTGTGGTTTTCACCTTGAATGCCATATGATAAAGATTTGATTTGTTGGTCAACTTTACGTTACACGACACTTGATTCTTGGGTTTGATAACAAACTTTAGCTCTTTTTCGGGTTGAATTACGCCATAATCTTTAACATCCGCAACATACACCATTGCTGATATATGGATATAATAAATCGCAGAAGGATTTTTTTTGTATTTAATTTTGAACCTAATACGTACGTGTACAAGAAACTATATATAGCCGAATATATATATAGATATACTCCCTCCCTCCCATATTAAGTGTCGTAGTTTGACCTTTTGAGTCTTTTTCTTTCAACTTTGACCGTAAATATTTTTGTTTGTGTTATATAACACTTAATATAATATATATGAATTGATTGAGTTTTAAATGTACTTTTCATTGATATAACTTTCATCAACTAATATATAACACGAACAAAGATATTTACGGTCAAAGTCGGAAGAAAAAGACTTGACTAGTCAAAATAGGACAATTAAAATGGGACGGAGGGAGTAATAATCTCCTTGTATTTGACCAGTTATATAGATTCGACTTTGGGGTTGTATGGATATAATATACATGGCTGCCAAAAACTGTTTCACCCGATACTTAATTCCAAAATAAAGAATTTTGGACCCTTGGATGAATTTCAAGTTTTTTTTATAGACATTAATCAAAGTGATGATGTCATACGAGTACTTTTTTTTAACTCTTTTAAATTTAAATTTAATTTAACAAACTCAAAAATGGTCATTATTTATGGAAAGTAATTCCTACATTTTATAACTATGGAAAGTAATTATTTTAATGATATAATTATAAAAAAATAATTCCCAAACTTTATATTATATTTTTTGAAATCACTTTTTTGATTTTTTTTTTTACATTATATTATTTCTTTTTGTTTTATGTCATATATCATCATTTTTCAACATCTTTTCTCTATGTTTATTTAATTACGATATTATAAAAATTTAGCATGTCATTAAGTATTTCTAATATATAAA
This sequence comes from Erigeron breviscapus, assembly GCA_034093135.1. NCBI lineage: Eukaryota > Viridiplantae > Streptophyta > Magnoliopsida > Asterales > Asteraceae > Erigeron > Erigeron breviscapus. The sequence continues at coordinate 3,921,392 of CM067172.1, read as the reverse complement.
ATTTTAGCAGGTAATATTACATTTAACTTTATACCGTCACAAAAGATATAATTAACATACATATCCTACTAATAACTTTTGATACAAAATATTTTTTAAAATAATAGTATCATCAAATTTCAACATGTCTTATTTATAACTATTAATTATATTATAAGTCATAACGACAACTTAATATGTTTAACCCGCATATTGCGCGGGAAATAATCTAGTTATATCCTAATTAAGTTTTTTAAATTAACAGATAAATAAGATAATTATTATCTATACTATAACTAAAAGAGGAGGTTAAGGGTTCATTTGACATCCCTTAAAGCTCTTTTTAGGCTTAAAACTCTCTCCTAATTACTCTAGAGCTCTCTTTTTTTTCTAGATTTTTTATATTTTTTATTTGCTTATTAAATAAATAATTATATTTAAAACTCTATCATAAATCTTTTTAAATTTTAAAGATATATAATATCCTTTTAAGCAGGCACTTTGGTATTTATTTGTTACTAGCCAGGTTGGTTTTATACTTTTATTATGTTATTTTTTTAGGCTTAAAACTTGGTTTTATACTTTTCTATCAACGTACCTCGCTAGTAATATTAAGGGGGTAGTTTAAGTTAAAATATTGTAACAACCCGAGCTAGGGCTCAGAATATTACGGAAATAATATAGCACGAGGTGGAATTAATGTAGAACATGAACTAAATGCAAGTAAAGGATCCGGTGAATCCATAAATAAGATAAATCAAGTACAAAATGCATAAGGAGCAAACGACCATCAAAGTTTACAAAATAATAGTCTAACGATGGCTATCGATCCTAAGCATAATGCAAAATGGGCAAATGAATCCTTGATCCACATAAGTCTAAGCCCGAGTCAAAAGCAAGTAACAATCATGCATACGTCCTTGGTTCACCTGATTACCTGAAAAGTGTACTAAACAAGTCAACACGAGGTTGGTGAGTTCGTAGTAATGGTTCACAAGGAACCATCATCAATAATCACAATACGAGTATGTAAAGGCAAAGCATAACTTACAAGTAGCCTTTAAGTGTCACACTATCAATCACATCAAGATTACACGTCATAAAATAATGCATGTAAGAAAGTATGCACAAGTGATGTCAATATCAATATATGTGCCGTATGCATAACAAGTCATAATGCACATCATAAGTGTGACCATCAAGTCAACAATGCAACGATACTCACATGTCATCCCAATGAACAATGTGGCATCTCAAAATCATCGGTGTATATATGTCTATATACCCGGATGTCCATGTACGTCTCATCAATTCAACTCAAGTGTATACATCTATACACTCGGAGCTCCATGTCCGTCTCACCTGTAACACCCCAAGCCGGAGCTCGAAATGTCACGGAAATCATACAGCACCCGGTGGAATTACAATAGAACAAACTAAATGCAATTAACGATTCGGTGAATCCAAAACATAGCAAAACAATAGCAAAATACAACGGGAGCAAATATCCATCAATGTTCACATAACCCATCCAAAGATGGCAAACGATCCTAAGTATAATGCAAAAGGAGGGTCAATGAATCCTTGATCCATGAGGTCCAAGTCCGGGTTAGACAGCAAGCAAGCAACTAAACACCACGTCCGGGGAGCACCTGATTACCTGAAAAGTGTACTAAGCATAGTCAACACAAGGTTGGTGAGTTCGTAGTAATGGTTCACAAGGAACCATCATCAATAATCACAATACGAGTATGTAAAGGCAAAGCATAACTTACAAGTAGCCTTTAAGTGTCACACTATCAATCACATCAAGATTACACGTCATAAAATAATGCATGTAAGAAAGTATGCACAAGTGATGTCAATATCAATATATGTGCCGTATGCATAACAAGTCATAATGCACATCATAAGTGTGACCATCAAGTCAACAATGCAACGATACTCACATGTCATCCCAATGAACAATGTGGCATCTCAAAATCATCGGTGTATATATGTCTATATACCCGGATGTCCATGTACGTCTCATCAATTCAACTCAAGTGTATACATCTATACACTCGGAGCTCCATGTCCGTCTCACCTGTAACACCCCAAGCCGGAGCTCGAAATGTCACGGAAATCATACAGCACCCGGTGGAATTACAATAGAACAAACTAAATGCAATTAACGATTCGGTGAATCCAAAACATAGCAAAACAAATAGCAAAATACAACGGGAGCAAATATCCATCAATGTTCACATAACCCATCCAAAGATGGCAAACGATCCTAAGTATAATGCAAAAGGAGGGTCAATGAATCCTTGATCCATGAGGTCCAAGTCCGGGTTAGACAGCAAGCAAGCAACTAAACACCACGTCCGGGGAGCACCTGATTACCTGAAAAGTGTACTAAGCATAGTCAACACAAGGTTGGTGAGTTCGTAGTAATGGTTCGTAGCGAACCAACATCAATAATCACAATATAGGAATAGAGGCTAGACATGACTTACAGCGAGCCTCTAAGTAACACAATATCGTCCAACAACAAGATTACACAAAAGAAATGAGAGTGTAATGAGGATGCACAAATGATGTATGTATCAATGCAAATGTCGAATGAATGAATAAGCAAATATGCCTATCCCAAGCGTGACCTTCAATCACGTATGCAACGATACCCCTCTGCCATCGCCATGGACAGGGCTGTATCTCAAAAACATCGAGATATATATGTCTATATACTCGGGGTCAGGTCTACATCCAAAATGGGTGCATACATCTATGCACCAGGATGCCGGCAATCCCCTGCCGAGGGTCCAACAATAATGTATGCAATGCTTACAAACGAATGTAAATGCATACTTCATAAACCAACAACCAATATACGATAACCTGTGCCAACAATCAATATTACTCAAACATAACCCAGAAATCAATGTATGATAACCAAAAGCCAACGAACAATAATCAACCAAACATGAGCCACTAATCACAATATAAACCAACTATACGTACATATACTTCAGAGGATTCTACTTTCTTCAAGTCCCAGATGCTTATGTATAGGGTCACCCGCAGCCTTCCCACCACATCTAAAACCCAAAGGAAGCATAACCGACTTCCATGTATGTACGTCTATCCTAATATATAAGTAATACTTAACGAAAACACAACCCAAGTCAATCAAACGAAAAGATACGTCTCATCAATCCAACAATCAAGTCAAACCAACAATGCATCAATAAATACAAGTAAACACGCCAGGTTTACACTTTTCAGCCCGAATCCCAAGCGGGTAGGGAGATACGAAACTCACCTCGATTGGTTATGAAAGCTAAGATCGATATAAAGTTAGGTTATCTCCGAACGAAGTTCACCTCGCGTCCAACACCTAATCATGGATCATATACATTCTCATCAACACACATAAACACAATACGAAATTATTGAATAACGGCAAAACCCTAATTAGGGTTCCAAAGTGCTTTCCGACGTTAAATGACTTCTCCGACTCTTAAACGGTGTTATATAAGATAAGAAGTGAATTAGATTAAGACTCGGCGCGTAAAACGGTCTAGAAGGTCAAACTAGGTCAAACAATGAACATTCCAGAAAACAACGGCCGTAACTTACGGCCAACAGGGGCGTAAGTTACGGTGGTCAAAATACAACGGGCGTAAGGTACGGTCACGAAGGGGCGTAAGCTACGCTGGGCAAACTTGACTGGGCGTAAGGTACGGTGAACAGGGGCGTAACCTACGGTCCTCTAGAAAGTTCACTTTTGGCGTCTGGAGTGGCGTAAACAGAGGGATTTTGGCGTAAGGTAAATCCTAGGCGTAAGCTACGGCCAACCTAGGCGTAACTTACGGCCAACAAAATAGACCTGGCGTAACCTACGCCTGGGAGGGGCGTAAGTTACGCCCAACACTGGGCAAGCCTAAGAACAGCAGCACCAGCAGCTGCAAGTCCGACCCAAAAACCCCCAAAAACAACCCAAAACGATTTGTAAGCGTTTGCAACATAATTTGAAGCATCAATAAGCATTGCTACACATAACCACACTTAACCCATACCATAAATCCGCCCATTAACATCAAAATCATGCCGAATCGTCCCAACCCTAAATAAAACCCTAATTACCCAAAATCGCCATTCGACTCGATTCAAGACTTGCAACTGCACCAAATTAACTAGAAACAAGTAAATGAACATAAATAGAAGTAAATGGGATGATTTAGACTTACCAAAACTCTTTCTAGCGCTCAAATCCGAATTTAGGTCAAAATGGGTGAAATGTTAGAACTTGGCCTTTGATTCTTCAAAGATGGCGACAATGAGAAGATGATGATTACGGTTCTTGTATTATAGCAATTCCAAAACACAATTTAGATGGAAGAAAATGAAAACTAGATGGAGGGTTTCTTTTACTAGAGAGAATAGAAGAGAAAGAGAGAAAGATGAGAAATGAGAAAAGGATAAGGGGAATGGGTCTTGGGGAGGGGCTGGTGGGTCATGGACTACCCACGGGCCGACCCGTTTCCCTTCTCAACCACAATACCATTAGTGCACAATTACATACCGACTACACATACGACGACCCGACTAGCATGCCACATAGTCATAAAATCACAAAACGACCCAATTAATTCATTAACTTAAATTGTTAGTCATATTACACGAAAAGTCAACGGGTCAAAATTCACGGATGTTACATTATTCCCCCGTTAAAAGAATTTCGTCCCGAAATTCAACAAAACCCTAATTACAAATAAATGCGGATACTTGGACTTCATATGGTCTTCTTTCTCCCAAGTGAACTCGGCTCCACGTCTAGCATTCCATCTTACCTTCACAATGGTGTAGCGCTTCTTCTTGAGCTTCTTTTCTTGACGGTCCATGATCTCTACCGGCTCTTCAACAAAGTTCAAGTTTGAATCAACCCTAATTTCGTCCATAGGCACATGATGTGTGGGATCCGCCAAACACTTGCGTAAGTTACAAATATGGAACACATCATGCACACCACTAAGCTCTTGAGGCAATTCTAGCCGATAAGCAACCTTCCCAACCCGTTCAAGAATCTTGAAAGGACCAACATACCTTGGTGCAAGTTTTCCCCGCTTCACGAATCGTACGACGCCTTTCCAAGGCGACACTTTCAAGAGTACAAATTCACCAACTTCAAACTCCAACGGTCTTCGCCTCACATCGGCATACTTCTTTTGACGTTCACGGGCCAATTGCAACTTCTCCTTAATTTGAGATATTACCTTGGTGGTTTCAATCACAATTTCCGGCCCGATAAGTTGACTCTCTCCAATTTCCGCCCAAGCTAAAGGAGAACGGCACACCCTACCATACAAGGCCTTAAAGGGTGCCATTTGAATAGTAGCGTGGTAGCTATTGTTGTATGAAAACTCAACTAACGGCAAATGGTCTTCCCAACTTCCACCAAAATCAATTGCACACGCCCTCAGCATATCTTCAAGTGTTTGAATGGTTCTCTCGGTTTGCCCATCCGTTTGAGGGTGAAACGCCGTGCTCATGTCAAGTCGAGTTCCCATGGCTTTTTGAAAGGCTTCCCAAAATTTCGATTTGAAACGGGCATCTCTATCTGAAATGATAGAAATCGGCACTCCATGCTTAGATATTACTTCCTTGATGTACAAACGAGCCAAAGTGTCAAACTTATCGGTTTCACGAATGGCTAAAAAGTGAGCCGATTTCGTTAACCGATCTACTATCACCCAAATCGTGTCACGGCCGCTTCTTGTCTTCGGTAGTTTAGTAACGAAGTCCATTGAAATATGCTCCCACTTCCATTCGGGCATCACCGGTTGTACCAACAATCCGGGTGGCTTCTTGTGATCGGCCTTGACTTGTAAGCAAGTAAGGCACTCACTCACATACTTAGCCACATCCCGCTTCATGCCCGGCCACCAATACAATTCCTTCAAGTCAAAGTACATCTTATCCGACCCGGGATGGACCGAATAAGGTGATAGGTGGGCTTCATTCATAATAAGCGTTCTTAAATTACCGAAGATAGGAATCCAAAGTCTTTCAACCATGTATAGCCCATTATCATTCTTTCGGTCAAATAGTTGTTCCATGCCATCTAGGTTTTCGTTTCCAAAGTTTTCCGGTAGGGTGGCTTGGATTTGGGCTTCAATGATCCGATCCCGAATGTTTGGCCCTACCGTGAGGCTCATAGCTCGAGCCCGTCTTGGTTTCACTCTCTCCTTTCGGCTTAAGGCATCGGCTACTACATTTGCCTTGCCCGGGTGATAACGGATGTCACAATCATAATCACTAAATAGTTCTAACCAACGCCTTTGCCTCATGTTCAATTCACTTTGGTTGAAGATGTGTTGGAGACTTTTGTGATCGGTATAAATCACACATTTGGTGCCATAGAGGTAATGCCTCCAACACTTCAAAGCAAACACAACCGCTCCCAATTCCAAATCATGTGTCGGGTAGTTCTTCTCATGCACCTTCAATTGACGAGAGGCATAAGCAATGACTTTACCCCTTTGCATAAGAACGCAACCCAACCCTTGCCCCGAAGCATCACAATAAACCACAAAATCTTCTATCCCATCCGGTAGCGTCAAAATAGGAGCATCACATAACATATCCTTAAGGGTTTGGAAGGCGTTCTCTTGTCTTTCGCCCCATTCGAAGTTTCTATCTTTTTGAGTCAAGAGAGTGAGTGGTTGTGCGATACGGGAGAAATTTTCAATAAATCTTCTATAGTAACCCGCCAATCCAAGGAATTGACGGATCTCGGATGGCATTTCGGGTCTTCTCCAATTCTTGACCGCTTCAATCTTGCTTGGGTCCACATGAATACCATCCTTGCTCACTACGTGGCCAAGGAAGTGGACCTCCTCCAACCAAAACTCACACTTGGAAAATTTCGCGTACAACTTCTCCTTCCTTAGTAATTCAAGCACTTCACGCAAGTGCTTAACATGCTCCTCCTTTGTCTTCGAGTATACAAGTATGTCATCAATGAACACAATAACGGACTTGTCTAAATATGGTTGACACACCCGGTTCATCAAGTCCATGAACACCGCCGGTGCATTGGTCAACCCAAATGGCATCACGGTGAATTCAAAATGGCCATACCTTGTGCGAAAAGCCGTTTTGGGGATGTCATCTTCATGTACCCGGAGTTGATGATAACCCGAGCGAAGATCGATCTTTGAGAAGTGCTTAGCTCCTTGAAGTTGATCAAATAAGTCATCAATTCTAGGGAGAGGATATCGGTTCTTCACGGTGAGCTTGTTCAATTCCCGGTAATCAATACACATTCTGAAGGATCCGTCTTTCTTTTTAACGAAGAGAACAGGAGCACCCCAAGGAGATTGACTAGGGCGAATGAAACCCTTCTCTTGGAGTTCCTTGAGTTGAGTTTGTAGCTCCTGCATTTCGGTTAGAGCTAGTCTATAAGGAGCTTTTGCTACGGGCGCGGCTTCAGGAATAAGACTAATACGAAAATCAAGCGCACGAGTTGGAGGTAATCCCGGTAAGTCATCCGGAAAAACATCGGGGAATTCACAAACAATAGGAACGGTCTTCAATTCTACCCTTGTGGTGGTAGCACTAAAGACTTTAGAATTTGGGGAATCGGAGATTTCGCCTTGAACCCTAAGAATTTTACCGTTGGCCAAAGGTATCTTAACAACTCTCTCTCCACAATCAATCGTCGCATTAACCGCCGCTAACCAATCCATACCCACTATAATATCAAAGCTACCAATGTCTAAAGGCATAAGATCGATGAAGAAGTCGACGTCCTCTAAAGTCAAGACACAATCACGGAGTATTTGGCTAATTCTAGTTAGTGACCCATTTACCATTTCAATGTCAAGCACATAGTTTAGAGCACACGGATGCACATCAATCAAAGGAACAAAGTTAGAAGACACGAGGCTAAAATCGGCCCCGGAATCAAATAGTACGGTTGCATAGAGACCATTAAGGAGGAAAGTACCTGCTACAACGTTGGGATCATTGCGGGCTTCATTTACATTGGCCGCAAAGGCTCGGCCGCGTGGTTGTACTTGGTGGCCTTGTTGCCCCCGGTTTTGATTAGGCCCAACCATTTGGAGTTGATTGGGGTGGACGGCTACTTGGACTTGTTGTCCCACCCATCGAGGACAATCATTACGATAGTGGTCACGGCTACCACATTCAAAACACTCGCCCCTTCTTTGGTTACCTTGAGGAGGAACGGCCCGAATAGGAGCCGCATTCATTGGGCCCGTTCTTGGAGCCCTACAGTTCTTGGAGGCGTGCCCAACTTGGTGGCAATTGTAGCATGCACCACATGGAGTGGTGGCGGGATGGTGCCTGTTGCACCTCCCACAGAAAGGATGAGGCCCGGTATAAGGCCTCCTAGCCGGTTCTACCGCCGCCATTATTCTACCCCTGTTAGCATTCTTGGGGTCAAACCTCCCCATTTTCCTTACCCCGCTCGACTCCCCCACTTCCTTCCTCTTGTTTGATGAGGATTTGCTCAAAACACCACTCCTTAATAAATCTTCAGTCACACTCCCGGCTTGGTTGACCGCATTAGCCAAGGAAGTAGGCATGTTTGAGTTAACATAAGATCGGACTTGAGGGTTCAAGCCCAACACAAATTTTTGGATGGCTTGTGGCTCGGTACCCACCAAGTGAGGAATGAGAGTAGACAACTCTTGGAATCGTCTCACATAGCCCTTGTAATCGGCTCCTTCCATATTGAGGTTTGCAAATTCTATGGTTAAATTCTGTAGCTCGTACGGAGGACAAAACTTGGCTTTCACTTTGTCTTTGAAGTCAATCCACTCCAAATTCTGAGTCCGCCCTAGAGTTATTTCCTGGTTCCACCAACTCAAGGCGTCATGTCTAAACATGCCGGATGCATAGGAAATCCGGTCTTCGTAGGTGCAATGGCTCCTTTCTATCACCGCCTCTATTGCCTCGAACCACCTTATACATTCCGTGGGACCACCCTTCCCATCAAACTCCGGTGCCCCACAACTTTTAAAATCCTTAAATATACACCCTTGGCGGTATCCGCCATACTGATTATTCATGGGCATACCGATACCACATACTCATTTCATAACATTATGCTAAGGCAACAGTGTTAAAATCGTAAGGGGTTTACATATCATATCATCACGTTGCATTTATTGCCATATTTTATCATTAAATTAAGTACTCATGTTCCTTTCATCATGTAATTAAACAACTAACACGAATGATTCAAAGTATAATCCGAATTCGATATGCTCTCTAGTTATCAACCGGGTATGTATACAAGGTGTACCAACGGCTAACCTTCCACCCAATCAACTTCCATTAAGCATATCGGTTCCTTATTATACTTTAAGCCACACATGCGCAATCCACGATGTCATGAACTTGCTATAGTATCGGGTAACCATAAAAGAGTTGATCGGGTTCTTTTAGGGTTGCCACAATATTATACTAAGTTAATGGCATCCCTTCATTTTGCCCTAAATCATCACATTAGTTCCAACAATTAGCAATAACAAATCATAGTAACCATATTCATCACGTTGCATTTATTGCCATATTTTATCATTAAATTAAGTACTCATGTTCCTTTCATCATGTAATTAAACAACTAACACGAATGATTCAAAGTATAATCCGAATTCGATATGCTCTCTAGTTATCAACCGGGTATGTATACAAGGTGTACCAACGGCTAACCTTCCACCCAATCAACTTCCATTAAGCATATCGGTTCCTTATTATACTTTAAGCCACACATGCGCAATCCACGATGTCATGAACTTGCTATAGTATCGGGTAACCATAAAAGAGTTGATCGGGTTCTTTTAGGGTTGCCACAATATTATACTAAGTTAATGGCATCCCTTCATTTTGCCCTAAATCATCACATTAGTTCCAACAATTAGCAACAACAAATCATAGTAACCATATTCATCACGTTGAATTCAAGCTGTCACACAAATGGTCTTAACTACGAACTCACACGGGGATTCACAAAATTCATATTGCACACGAATTTCCTAACCATGCATGCTATATGAAGAGTTTTAACTTAAGCCGTAGTCTAGGTCAAACCGCCTAATTCTCTACGACCACGCATGGGCCACCATTCTGTAACACCCCAAGCCGGAGCTCGAAATGTCACGGAAATCATACAGCACCCGGTGGAATTACAATAGAACAAACTAAATGCAATTAACGATTCGGTGAATCCAAAACATAGCAAAACAAATAGCAAAATACAACGGGAGCAAATATCCATCAATGTTCACATAACCCATCCAAAGATGGCAAACGATCCTAAGTATAATGCAAAAGGAGGGTCAATGAATCCTTGATCCATGAGGTCCAAGTCCGGGTTAGACAGCAAGCAAGCAACTAAACACCACGTCCGGGGAGCACCTGATTACCTGAAAAGTGTACTAAGCATAGTCAACACAAGGTTGGTGAGTTCGTAGTAATGGTTCGTAGCGAACCAACATCAATAATCACAATATAGGAATAGAGGCTAGACATGACTTACAGCGAGCCTCTAAGTAACACAATATCGTCCAACAACAAGATTACACAAAAGAAATGAGAGTGTAATGAGGATGCACAAATGATGTATGTATCAATGCAAATGCCGAATGAATGAATAAGCAAATATGCCTATCCCAAGCGTGACCTTCAATCACGTATGCAACGATACCCCTCTGCCATCGCCATGGACAGGGCTGTATCTCAAAAACATCGAGATATATATGTCTATATACTCGGGGTCAGGTCTACATCCAAAATGGGTGCATACATCTATGCACCAGGATGCCGACAATCCCCTGCCGAGGGTCCAACAATAATGTATGCAATGCTTACAAACGAATGTAAATGCATACTTCATAAACCAACAACCAATATACGATAACCTGTGCCAACAATCAATATTACTCAAACATAACCCAGAAATCAATGTATGATAACCAAAAGCCAACGAACAATAATCAACCAAACATGAGCCACTAATCACAATATAAACCAACTATATGTACATATACTTCAGAGGATTCTACTTTCTTCAAGTCCCAGATGCTTATGTATAGGGTCACCCGCAGCCTTCCCACCACATCTAAAACCCAAAGGAAGCATAACCGACTTCCATGTATGTACGTCTATCCTAATATATAAGTAATACTTAACGAAAACACAACCCAAGTCAATCAAACGAAAAGATACGTCTCATCAATCCAACAATCAAGTCAAACCAACAATGCATCAATAAATACAAGTAAACACGCCAGGTTTACACTTTTCAGCCCGAATCCCAAGCGGGTAGGGAGATACGAAACTCACCTCGATTGGTTATGAAAGCTAAGATCGATATAAAGTTAGGTTATCTCCGAACGAAGTTCACCTCGCGTCCAACACCTAATCATGGATCATATACATTCTCATCAACACACATAAACACAATACGAAATTATTGAATAACGGCAAAACCCTAATTAGGGTTCCAAAGTGCTTTCCGACGTTAAATGACTTCTCCGACTCTTAAACGGTGTTATATAAGATAAGAAGTGAATTAGATTAAGACTCGGCGCGTAAAACGGCCTAGAAGGTCAAACTAGGTCAAACAATGAACATTCCAGAAAACAACGGCCGTAACTTACGGCCAACAGGGGCGTAAGTTACGGTGGTCAAAATACAACGGGCGTAAGGTACGGTCACGAAGGGGCGTAAGCTACGCTGGGCAAACTTGACTGGGCGTAAGGTACGGTAGTAGGGGCGTAACCTACGGTCCTCTAGAAAGTTCACTTTTGGCGTCTGGAGTGGCGTAAACAGAGGGATTTTTGGCGTAAGGTAAATCCTAGGCGTAAGCTACGGCCAACCTAGGCGTAACTTACGGCCAACAAAATAGACCTGGCGTAACCTACGCCTGGGAGGGGCGTAAGTTACGCCCAACACTGGGCAAGCCTAAGAACAGCAGCACCAGCAGCTGCAAGTCCGACCCAAAAACCCCCAAAAACAACCCAAAACGATTTGTAAGCGTTTGCAACATAATTTGAAGCATCAATAAGCATTGCTACACATAACCACACTTAACCCATACCATAAATCCGCCCATTAACATCAAAATCATGCCGAATCGTCCCAACCCTAAATAAAACCCTAATTACCCAAAATCGCCATTCGACTCGATTCAAGACTTGCAACTGCACCAAATTAACTAGAAACAAGTAAATGAACATAAATAGAAGTAAATGGGATGATTTAGACTTACCAAAACTCTTTCTAGCGCTCAAATCCGAATTTAGGTCAAAATGGGTGAAATGTTAGAACTTGGCCTTTGATTCTTCAAAGATGGCGACAATGAGAAGATGATGATTACGGTTCTTGTATTATAGCAATTCCAAAACACAATTTAGATGGAAGAAAATGAAAACTAGATGGAGGGTTTCTTTTACTAGAGAGAATAGAAGAGAAAGAGAGAAAGATGAGAAATGAGAAAAGGATAAGGGGAATGGGTCTTGGGGAGGGGCTGGTGGGTCATGGACTACCCACGGGCCGACCCGTTTCCCTTCTCAACCACAATACCATTAGATGCACAATTACATACCGACTACACATACGACGACCCGACTAGCATGCCACATAGTCATAAAATCACAAAACGACCCAATTAATTCATTAACTTAAATTGTTAGTCATATTACACGAAAAGTCAACGGGTCAAAATTCACGGATGTTACATACCAATAACCATATCATTACATATGCATGTTAGTCTCAATCACAAGTCCATCAATCATCAAACCATTCAAACCAACCAAAACTATACGTACATACACTTAGGAGGATTCTACTTTCAACGAGTCCTAGATGCTTATATATAAGGTCACCCGCAGCCTTCCCACCACATCTAAATAAAACCCTAATTACCCAAAATCGCCATTCGACTCGATTCAAGACTTGCAACTGCACCAAATTAACTAGAAACAAGTAAATGAACATAAATAGAAGTAAATGGGATGATTTAGACTTACCAAAACTCTTTCTAGCGCTCAAATCCGAATTTAGGTCAAAATGGGTGAAATGTTAGAACTTGGCCTTTGATTCTTCAAAGATGGCGACAATGAGAAGATGATGATTACGGTTCTTGTATTATAGCAATTCCAAAACACAATTTAGATGGAAGAAAATGAAAACTAGATGGAGGGTTTCTTTTACTAGAGAGAATAGAAGAGAAAGAGAGAAAGATGAGAAATGAGAAAAGGATAAGGGGAATGGGTCTTGGGGAGGGGCTGGTGGGTCATGGACTACCCACGGGCCGACCCGTTTCCCTTCTCAACCACAATACCATTAGATGCACAATTACATACCGACTACACATACGACGACCCGACTAGCATGCCACATAGTCATAAAATCACAAAACGACCCAATTAATTCATTAACTTAAATTGTTAGTCATATTACACGAAAAGTCAACGGGTCAAAATTCACGGATGTTACATCACCAATAACCATATCATTACATATGCATGTTAGTCTCAATCACAAGTCCATCAATCATCAAACCATTCAAACCAACCAAAACTATACGTACATACACTTAGGAGGATTCTACTTTCAACGAGTCCTAGATGCTTATATATAAGGTCACCCGCAGCCTTCCCACCACATCTAAAACCCTTTGAAGGCATAATCGACTTCCATGTATGCACTACTAACCTAATTAAATCACAATATCACAATCGTATGCGTAAACCATCAAACAATCAATCACAACCATCCATCAATCAAACAATCAAACACATCCATAAATCAATCAAAACATTCAATCAAACAATCAACCAAGTAGTGTACACTTTTCAGCCCGAATCTCAAGCGAGTAGGGAGCTACGGAACTCACCTTGATCGGCAATGAGAAGTTAAGTTGGGTATACGTCGAGTTAAAGTCGTTCAACGTTCACTTCACGTCCACCACCTATAATTATAATTCACATATTTATTAATATGTATATATATTTATACACGTCATTATATCGCGTCAAACCCTAATTTATGTTTTAATTTGTGACTTATGACTTTTGAAAGGTTTCCGGGACTCGACCACATTATTAAAGAGGTTGAGAATTAGTTTATAATAATTTCAGGTTGTTCAAAGTTGTCTTGTTTCCCAAAACCTTTATTATGTTTATTAAACGCATTATTATATAACAATTCGTTCATCCTCAAATTTTTGCTTGAGTTCTAGGAATGACCCTCGGCTTTGAACAATGTTTGTGACACGTACAAGACACCAAAGAAGTCGAGAAAGAGTCCATAAGACTGCCCGATGCGTTCCTAGAAAGGTGGAAACAAGGCTGGCAACGAGTGCAGCAAAATGACAAAAGGAGGTCGGCGTAAGCTACGGTGGTAACCACAGTAACTTACGGCGGTTCATTCACAAATTGCGTAACCTACGGTCATGCCACCGTAAGCTACGGTGGCCTGGGAGTGGTCTTTTTGGCGTCTGGTGCAAGCATTTCTAACGTAAACAGAAGAATTCCAGCGTAAGGTCAAATCGAACAATAGGAGCCACCGTAAGGTACGCTACCCCTGGCGTACCAGACGCCCCTTGATCACTCTCCAGCGTAAGCTACGTTGAATCTAGCGTACCAGATGTCCCTTCAGCCCATGCCCAGCGTAAGCTACGCTCAAGAGGGGCGTACCTTACGCCGGCTTCTGGGCAGACTCAAGAACAGCAGCAGCAGCAGTTTATGAAGAAGAAACGACCCAAAACCCTGATATTTTCATACCTTAAAACCCTAATTCGTTCTGATAAGCTAATAAACCCGTTTTTGAAGCAAGATTAGTCGTTACCAACTCTAAATACACCAAACCCACTTCGAAATTACATCTCAAACATTCAAAGATCAAATAAAAATTGGTTTGACCCATTTTAGCTCAAGAAACCCCAATGATCCAAATTTCACTTTTAAAAAGCCTTTTGACCGAAAACCCATCTTTTAATGACCTAGAACAACTTCATAAACATGAGATAAAGAAGTTGAGTTAGAATTCTACCTTTGCAAACCACCACAAATGCCAAATCCGAAAATTAAGCTTCAAATGAGAATTACTTCGACTATGCAACCCGAATTTTTGATATGAAGAACTAAAGATGATAAAGATGATGATTCTTGCATGAATTTTACATAAACAACATTAAATGATAAGGTAATTTAGTGAGAGAGAGATTGGTATGTGTGCATTTACTAGTGAGAGAGAAAGAGATGGAGAAATGGATGGTGAATTGAATGGATAAGGTGGGGTGGGTTGGATAGGGTTGGGAGAATTTGGTTGGGTCATGGGTTTAGCCCATGGGTTGACCCGTTTCTATTTACAAGTTAATTCACATATCGTCTTACATCGAGTCACAACATAAGTCATATAGCCGACCCGTCTAGCATATCATATAGTCATTTAATCCCAAAATAAGCTCAATTATATCATTAATTAAGATCGTTAAATCAATTTACATAATTAGTCAAACGGTCAAATATCGCGGATGTTATAAATATCTTAAGGGATGTTAAGTGAAAATGTTACTCCCTTCGTCCCATTAAACTTGTCCACTTTTAAATTTTCAAAGTCAAACTTTACGAATTTTGACCATAAATATTTTTGTTTGTGTTATATAATATTTGATGAAAGTTATATGAATTGATTGTGTTTTAAATGTGTGTTTCATTGGTATAACTTTCATCAACTATTATATAACACAACTAAAAATATATATGGTCAAAGTTCGTAGAGTTTGACTTTGAAAATTCAAAAGTGGACAAGTTTAGTGGGACGGAGGGAGTATATATTATAATGTCATTCAATATAAATTATATATATACTAATATATATATATATATATATATGGACAATCAAATAAGAACAGCCTTAAAATAAGAACACGGTGAGAACACTTAAAAACTACATTTTGATGCATTAAAAGTCCATAAAACTAACATAGTGTATAACTAATTATCATTATTTAAGTGTTTAACAACACATTGGTCTGTCAAAATCAAGAAAATCATGTTTTTTGTTTTGTGCATCCATCTTGGATGCATATTCATCAAAATGATGCATCCAACAAAAAACGTGATTTTTTAGATTTTGACGGATCAATGTGTTGTTAAACACTTAAATAATGATAATTAGTTATGCACTATGTTAGTTTTATGGACTTTTAATGCATCAAAATGATGTTTTTAAGTGTTCTCACCGTTCTTATTTTAAGAGTGTTCTTACCGGAGTGTTACCATATATATATATATATATATTAAATTATATCAATATATTGTTGGTATACACGAGTGTTGTATATATATATATGGGAAAAGTGAATATGAGGTTGTCCCCATCTATGTTTAGATGGGGAACCCCTCACAACCTAATATTTTAATCATAAAAAACATGGGGGCTACATTATTAATTCATTTTTATATAGGGTAAGGTTCATGTGAAAACTATTCAAATATTCTTAGATCCAGATTTACTGGACTCGCTCCAGACTTAAAGACTGGAAAGTCTCTGAAGACTTGTCCAGAAATAATATTTACTGGACCCACTCCAGACTTGCTGACTGGAGCGACACTGAAGATTTGTTCAGAAATAATGGAAGACTAGTGAGCAAAATACTTGTATAGGAAAATCTGGAATCCTCCAGATTAGCTCACTGGACTTCACCCCAGTCCAGATCTATTCTACTGAAGACATTCTCACTGAAGTCAAAGACTGAAGTTAGAATAAAGAAGACTGACAAATGGCAGAGTCCACTGGAAGTCTTACCAGATCTACGACTGGAGGAATTGTCAGTGTTCTAGACCTTACAAGTCTGAACACTGATTACGAGGTATTGACTTTTTGCCTTTACACACTTTTCAAAAGACATTCCACTTGTCTTTACCAAAAGTACATACGTGTGTAAAGGTGGTTGGTTAAAAGAATAAAGTCATATTGATGTGACTTTATCCTTGTACTTTAACCAATGCATTTAATAACCTTGTCGGTTCATTAAATGAATGCAACCATATTTGTACGGCACAAATTCACTGGTGAATTTGTTTGCCTATAAATACAAAGTCATTTCCTTGTTAAAATTACTTTTAGCAATTAAGGTGAATTTGTCTAAATACTCTCGATCATAACAGGGATACTTCACAACTTTAAGTATCTCGATCAAAAGAGTTATTTGGCAAATATAGATCATTTGTAATTCATAGGTTGTTAGGATACTTACATATTTGTATTATCTTGATTTCGCACAACCTTGTATTTTATTTAACATCATAAATAAAATACACTTGAAAATATTACATTGTGTTCCACCTTTACTTTATTGCTTTTAGTCTTGTATTACTTTGCTTATATACTTGCATTTATATTCAAGTAATACTAGTCCAATCTAGTGCTTATTAGACTTGTTGTATTTTACACTTTGGGTTAAACCATCTAGAGAGTTTGGGACTCACAATTGGTATCAGAGCAGAAGGCTAAACAAACTTGCCTAGATCTGCTTCTTTGATGGCCACCCCAGAAAATACACAAGGAGGTTTTAATCATGGTCCTGATCCTAATATTAATGATCAAAATAATGAACCACCACTTGTTAATAACACTAATCCACCACCTCCTCCTCCTACTCCTGCTTCTCCACATGTGCATGTGCACTACTCAAACAATCCTGTTCCTAAATTCAGTGGGAATAGTGATGAATTTGGTACGTGGAAGGCTAGGATGATATTGCATATAACTGGTATTGAGAGAAACATGATGAAAATCTTAAATGAAGGACCTTATGTCCCCACATCACCTCTCAATGCTCTTCTTGACCCAACTGGATCTAGAAGAGGCAGGGAAAAGAGGGAGGAACATTGGTCTGAAGAGGAGAGGAGATTGGTAAATCTAGATACCCTTCTCAAAAACATGATCCTCGGGGCTGTTCCAGAAACCCTAATTCCCACACTAGTTCTTTTTCCCAGTGCGAAAACCATGTTGGATGAACTGGTGAACCAGTATGAAGAAGGAGATGACACCATTGTCACCAGAAAAGTCTCCTTAAACAAGAGGTATGAGTCATTTTTTGCTCAGCCCAATGAGTCTCTCACTGGTACTTACACCAGATTTATGAGTATCATTAACCAGTTGAGAGGACTGGGGGTTGAGAAAGACAAGGATATACTTCTGGAGAAATTTTGTGATATTTTACCCACCAAATGGTCTCACATGATCCTGGTCTTACGACAAGGTAAAACTATGCACACTCACACTCTGTCAACTCTATATGGAGCTTTCAGATACACTGAGGAAAATCAAGCTCAGAGAGTTGTGGCAGAACAAGATGCCTATAACCATGCCTCCAATAGTTCCAGTGTGGTTAGTCATACTGAACCACAAGGTTCAGCACTAATATCTTCTGAGAATGTATTTTCTATGAAGAAGATGGTGTCTGAATTCATGGAATCTGGAGAATCTAGTCTTATCTCTCCAGACTGTGATGAATCTGAAGATGATGACCTGGTTGCAATGATTGCTAAAACGTTTAACCGTTTCAAAGCAAGAGCAAATAGGCCATCTGGACAATTTGTATCCAGTTCTTCTACTGATAAGACCAATCTGACATGCTTTAAGTGTGGCAGAAAAGGTCATTTCATGAAAGATTGCAAGTCCAGTCAGTTTGTATCCCAGCCTGGTCCATTTACTTCAAATAAAAAGCCTGATGATAGCTATAAATCTAAATACAAAAAGCTTAAGGCTCAAATTGCTCTCATGACACAACAAATGGAAAATAATAATAAGTGCATGATTGCAACAACTGAAGAGAAATGGGTTCCTTCTGATGATTCATCTGTTGATGAAGAAGAAGAAAGAGATTGTTGTTACATGGCTCTGGCAGACGAGGAGCATCTGGTGAAGGAAGATGTCACATCTGGAAGATGGGTGGACATTGTTATCAAAAAGGTTAGTAATTATGATACTGAAACTGACCATGAATTAAAACTGGACATTGCTGAAGCTCTTAATTCTGATTTAATATTTGTTGAAACTGTTAGATCTGACTGTGTAAATGGTTTAGAAACAGATTTTTCTGAAATTACAGTTTTAAAATCAAAATTAAAGGAACTTCAAGACATTGAACTGGCATTTCAAGCCCAAGTTCTGGTAACTGAACAACTGATTCAAGAAAAACAAGATCTTGAAGTCATTTTAGAGAAAGAAAAACTGGTGATTAAATCATGGCTTGAAACCAGAAAGCCATATGATGCTGGAGTAAATCAATTTCCCACTAAAAAACGAGCTTATTTAGATGGAAATACTCATGTTGCATCATTAATACCAGTAATTGATCGGTTACCAGAGGGATTCAGGCCCATTACCAGTTATGATGAGCCTGTAACTCCCAAGGCCAATATTTTCCCAGTTCAATCCCCAGAGGTTAAGACTGGAGCATTCCAGATGACTGCTCCAGTTAAAAAGGTCAATTGGAATAAACCTTTGCCTCAGACTGCTTCTAAAGAACCCCAGGTTCAAAAGAAGAAGACCAGTTCCCTACCTAAGCCTCGAGCCCAGTCAACTGGAAAGGCTCAGGTGTCATCTGATGAAAATATTTTGTCAAGGTTAGAGAGCCAGTTTCAATACTGACTCGTCAATTTCAAAGTTTTAATGCAAGATTAAACATTATTGAGGGTACTTCATCTGGCCCTAAACAAAATACCAAACCTTTTTCCAAGAAAGATAAATATATTTCTCCAGTTGAGAAAAAGAAAAAGGTTTCAAAACTATCAACCCCAGTAGTCTTTTCAACTAAGACTACTGTTGAAGAAAGTGAACTCAACCAGATACCCCAGGGACCTATAAGAGAGGGTCCAGTGAACCCATCAGTCGATGGGTTCCTAAATCTAACTGATATATCTGGTGGATGTGCAGGGCGATCGAAAGAAATATATCTGGTATCTTGACAGTGCAGCTGGCAGGACAATGACCGGATGTAAGACCCTGCTGGAGGAGTTCGTAATTTCTGACGGACCCTCCATTACTTTTGGAAATGATGGTTGTGGAAAAACTGAGGGGTATGGTGTTCTGAACAATGGACAAGTCAAATTCAGATGAGTTGCATTTGTGAATGGTTTGAAATATAACCTGATCAGTGTCAGTCAACTGTGTGATGATGGCTATCAAGTTCTATTCAATATTGCTCAGGGCATTGTATTCAACAAGGACTGGAAGGTAGTATTGATTGCTCCCAGAAGAGGAAATGTGTACGTGATGGATATGGAAAGCTCTCCTTCAGAGCAGTGTTTCTATACTCAAGCTGATGAAGACACAAACTGGTTATGGCACAAAAGGTTATCCCATTTAAATTTCAAAAATATTAATAAGTTGTCTAGAAAACAACTGGCAGATGGGATACCTTCAGTTTCCTTCAAAAAGGAAAGGCCATGTCCAGGATGTGAGATGGGTAAGCAGAAATGTACCAGTTTCAAGACCAGACAAAATTTCAGCATATCTGAACCTCTTCATATGCTTCATATGGACCTCTTTGGTCCAGTGAATGTTCAGACTCGTGCTGGTAAAAGATACACCCTGGTGATCGTAGATGAATTCTCCAGATATTGTTGGGTGATCTTTCTCAGGTCTAAAAGTGAAGCTGCTGCTGAAATCATCAGTCTTATCAAGCAAATTGAGCTCAAGTATAGTCGAAAGGTGTGTCAGTTAAGAAGTGACAATGGAACAGAATTCCAGAATGCAACTCTGGAGTCATTCTGTACTGACACTGGCATCTCCCAGAATTTCTCATCAGCCCGCTCTCCAGAACAGAATAGAGTGGTGGAAAGGAAGAATCGAACGCTGATAGAAGCTGCCAGGAGTATGCTTGCTGAATCTGGACTGTCTACCAGTTTCTGGGCTGAAGCAATTGCAACTGCTTGCCACACCCAGAATCGATCAGTGTATGTGAAGCGACACAAAAAGATAGCCTATGAAGTCTTAAGAAATAGAAAACCAAATATTGGTTATTTTCCACGTTTTTGGATGTCCAGTTTACATCCTGAACGACTCCAGTCAGTTAGGCAAATTTGATGCCAAAGCTGATGAAGGATATTTCTTAGGATATTCAGCCATTCGCAAGGCCTTCAGAGTCTATAACAAGCGACTGGAGAAGGTCCATGAGTCAATACATGTCACATTTGATGAATCAAATGCTGCAATCAATAAAAAGCCAACCCTTGATACTCCCCCAGTAACTCTAATTGTCTTCTGTGAATCTGATCCTATCAACTACAATAAAGATTCGAAAGACAAAGTTTCCAGTCATCCTGATCTGGAACCTGTTAAGAAACTCTCCAGTAGTACTCCATTCTATCCTTCAATTATTTTCAAGCTACCCTCTGAAATTATTATTGGATCAGATGTTCGTACTACTCCCCCAGTATCAGTCCCAGTTGAAACTGAACCAGTACTTCAAGAAATGCCTTCAATTGAAGAATTTCATGATGCAAATCGTGATTTAAATGACTCAGATGAAGATGTTGAAGTAGTCTGGCAAGATCCTCCTCCAGAAGCAATACCAGAGGAGACTCAACTGAATTCTTGCACTGATATTGTTGTCAGTAACAATCCTGGTCAATACTCTAGATGGACAAAAGCTCATCCTATCGATCAGATCATAGGTGACTCCAGTCGAGGGGTTCTGACCAGAAGAGCCTCCAGTAATCAATGCTTATATGTTAGTTTCTTATCACTGATAGAACCAAAGAAGATTGACGAGGCTATGGAATATCCAAGCTGGGTGATAGCTATGCAAGAAGAGCTTCACCAGTTTGAAAGGAACAAGGTTTGGTACCTGGTTCCTTTCCCAGTTGGAAAGAAAGAACCAATTGGAACCAAATGGGTCTTCAGGAACAAGGTAGATGAAGATGGCCACGTAATCAGAAATAAGGCCAGACTGGTAGCACAAGGCTACTGCCAGTCAGATGTCGATTTTGATGAATCATTTGCTCTAGTGGCTAGACTTGAAGCGATCAGAATATTCTTAGCATTCGCTGCTCATCATCAATTCAAGGTCTACCAGATGGACGTTAAAAGTGCATTCTTGAATGGAAAACTTGAAGAAGAAGTTTATGTCAGACAACCACCAGGTTTTGTTGACGAAAAGCATCCACACTGGGTATATCGTCTGGACAAAGCTCTTTATGGTCTCAGACAAGCCCCACGTGCCTAGTATGACACTCTGACTAAACATTTATTGAAAAATGGCTTCAAAAGAGGTGCAATTGACAATACCTTATTTATTCTTCATGAAAAAGGTAATCTGTTGATGGTACAAATTTATGTTGATGATATTATTTTTGGATCTACTGATGATAAAATGTGCAAGAAATTTTCGAAAATAATGTCGACTGAATATGAAATGAGTTTAATGGGTGAATTAACATATTTTCTTGGACTCCAGATTAAACAGACCAGAGATGGTATTTTTATTAATCAGGAAAAATATGTTAGAGATCTTTTAAAGAAATATGATATGAACTCTTCACCATCTAAACCCACTCCAATTTCTGCACCATTAACACTGGACTCAAATCCAGATGGTAAACCAGTGAACACCACTGTCTATAGAGGCATGGTTGGTTCACTGATGTATTTAACTGCCAGTAGACCAGATATTATGTTCTCAACATGTTTATGTGCCAGATATCAGTCTAATCCAAAAGAATCTCATATGCTTGCTGTAAAGCGCATACTGAAATACCTTAAGGATGTCCCCAGTTTGGGTCTTTGGTATCCCAAAGGCTCAGGCATGGATCTAATGGGTTATTCAGATTCAGATCATGCAGGTTGTAAGATAGACAGGAAATCCACTACTGGTGGATGTCATTTTCTTGGTGGCAAACTGGTCAGCTGGACCAGTAAGAAGCAAACTTCAGTTTCATTGTCCACTGCTGAAGCTGAATACGTGTCTGCAGCCAGTTGTTGTGCTCAGATACTCTGGATGAAGAACCAGTTTCTTGATTATGGTATTAAGTATTCAAAGACCCCAATCTTTTGTGATAATACCAGTGCCATTGCTATCTCGAACAATCCAGTCATGCACTCAAAGACGAAGCACATTGATCTCAGGTATCACTTCATTCGTGATAATATTGTGAAAGGCAACATTGAACTCCATTTTATTCCCACTGACAAACAACTCGCTGACATTTTTACTAAACCACTGGATGTTAAAACTTTTGAATATCTTGTTGGTGAGTTGGGAATGTTAAACCCTTAAATCTGGAACCTTGGTATTGAACGCCTTTGTGTACTACTGGGGATCCTTGATTTAACAGATTTATAAATCTATAACTGCTTAGATATTGAACGCCTTTGTGTACTATCTTTGCATTAATAGATTTCTGGATCAACATTCCAGGGGGAAGACTGAAAGATATATTTTTGTCCTTAAAAATGTTTTATTTTCAAGGGGAATTTATTAATTTATTTTCTCACTGGACAAATTTTCTGAAAAATATCACTGGTACCTTGTAAATGTGTCCCTCTCACTGGTAATTAGATAGGTTGAAGTGCATGTTTGAGGTGACTTTTGTCTCCTTGTAAATGTGTCCCTCTAATTTGTCTGTATTAGTTGAAGTGCATGTTTGAGGTGACTTTTGTCTCCTTGTAAATGTGTCCCTCTAATTTGTCTGTATTAGTTGACGTGCATGTTTGAGGTGACTTTTGTCACCTTGTAAATGTGTCCCTCTCACTGGTAATTAGATAGGTTGAAGTGCATGTTTGAGGTGACTTTTGTCTCCTTGTAAATGTGTCCCTCTAATTTGTCTGTATTAGTTGACGTGCATGTTTGAGGTTACTTTTGTCTCCTTGTAAATGTGTCCCTCTAA
This sequence comes from Erigeron breviscapus, assembly GCA_034093135.1. NCBI lineage: Eukaryota > Viridiplantae > Streptophyta > Magnoliopsida > Asterales > Asteraceae > Erigeron > Erigeron breviscapus. Next base: position 3,897,486 of record CM067172.1, on the reverse strand, counting down.
TTTGTCTGTATTAGTTGACGTGCATGTTTGAGGTGACTTTTGTCTCCTTGTAAATGTGTCCCTCTAATTTGTCTGTATTAGTTGACGTGCATGTTTGAGGTGACTTTTGTCTCCTTGTAAATGTGTCCTCTCTAATTTGTCTGTATTAGTTGACGTGCATGTTTGAGGTGACTTTTGTCTCCTTGTAAATGTGTCCCTCTAATTTGTCTGTATTAGTTGACGTGCATGTTTGAGGTGACTTTTGTCTCCTTGTAAATGTGTCCCTCTAATTTGTCTGTATTAGTTGACGTGCATGTTTGAGGTGACTTTTGTCTCCTTGTAAATGTGTCCCTCTAATTTGTCTGTATTAGTTGACGTGCATGTTTGAGGTGACTTTTGTCTCCTTGTAAATGTGTCCCTCTAATTTGTCTGTATTAGTTGACGTGCATGTTTGAGGTGACTTTTGTCTCCTTGTAAATGTGTCCCTCTAATTTGTCTGTATTAGTTGACGTGCATGTTTGAGGTGACTTTTGTCTCCTTGTAAATGTGTCCCTCTAATTTGTCTGTATTAGTTGACGTGCATGTTTGAGGTGACTTTTGTCTCCTTGTAAATGTGTCCCTCTAATTTGTCTGTATTAGTTGACGTGCATGTTTGAGGTGACTTTTGTCTCCTTGTAAATGTGTCCCTCTAATTTGTCTGTATTAGTTGACGTGCATGTTTGAGGTGACTTTTGTCTCCTTGTAAATGTGTCCCTCTAATTTGTCTGTATTAGTTGACGTGCATGTTTGAGGTGACTTTTGTCTCCTTGTAAATGTGTCCCTCTCACTGGTAATTAGATAGGTTGAAGTGCATGTTTGAGGTGACTTTTGTCTCCTTGTAAATGTGTCCCTCTCACTGGTAATTAGATAGGTTGAAGTGCATGTTTGAGGTGACTTTTGTCTCCTTGTAAATGTGTCCCTCTCACTGGTAATTAGATAGGTTGAAGTGCATGTTTGAGGTGACTTTTGTCTCCTTGTAAATGTGTCCCTCTCACTGGTAATTAGATAGGTTGAAGTGCATGTTTGAGGTGACTTTTGTCTCCTTGTAAATGTGTCCCTCTAATTTGTCTGTATTAGTTGACGTGCATGTTTGAGGTTACCAGTCTCTTTAAATGTGTCCCTCTCACTGGTAATTAGAAGGTTGAAGTGCATGTGGTGTTACTAATAGCATCAAATCAGTAATAAAAGAAATCCATAAGATTGCCCAACATAAAGCAACCATAACATAGTCATTACAATAGTTCCATAAAGGAAATCATTAACATTAGGTCTATGCGAAGTTATTGGGTAAACTAAAGCCATCTTGATCATCTACCCATCTCTCGCCAAAGCTTCACACGACATCTCACTGCTTAACCTGAGGGGTGTCAACACATTTAAAGAAACAAGTGTTAGCTATAAAGCTAAGTAAGATAACACCAGGTTTAAGCAAAACATTTCATCCATTAAACACGTCACTTTACAACATTACGTCATTTGATTTAGGCATTTATATCACCACATAACGTATCCATATCACATATAAGCATAGAGTCTATGACCCTAAGTGTGCCTAATCAATTTCGTCATTTCATCTCATCTCATTAGGTTGTGACTAGGTCACCGTTAAGTTGTAACCGAAGTTACCGTTAAGGAAAGACAATGTCGATCCATGAGTAGCACGTTATGTTCATAACATTAGGTGGGTCATCAGGCCACCCGAACTACTCGCCACATATGACTTGTTGCAAGGAGCCACCCGAGCAACCATTTTAACGTACCCTCCCACATACGGGCACTACGTACTCTCCCACATACGAGCACGACGTACTCTCCCACATACGAGCACTACGTACTCTCCCACATACGAGCACGACGTACTCTCCCACATACGAGCACGACGTACTCTCCCACATACGAGCACGATTTATATGTACTCTCCCACATACGAGCACGACGTACTCTCCCACAGACGAGCACGATGTACTCTCCCACATACGAGCACTATGTACTCTCCCACATACGAGCACTATGTACTCTCCCACATACGAGCACGATGTACTCTCCCACATACGAGCACGATGTACTCTCCCACATACGAGCACGATGTACTCTCCCACAGACGAGCACGATGTACTCTCCCACATACGAGCACTATGTACTCTCCCACATACGAGCACTATGTACTCTCCCACATACGAGCACGATGTACTCTCCCACATACGAGCACGATGTACTCTCCCACAGACGAGCACTATGTACTCTCCCACATACGAGCACGACGTACTCTCCCACAGACGAGCACGATGTACTCTCCCACATACGAGCACTATGTACTCTCCCACATACGAGCACGACGTACTCTCCCACAGACGAGCACTATGTACTCTCCCACATACGAGCACGACGTACTCTCCCACAGACGAGCACTATGTACTCTCCCACATACGAGCACGACGTACTCTCCCACAGACGAGCACTATGTACTCTCCCACATACGAGCACGACGTACTCTCCCACAGACGAGCACTATGTACTCTCCCACATACGAGCACGACGTACTCTCCCACAGACGAGCACTATGTACTCTCCCACATACGAGCACTATGTACTCTCCCACATACGAGCACGATGTACTCTCCCACAGACGAGCACTATGTACTCTCCCACATACGAGCACTATGTACTCTCCCACATACGAGCACGATGTACTCTCCCACATACGAGCACGATGTACTCTCCCACATACGAGCACGATGTACTCTCCCACATACGAGCACGATGTACTCTCCCACATACGAGCACGATGTACTCTCCCACATACGAGCACGATGTACTCTCCCACATACGAGCACGATGTACTCTCCCACATACGAGCACGATGTACTCTCCCACATACGAGCACGATGTACTCTCCCACAGACGAGCACTATGTACTCTCCCACATACGAGCACGACGTACTCTCCCACAGACGAGCACTATGTACTCTCCCACATACGAGCACGACGTACTCTCCCACAGACGAGCACTATGTACTCTCCCACATACGAGCACGACGTACTCTCCCACAGACGAGCACTATGTACTCTCCCACATACGAGCACGACGTACTCTCCCACAGACGAGCACTATGTACTCTCCCACATACGAGCACGACGTACTCTCCCACAGACGAGCACTATGTACTCTCCCACATACGAGCACGACGTACTCTCCCACAGACGAGCACGATGTACTCTCCCACATACGAGCACGACGTACTCTACCACATATGAGTTATACATTACCGTTTTGGAGGTTATAGTTTACAAACCATTTTCGTTGCACCCTCAGCGTGACAAAAGTAGTGTATCTTACCTGATAGTAGTATGTGCGCGCAAACAAAAGCTAACAGTGCTTAATAGTAATCCCCGACACCTATCGTTCATTAACATATGAAATATAAGTCATTTGGGACCTTAAAAGGACTTGAAAACGAACTTAGTTTTGAATCGAACGAATTTAGCTTCAAACGAACTTGAGTACCAAATTCCCGTTGAAAACTCTTCCAAAATTTGGAAACAAAGTGAGCATCACGATCGGACACAATCGATAACGGAACACCATGTTTAGTAACCACTTCATCAATATACATCGTAGCGAAGTTTTCCATAGGGGCAGTCTCACGAACTGGGAGGAAGTGAGCACTCTTCGTTAATCGATCGACAATAACCCATATCATATCGTTGCATATCATCATCATCATATCATATCATATCGTTAAGCATATCATCATCATTATATCATATCGTTAAGCATATCATCATCATTCATATCATATCGTTAAGCATATCATCATCATTGCATATCATATCATATCGTTAAGCATATCATCATCATTGCATATCATATCATATCGTTAAGCATATCATCATCATTCATATCATATCGTTAAGCATATCATCATCATTCATATCATATCGTTCATATCATCATCATCATATCATATCATATCGTTAAGCATATCATCATCATTCATATCATATCGTTCATATCATCATCATTCATATCATATCATATCGTTAAGCATATCATCATCATTGCATATCATATCATATCGTTAAGCATATCATCATCACATCATATCATATCGTTAAGCATATCATCATCATTGCATATCATATCATATCGTTAAGCATATCATCATCATTGCATATCATATCATAACCATGTTAAGCATATCATCATCATTATATCATATCGTTAAGCATATCATCATCATTCATATCATATCGTTCATATCATCATCATCATATCATATCATATCGTTAAGCATATCATCATCATTCATATCATATCGTTAAGCATATCATCATCATTCATATCATATCGTTAGCATATCATCATCATCATATCATATCATATCGTTAAGCATATCATCATCATTCATATCATATCGTTCATATCATCATCATTCATATCATATCATATCGTTAAGCATATCATCATCATTGCATATCATATCGTTAAGCATATCATCATCATTGCATATCATATCGTTAGCATATCATCATCATTCATATCATATCGTTAAGCATATCATCATCATTCATATCATATCGTTGCATATCATCATCATTGCATATCATATCATATCGTTAAGCATATCATCATCATTGCATATCATATCATATCGTTAAGCATATCATCATCATTATATCATATCGTTAAGCATATCATCATCATTCATATCATATCGTTAAGCATATCATCATCATTGCATATCATATCATATCGTTAAGCATATCATCATCATTGCATATCATATCATATCGTTAAGCATATCATCATCATTCATATCAATCGTTCATATCATCATCATCATATCATATCATATCGTTAAGCATATCATCATCATTCATATCATATCGTTAAGCATATCATCATCATTCATATCATATCGTTAACATATCATCATCATTCATATCATATCATATCGTTAAGCATATCATCATCATTCATATCATATCGTTAACATATCATCATCATTCATATCATATCGTTAAGCATATCATCATCATTGCATATCATACTTAAGCATATCATCATCATTCATATCAAATCACGGACTTAGAATTTGACCTAACGACGTTAGTCAACATATACGTTTAAGTTTTGGGATGTTACAATTACCTCCCCCTTAAGAGGATTCCGTCCCCGGAATCACTTCAGCATCAAAAAGGTGGGGATAGGTCTCCCGCATTACGGACTCGGTCTCCCACGTCATACTTTCGCCGTGATTGTGTTTCCACTTAATGAGAACTAGATCAATAGTCTTTCGTCGTAACTTCTTTTGTTTCCTTCCCATTATAGCAACAGGTTCATCAACAATCTGCCTGTTGGGATTTATACTTACGTCCTCGAGTGGAATAACATCTGCTTCGTTTGCATAGCATTTACGTAGATAACACACATGAAATGTGTTGTGAATCGCGTGTAGTTCTGGAGGTAATTCCAGTTGAAATGCCTGTTCATTAACCTTCTTGATGATCTTAAAAGGTCCAATGAATCTAGGGCTTAACTTTCCACGTTTGCCAAATCGTAACACACCTTTCCAAGGCGACACCTTGAGTAAAACCATTTCACCTTCTTTAAAATCAAACGGCCTCCTTTTCTTATCAGCATATGACTTTTGCCTTTCACGAGCAACACGCAAGGCTTCCTTTGCAACATTAACTTTATCGGCCGTAATTTGTACTACTTCGGGTCCAGCAAATTGCTTTTCCCCGGGCTCCAACCAACAACTAGGAGTCCGACACTTTCTACCATATAACATCTCATACGGTGGCATTCCAATGCTCGCATGATAACTATTGTTATACGCAAACTCAATAAGAGGTAGGTGTTTATCCCACGAACCACCATAATCCATCACACAAGCTCTGAGCATATCTTCGAGCGTTTGAATGGTCCTTTCACTTTGCCCATCGGTCTGCGGATGATAGGCTGTGCTCAAACGAACTTGAGTACCAAATTCCCGTTGAAAACTCTTCCAAAATTTGGAAACAAAGTGAGCATCACGATCGGACACAATCGATAACGGAACACCATGTTTAGTAACCACTTCATCAATATACATCGTAGCGAAGTTTTCCATAGGGGCAGTCTCACGAACTGGGAGGAAGTGAGCACTCTTCGTTAATCGATCGGACACAATCGATAACGGAACACCATGTTTAGTAACCACTTCATCAATATACATCGTAGCGAAGTTTTCCATAGGGGCAGTCTCACGAACTGGGAGGAAGTGAGCACTCTTCGTTAATCGATCGACAATAACCCATATCATATCGTGACCACGAGGCGTCCTCGGAAGTTTGGTCACAAAATCCATCGTAATGTGATCCCATTTCCACTCAGGGATCTCAAGTTGCTGAAATTTCCCGTAAGGCTTTTGATGTTCAGCTTTCACTTTAGCACACGTCAAACATTTCTGCACATACATCATCACATCGTTCTTAATACTGGGCCACCAATAAATCGGCTTCAAATCCGCATGCATCTTTGTGGCACCAGGGTGTACAGAATACTTAGTTTTGTGAGCTTCATCCATTACTAACTCACGATTGCCTCCATAGAGAGGAACCCATATTCTACCTTTGTAAGTTCGAAGGCCACGACTATTTTCTTCCATTTCAAGTCTATTTTTCTTCTTTTTCCCAATAGACTCCGCTTTCACATTATCATCCTTTAACGCTTCGATTTGAGCTAATCGAATAGGTTCCATTAAGTTCGACTCAATCTTTGTAATCATCGCACATAATCTACTCTTCGCATATCCTTTGCGGCTTAAGGCATCAGCAACCACATTAGCTTTGCCTGGGTGATATTTAATTTCACAATCGTAATCCTTTAATAACTCCATCCACCGCCGTTGTCTAACATTCATGTCCTTCTGAGTAAACACGTACTGTAAGCTCTTATGATCCGTATAAAGGGTACACTTTGTACCATACAGATAATGTCGCCACAACTTCAGAGCAAAAACAACCGCAGCCAGCTCAAGGTCATGAGTAGGATAGTTCCGCTCATGAGGCTTCAGCTGTCGAGAGGCGTAAGCGATAACTTTGTCTCGTTGCATTAATACACACCCTAACCCCGTGATGGATGCGTCACTATAGACCACTAAATCATCGGTTCCTTCGGGTAAAGCTAGAACCGGAGCTTCACACAACTTCTTTTTCAACGTCGTGAAGGCTTTCTCTTGAGCATCGGTCCACACAAACTTCACACCTTTCTTCGTTAATTCAGTCATTGGCTTGGCAATGCGCGAGAAATCTTGAATAAAACGTCGATAATAGCCAGCCAAACCGAGAAAACTCTTAATTTCAGTAGGAGACTTAGGCTGCTCCCACTTCGACACCGCTTCTATCTTCGAAGGATCTACCTTTATACCATCAGAGGAGACGACATGGCCGAGGAAATGAACTTCCTTTAGCCAGAACTCGCACTTGGAGAACTTAGCATATAGCTTTTTCTCTCTGAGGACTTGAAGGACAGCTCTCAAATGCTCTCTATGTTCCTCTTCCGACTTTGAATACACAAGGATGTCGTCGATAAAAACAATAACGAAATGATCCAAAAAAGGTCGACAGACACGGTTCATTAAATCCATGAACTTCGCTGGAGCATTTGTCAAACCGAATGGCATGACAAGGAACTCATAGTGACCATAACGAGTTCGGAACGCTGTTTTGGCTACACTTTCTTCTTCAACCTTTAATTGATGATAGCCAGACCGTAAGTCAATCTTTGAAAAACAGGAAGCACCTTGAAGTTGATCGAACAAATCATCAATGCGAGGGAGTGGATATTTATTCTTCACCGTTCTTTTATTCAGCTCGCGATAATCGATACACATGCGCATGGATCCGTCTTTCTTCTTTACGAAAAGGATAGGAGCACCCCATGGAGAGGAACTCGGACGAATGAAACCTTTATCTAAAAGTTCCTGAATTTGAGTCATCAGCTCCTTCATCTCTGTCGGAGCTAATCGATACGGAGCTTTGGCTACCTTTCTTCTTTACGAAAAGGATAGGAGCACCCCATGGAGAGGAACTCGGACGAATGAAACCTTTATCTAAAAGTTCCTGAATTTGAGTCATCAGCTCCTTCATCTCTGTCGGAGCTAATCGATACGGAGCTTTGGCTACAGGAGTAGCACCAGGAATAAGGTCGATAGAAAACTCAACCTCACGGTCAGGAGGAAGACCTGGAAGATCTTCAGGGAAAACATCAGGAAACTCGGAAACAACCTCGACATCAGAGACTGTAGGCTTCGCGATACGAGAATCGATGACATAAGCTAGAAAATGTGACTTAGTTTGCCGTATACAACGAAGTGCTTTCATCATCGAGATCACCTTAACATTTCCCGGCTTCTTGTCACCATAAACACAGACACCTTTACCATCAGGGGTAGCGATACGAACTATTTTCTTTGCACATAAGACGACAGCATCGTTTTTAGACATCCAATCCATACCAAGTATAACATCAAAACTAGGAATGGTAGCGGGTAACAGGTTAGCAGAAAACAAACGACCCTCTATTTCTAAAGGACAATCAGAGTAACCTTCCCGAATAATAGACGTTGCACCATTAGCCACTTCTACTTCTATAGGGCACCGTAAAGGACTAGTAGTCATGTCTAACTTAGGAGCAAACAGAGTAGACACAAAAGATTTGTTCGCACCAGAATCAAATAACACATTAGCGGGTTTTGAGTTAACAATAAGGGTAGCAGTAACTACCTGATCGTCGTCTTTTGCCTCCTCGGCCGTCATCTGGAAAGCACGGGCTTTGGCTTTGGAAGCTTCCGCTTTCTTTCCCTCATCTTTCTTCATTTGGGGACAATCGGCAATACGGTGCTTTGAATCTCCACATTTATAACATCTTGCTTTATCAGTGCATTCATCAAAAGTATGACCCTGTGCTCCACACCTATTGCACCTGCGGGTCTTAGCAGAACACTGACCAGAATGAAAAGCCTTGCAGCTAGAACACCATTTTCCATCCTTGTCTGTCTTTCCCTTGTCGGAGGACGAAGATCCCTTGAACTTCTTACCAAAACGATTTGACCCACCAAACCTCCTCTTATTGCCAGACTTCTTCTCATCCTCTTTCTTTTCCACTTTCTTATCCTCGGGACAATCACAAGCTTCAAAAACCATCTCAGTATCATCAAGCCATTCCATGCAACCTACTGCATTAAGTGTTCCATTGAATTTCTGAGCTCCACACTTCTGGAAACTTTCGAACTTAAATCGAGGAGCTTGAACTACATTAGGAGGAGCCACATCAACATTAACAGGGGGAACGACAACATTATCCACTGGTGGCTCAGTGTGGTGAGATGGCACTGAGTAGTTGCCATCAGTTCCTTCAGCATTCTCAGCAAGAGCGTTGTTCAGTTGCTCTTGAGTCTGTGCTAACTGGGCTTGGAGAGTCAGCACAAGATTGTACAGTTCAGCTGCATTAGGGATTTGCTCCACCACTGCTTCGTTAACTCTAGGCGGATTGCCGGGAGGTGGAGGCATAGGACCTAATGGGCTTGGCTGATTGACTTGCTGGGGGTTTCCTCGATTTCTATTCGCATTGGCTGCAACAGCAGCAGCATTGGCAGCATTACTAGCACCGGCACCTGGATGGACAGGTGGGGTAATGCTTGCAGTAACTCCATCGCGTCGTGAGTTGCCTTGACGAGTGTTAACCATCTTTCCTCCACTGAAAGATAGAGTCGATAAGCGCAAAGATAAGGCTAAAACATACTTCGTATCGTAAACATCTCATAAGCCCTATCACACTCGCACTCGTCCCAACCCATCCTATATCATCTTACGTTAAAGCTAAGGCATCCTACAAATACCTAGCATGCACATCTTAAGTTTAAGTCCAAACCCTATGGTCAATAGGCCTTGGTTCACTTAAACTACTTCTCTGATACCAACTTGTAACACCCGTTTCGTAAAAATATGGATTTCCAAAAATTTTCGCCTAACGGCGTCAATAAAGCGGAAACAGTTTATTAAAAACCTCAACCAATGAAAACAGTTGAGAAACATAAGTGGTGTTACTAATAGCATCAAATCAGTAATAAAAGAAATCCATAAGATTGCCCAACATAAAGCAACCATAACATAGTCATTACAATAGTTCCATAAAGGAAATCATTAACATTAAGTCTATGCGAAGTTATTGGGTAAACTAAAGCCATCTTGATCATCTACCCATCTCTCGCCAAAGCTTCACACGACATCTCACTGCTTAACCTGAGGGGTGTCAACACATAAGAAGAAACAAGTGTTAGCTATAAAGCTAAGTAAGATAACACCAGGTTTAAGCAAAACATTTCATCCATTAAACACGTCACTTTAAAACATTACGTCATTTGATTTAGGCATTTATATCACCACATAACGTATCCATATCACATATAAGCATAGAGTCTATGACCCTAAGTGTGCCTAATCAATTTCGTCATTTCATCTCATCTCATTAGGTTGTGACTAGGTCACCGTTAAGTTGTAACCGAAGTTACCGTTAAGGAAAGACAATGTCGATCCATGAGTAGCACGTTATGTTCATAACATTAGGTGGGTCATCAGGCCACCCGAACTACTCGCCACATATGACTTGTTGCAAGGAGCCACCCGAGCAACCATTTTAACGTACCCTCCCACATACGGGCACTACGTACTCTCCCACATACGGGCACTACGTACTCTCCCACATGCGAGCATGACGTACTCTCCCACATACGAGCACGACGTACTCTCCCACATACGAGCACGACGTACTCTCCCACATACGGAGCACTACGTACTCTCCCACATACGGGCACTACGTACTCTCCCACATACGGGCACTACGTACCCTCCCACATACGGGCACTACGTACTCTCCCACATACGAGCACGACGTACTCTCCCACATACGAGCACGATTTATACGTACCTATTACCACAGCCAGGCACGGGTTATGCATAACACTCATCATCTAATTAGCTCGAGCATTTACCACATTTAGTTTAGGTTTCCACATTAATCCTAAACTAATCCACATCTATCATCTTTTCACGTTAGGGCCCTTAAAACGTGCACGTGTCATGGCAACCTAAAAAGGTCTAGTGTTCTAGATGAACAAGCCACATATACATGCACATATCAACATTACAACACGTCATTAACCACCGTTCATTATATCATATCACATCATTGCATATCATATCATAACCATGTGTACGGGGAAGCATTTTAGGCATAAACATCGTCATCATTAATCCCCGAGTACCTCCCATATCAACCCAACCACATATGAGTTATACATTACCGTTTTGGAGGTTATAGTTTACAAACCATTTTCGTTGCACCCTCAGCGTGACAAAAGTAGTGTATCTTACCTGATAGTAGTATGTGCGCGCAAACAAAAGCTAACAGTGCTTAATAGTAATCCCCGACACCTATCGTACATTAATATATGAAATATAAGTCATTTGGGACCTTAAATGGACTTGCAAACGAAATTAGTTTTGAATCGAACGAATTTAGCTTCAAACGAACTTAATCTTCGTTTCAAACGAATTTAGCTTCAAACGAACTTAATCTTCACTCAAACGAATTTAGCTTCAAACGAACTTAATCTTCGTTTCCAAAACGAATTTAGCCAACGGATTTAATCTTCGTTTCCAAAACGAATTTAGCTTCAAACGAACTTAATCTTCGTTTCCAAAACGAATTTAGCTTCAAACGAACTTAATCTTCGTTTCCAAAACGAATTTAGCTTCAAACGAACTTAATCTTCGTTTCCAAAACGAATTTAGCTTCAAACGAACTTAATCTTCGTTTCCAAAACGAATTTAGCTTCAAACGAACTTAATCTTCGTTTCCAAAACGAATTTAGCTTCAAACGAACTTAATCTTCGTTTCCAAAACGAATTTAGCTTCAAACGAACTTAATCTTCGTTTCCAAAACGAATTTAGCTTCAAACGAACTTAATCTTCGTTTCCAAAACGAATTTAGCTTCAAACGAACTTAATCTTCGTTTCCAAAACGAATTTAGCTTCAAACGAACTTAATCTTCGTTTCCAAAACGAATTTAGCTTCAAACGAACTTAATCTTCGTTTCCAAAACGAATTTAGCTTCAAACGAACTTAATCTTCGTTTCCAAAACGAATTTAGCTTCAAACGAACTTAATCTTCGTTTCCAAAACGAATTTAGCTTCAAACGAACTTAATCTTCGTTTCCAAAACGAATTTAGCTTCAAACGAACTTAATCTTCGTTTCAAAACGAATTTAGCTTCAAACGAACTTAATCTTCGTTTCCAAAACGAACTTACTTAAAACGAATTTAACTCTATTTTCGTCCAGAATTCATAAAACGGCTTTAATCTTCATTTTTCCAGAAATCGATCGACTTAGGCTTCACCCAAAACATGTTTTTGACATAATTGAACATCTCTTGATCATAAAGATCGATTATAAACTCGTTTAACACCATTATGAACATCAATTGACCAAAAACTTGAAGATTTGCTAAAGAAATCAATTAAGGAATTGAAGGAACTTTTGTATTTGTTTTAATTATGAATAATGGCTGCAAAATTAACCTAGATTAGGCTAATCCCATGCCAAACCCGTTTTTAACTTTTCAACTTTAGCAAAATTGGTCCCTGGACTTCATATTGACTTAATTTCGCTTGAAAACACCTATTGGGGATACATATAACACACTAAAGCACTTTCGCACACTACAAAGGCCTTTTACACATCATTAAGTCTACTTTATTGTCACTCATTAAAGATAATTAAATCTCACATATAAGGCACATAAACATATCACGGACTTAGAATTTGACCTAACGACGTTAGTCAACATATACGTTTAAGTTTTGGGATGTTACAATTTTTTCAAAGAAATGATGGTATTTTTACCTTGGGAAGACAAAAAGTGCAAGTTGGTAATGTTTGTGGGCTGTAAACCATCACACATTTATGTGTGATGTGATGTATTTAATGCGGATCTCAGAACCCGATCAAAATTATATTTGATAAATTCAAATTAACCGTTTGAGTTCCACATTCTCTCTCCTATATAAATACCCACTTTCATTTTCATTAGCATTTACTTCGAACATATTTACTCCCAAATTCTTCAAATTCCTTCATTTACTTCATTCTTCATTCAATTTCCAATCATAAATCTCTCTCATATTTACTTCATCAAATCTTCATAAACCCTAATTCTTTCAAAACTTCTTTTAAAATCAGATTTGATTCAAATAGAAACATCTTTAGATCTGAAATATAGCCAACGAATCATTGATTACCTGTAGCAAATGATGGCCGATTGATTTCCAATATAAAACACTCAATTTATTGACCAAAAACTTGAAGATTTGCTAAAGAAATCAATTAAGGAATTGAAGGAACTTTTGTATTTGTTTTAATTATGAATAATGGCTGCAAAATTAACCTAGATTAGGCTAATCCCATGCCAAACCCGTTTTTAACTTTTCAACTTTAGCAAAATTGGTCCCTGGACTTCATATTGACTTAATTTCGCTTGAAAACACCTATTGGGGATACATATAACACACTAAAGCACTTTCGCACACTACAAAGGCCTTTTACACATCATTAAGTCTACTTTATTGTCACTCATTAAAGATAATTAAATCTCACATATAGGGCACATAAACATATCACGGACTTAGAATTTGACCTAACGACGTTAGTCAACATATACGTTTAAGTTTTGGGATGTTACAATTTTCAATCATAAACTTCTCATATTTACTTCAACACATAATAAACCCTAATTCTTTCAAAACTTCTTTTAAAATCAGATTTGATTCAAATAGAAACATCTTTAGATCTGAAATATAGCCAACGAATCATTGATTACCTGTAGCAAATGATGGCCGATTGATTTCCAATATAAAACACTCAATTTATTGACCAAAAACTTGAAGATTTGCTAAAGAAATCAATTAAGGAATTGAAGGAACTTTTGTATTTGTTTTAATTATGAATAATGGCTGCAAAATTAACCTAGATTAGGCTAATCCCATGCCAAACCCGTTTTTAACTTTTCAACTTTAGCAAAATTGGTCCCTGGACTTCATATTGACTTAATTTCGCTTGAAAACACCTATTGGGGATACATATAACACACTAAAGCACTTTCGCACACTACAAAGGCCTTTTACACATCATTAAGTCTACTTTATTGTCACTCATTAAAGATAATTAAATCTCACATATAGGGCACATAAACATATCACGGACTTAGAATTTGACCTAACGACGTTAGTCAACATATACGTTTAAGTTTTGGGATGTTACAATTTTTTCAAAGAAATGATGGTATTTTTACCTTGGGAAGACAAAAAGTGCAAGTTGGTAATGTTTGTGGGCTGTAAACCATCACACATTTATGTGTGATGTGATGTATTTAATGCGGATCTCAGAACCCGATCAAAATTATATTTGATAAATTCAAATTAACCGTTTGAGTTCCACATTCTTGGCTTTCACTGTTGATACACTCAGGTCTGTTCTTCAATTGAACTATTTTGAACAGAATGAGATGCCCATTGAACTTCCCTCTGGCATAAATACAAGGGAAGTGTGCAGATTGATGGGGCACACAGACATACTGGATGAGCATGGCCAGCTATCCAGAAAAGGAACAATCTACATGAGCAGGCTGTCAGACTCATGGAGATTCTTTTTCACTCATTTAGTTGAATGTTTGGGAGGCAGTTATGGAGGACTTGACCAGATAAATCAAACACATCTCCAGATTGCTTACTGCCTCTGGTTCGGATACAGAGTGGATTTTGCTCAGATTTTATTTGATGATCTGGTAGAGCGTCTTAAGGTGAAAGGTAGAAAAGCATTTGTACCTTATATTCGTTTCCTTTCACTAATTTTCAAAAGAGCTCTAGGTGACCAGTATGATTTTGAAACCACTCACTTTTCTGTATGTGAGTATATGCGTGATCTGACCAACCTTAAATCTCCACCAAATGAGGTAAATATCCCTCAGACCATGCTTAGCTTCCAAAGGGAAGAAAACGATGCTTCATCATCTGATGAGCCAGAAGTGGCTCCAGGAGGGAACCAGGTTGGTGAAGGACCCTCTGGAGTCCAAAATGTTGAAATTGTGCAACCAGTAACCCAGGTGGCTCCTGAAGTTCAGCAGACTGGAAATGTTACTCGACCTAGAACGGCCAGACGTCTTAGGAAAGATGGAGTTCAGGTCAATCCAAATAGAGCTGAAATGAGCCATCCTGGTGATGTAATGAATATAGATGGGTCTCCTATTTTTGAGCAGGAAGAGAATGTTGTACAGGATGTTGAGCAGGTAGAAAATGTACAGGTTGTTGAGCAAGAGACTGGTGAGCAAGATGCTCAGATAGATTTAAATGTAGAAGTTGGTGATCAGACAGATGATCAGACAGTTGGGACGGCTCCAGATTAGGATGAGGTAGATTCCCCAATGTCTGAAGGAAACATGTTTGATGTAAATATGAATTTCCTGGGTGATGAAGTAGAAAATGTTGTCACATCTGTTATTGCTTCAGTCACCCAACCACTTACTGAAATGCCACCACCACCAGAATCAATTACTGCACCACCACCACCACCACTTTCAATTCCACAAACCACTCCTTATTTCAATCCTCCCACACTTCAAATTTCACAAACTCAACCACCACCACTTGAAACTCCAATTGATTTATCTGAACAACGTGTGCTGGACTCGACTGTTACAACTGCTGAAACATCTACTGAAGCAGTCCAGGCACAAGTTCCATTGGTGTTCAGAAGGCAATCTGAACTTCCACCTTCCAGTGGTTTCTCCACTTCGTCTTCAGCCGAGGTCCAAGGCCTTTTAAGTAAGGTGGCGGACCTGGAGAGATCACTCCAGTCTTCATCACAGGTTGTTTCTGATTTTAAATCTCTTTTATCGAATAATCTTTCATCAGAAATGAATCTTTTTGCTGGTAACGAGAAGCTGGTGTTTGAGAAGTTGAATGAGCTGGTACTGGCCACAAATAACAATTCTGAAAATATCAAAGTGGCAGTCCAGGGCTTAGAAACAAAATTGGTGAAATCTGTTCAGACTGCAGTGAAAGTTGAACTTGTTCAACCACTGGCAGGTCTGACAGATGAGGTTCAGAAGTTGACCACAAGGATAAGTAATTTGGAGAGTAGGCCAACACTTGATCAAAATGCTGTTGTTAGCACCATCAGTGATGAATGTGCTAAGAAGTTCAGACATGGAATGTTAAAAGAAATTATTGAAGAAATTTCTGGGTCTGTTCTTAGAACCATTCAAGATGGGTTGTTGCCACAGGTGGTGAAAATGATTGAAAATGAAATGCCAAAGCACTTGTCTTCAGAAATTGAATTTATCAAGAAGGAAGTGACTCAGCTAAGGAAGACTGTGAACATCACAACTCCAGTGGCTGGAAGAACTTTTGGTGCTACAGACAGGTACATGCTTGAACAGTTGTGGAATGATCTCAAGTCAAGAACTGGTGATCATTCCAAGGGGGAAAGGTCTGAGAAGAAAGAGCATGTTATTGAGAAAAAGAAAGAAGTGGTTGCCAGTAATTGAAAAGGCATTTGGCACTGAAGAAAGTGTGCAACAAGAAAGAGTGACTGGTACTGATGCCAGTGCACAAGAAGCGCAGAAAGCACTTGGCACTGAAGCCATTGTGCAGGTTGAAGAGGCTACTGGTACTGATGCCAGTGAGCCCCAGTTTGAATCTTTCCCAGATATCACAACAACTCTGAAGTCTGTAAAAGGAAAGGAACATATGGTATCTGGAGAAGAAAGTGAAACTGCTGGAAGATCATCAGAATTTCCAACTACTGATGAAGATACTTCGAAGAGACTGGAACAAGAATGCATTATGATAGAAATTTTCAAGAAAAATCAAAAGGATGAACTGCTGGCCCACAAAAGGGAGATGGCAATCATGGGGACTCTTGATTCTT
Organism: Erigeron breviscapus; assembly: GCA_034093135.1. Classification (NCBI taxonomy): domain Eukaryota; kingdom Viridiplantae; phylum Streptophyta; class Magnoliopsida; order Asterales; family Asteraceae; genus Erigeron; species Erigeron breviscapus. The sequence goes on along the minus strand of CM067172.1, from coordinate 3,880,433 downwards.
ACAATGCTGGTAGGTTGGGCATACATATTGATGTTTATAAAAGAATGAAGGAAGACCCCAGAGTTCATCAATGTCTGGATGCATTGGATGATGTGTATATTCGCTCCAGGTACTCTGAAGAAGAACAAACTTATGATGTTGTAACTTATGGTGTCAGTGTAGTTGAACTGATTAGACAAAGATGGAGGAACTGGTGAACCTCCAGAAAAAGATTAGAAAGAATGCTGGTGCTCTGGAGATAGAGTACAGAAAGAAGTTAAAGGGCTTACCAAAACTCACTGCCAAACAGATTAAGGAAATCAGAGATGCTGATCTGAGCACATTCATTCCTTTGGATACTTCACAAAGAATTGATCGTGAAAAACTCCAGTCTGCCATTGAACAGCAGAAAGTATCCAAGGAAACTGAATACATGATCCAGATGGCAAAGCAGAAAGCCAAGTATGAAGAAATGTTGAATTTCAGGGCTGATGCCAGAAGGATCATTGGTGCAGAGATTAAGCTTGCTGAAAATCATGAAGGCATGAGCAGGTTTGAAATAAAGTTGACCAGAGAGGGTAACTTTACTGATGAAAGGAAGAGTGCTTCAGTCCAAGCTTTTGGATGGATTGAACTGAAGGAGATTGCCTTAACGTTCAGGGGGAAGACTGATTTGTCGACTGATGTTAAAGCATTTTTGAAGAGGATTGAGAAGGTATGGAAGAAGAAAGCAACAGATGGAAGTTGCAATAGGCATGAAACCACCAGAGTCTGTACCATCCTCTCCATCTCCAAAGAGAAAGGCTTCTGAAGATGCTCCAGGACAGACGTCGAAGAGAAGGGCCTGACTCTTGTATCATTTACTTGTACTTGTATTTATTTTCACAAATTGTAACTTATTTTCTGTTGATGGCTGTAAATATAGTTGCATATTTTGTTTCACAAAGTAAATGATCAGATTTAGTCTAAGTTAGAATTAAAAGATGAAACTGGAACACTGATGATCTATAAAGTGTTTCCAGTAACATAAATTTTTAGACTAAGTCAAAACAAGTGTTTTTCAAGCATACAAATTGTATAGATAGAAGCTTGAAAAACCTTGCATTATTTCTGAAACAAAAAAAAAAAAAAAAAAAAAAAAAAAAAAAAAAAAAAAAAAAAAAAAAAAAAAAAAAAAAAAAAAAAAAAAAAAAAAAAAAAAAAAAAAAAAAAAAAAAAAAAAAAAAAAAAAAAAAAAAAAAAAAAAAAAAAAAAAAAAAAAAAAAAAAAAAAAAAAAAAAAAAAAAAAAAAAAAAAAAAAAAAAAAAAAAAAAAAAAAAAAAAAAAAAAAAAAAAAAAAAAAAAAAAAAAAAAAAAAAAAAAAAAAAAAAAAAAAAAAAAAAAAAAAAAAAAAAAAAAAAAAAAAAAAAAAAAAAAAAAAAAAAAAAAAAAAAAAAAAAAAAAAAAAAAAAAAAAAAAAAAAAAAAAAAAAAAAAAAAAAAAAAAAAAAAAAAAAAAAAAAAAAAAAAAAAAAAAAAAAAAAAAAAAAAAAAAAAAAAAAAAAAAAAAAAAAAAAAAAAAAAAAAAAAAAAAAAAAAAAAAAAAAAAAAAAAAAAAAAAAAAAAAAAAAAAAAAAAAAAAAAAAAAAAAAAAAAAAAAAAAAAAAAAAAAAAAAAAAAAAAAAAAAAAAAAAAAAAAAAAAAAAAAAAAAAAAAAAAAAAAAAAAAAAAAAAAAAAAAAAAAAAAAAAAAAAAAAAAAAAAAAAAAAAAAAAAAAAAAAAAAAAAAAAAAAAAAAAAAAAAAAAAAAAAAAAAAAAAAAAAAAAAAAAAAAAAAAAAAAAAAAAAAAAAAAAAAAAAAAAAAAAAAAAAAAAAAAAAAAAAAAAAAAAAAAAAAAAAAAAAAAAAAAAAAAAAAAAAAAAAAAAAAAAAAAAAAAAAAAAAAAAAAAAAAAAAAAAAAAAAAAAAAAAAAAAAAAAAAAAAAAAAAAAAAAAAAAAAAAAAAAAAAAAAAAAAAAAAAAAAAAAAAAAAAAAAAAAAAAAAAAAAAAAAAAAAAAAAAAAAAAAAAAAAAAAAAAAAAAAAAAAAAAAAAAAAAAAAAAAAAAAAAAAAAAAAAAAAAGAAAAAAAAAAAAAAAAAAAAAAAAAAAAAAAAAAAAAAAAAAAAAAAAAAAAAAAAAAAAAAAAAAATCCAGAGGGAAGATGGAAAGTCTTAAGGACTTTCCAGAATTTTTCGATTGGATACGGGCGGACCTGAGATTGTAACCGAAAACTGGAAGACCCAGGAGCAAAATATTGGCTAGGAAATTGGAGACAGCCTTCATTTAGTCTGGCTTCCCCGTCGCTCTACTTATGCGGCCTTTCTGCCGTACAGCTGCCGTTCGCCTACCGCCGCCTGGCACTGGGTTGGCGTCTGCGTTTACAGATCTCCGACTGGCGGTTCCTTTGTGATGTTTCGCCCTTCCGTCTGCAACCACTGATTACCGGGCGAATTGCCTATTGTGTCTGTCCCACACTGTTCCCGCCACGACCACTCCCCACTTGTTTTTACTAAAGGTATGCCGTGTGTCCGGTGGCTGGTTAAACCGCCTAACGTCCCTATAGATGTGCATTACTCCCTCTGACTTCCTAATGCTTGACGGCCCCCCGTGTGGTCTCTTCCCAGCTCTTATGAAACTCTATGTACCGACCACCCCCCCTCTACTGGTGCTTTGTTCTGCCCTCAACATAACAGTCAATCTCTTTGTTGTAAAATGTCATTAGCAAAACACAGGGTGCCTTGTTAATACTCTGCGCTTTAACCACCAGGATTATACACCCACCACCGTTACCCGATCTCGATCCCAAGCGATTATTTGGCAAATATAGCACCATACGCCCATCCTGTACTTCATGGCTGTTAGCGACTATACATATTTGCGTATATTCGCTTCCACCCCAGCCCACCCCCCCTTGATGCCCACTACTACCCATCACCCACTAATATCATTTGCACACACTTCCATGCCCCTGACGTTCGCGCCCACGCTCTTCTTTTCACGGTCTGTTCTGTTATTTACCTTGTTTATCTCCTTGCCAAGTTACTTCCCAGTAACTACTCGTACACTACTAGTGCTTAGTAGATTGTTGGCTTTTAAGTTGGGCCGTCACACACCCCCTACGACGAGTTCTGGGACTCCCCATTCCTTGAAAACACAAACCTCTTCCAAAATTCCTTTTGTGCCCCTTGTCCTAACCTCACAAACACAGCCCCCACCTTGGGGAAACCCCCCTATCTTGACCCCCCCCCCGCCAGGCACCGCAATAACAGCAAAGTTGTTGGTGACTCTGATCTTGCCGCCCCTGCATTCGACCTTATGGCGGACCTATACCGTCCCACGTCGCGCCGGATACCCAGTCCTTCTTGCCCCCTGAGTTGATGCCTACTCTCGGGTTTGTGTGCTTCCTTTACTTCCAGGCACGATGAGCCTTTGCCCCCCTTGTCCCTTTGTTCTCTTTTCCCACCCCCCTCGCCCATGTGCCCAGTATTTCCGAAGGCCTGGTCTGAGTTTTTCCTCCCCCCTGCTCCTTTTCCCACCACAGGGTCTGTCCCTCACCACCACCACCCTCAGCCCGCCCCCCCCACAAACCCAACCTGGCCGGTGGTTGAGACGCCCCGGAGAACTACTCGCCCTTGCCGGCAACACTGCCCCCTTTATTCCGCGAATTAGGGCTGCAACGCACTGCACACCAATACGGGCGGCACTTGGCTGGGTAAATGGTAAGTTAAGGTTCCGTACCAAGCTCATGCTCAGTTGATGCGCCTACTCAAGCTAGGCTTGTAGCTAAGGGGTATAGTCAAAGGTTTGGAATTGATTTTGAAGAAACTTTTTCCCCTGTTGTCAAGATGGTGACAATAAGATGTTTAATGACCATTACTGTAAAACATAAATGGCCCATTTTCCAAATGGATATTAACAATGTCTTCCTCTATGGTGAGCTTGATGAGGTGGTCTACATGACACCTCCTCCTGGTTACCATTCTGTTCATGACACTAGAGTGTGCAAACTGAATAAGTCTCTTTATGGGCTGAAACAGGCCCCTAGGAAGTGGAATGAAAAGTTGACTTCTGTCTTGATTGAAAATGGCTTTAAACAAAGCAAAAATGATTATTCTCTCTATACCAAGACTGTTAATTCTGTTTCTGTTGCCATTCTTGTATATGTTGAGATATTCTTATTACTGGTAACTCTATAGATGAGATTAACAAGGTAAAACAGTTTCTTAGTTCAAAGTTTTCTATTAAGGACCTTGGAAAACTTAAATACTTCCTTGGAATTGAGGTCATTAACAATGGTAATGATGTTTGTTTATCACAAAGAAAGTACTGTCTTGACTTGATTTCTGAATTTGGGTTGTTAGGATGTAAACCATCCAAAACACCCATTGATTATAACCTGGTTCTTGATAATGATTCTTGTAAAGGCATGCCCCTTGAGAATGTCACTGGTTATCAAAAACTTGTTGGCAAACTCATTTATCTAACTTTAACAAGACCTGACATTGCATATGTAGTCCAGATTCTTAGCCAATTTATGCATGACCCCTATGAGATTCACCTCAAACTTGCCATGAGGACAAAATCACCGATCATATAACCTGCACATATGATATCAATATACACAAACAATAGGATTTAAAACAAAATCCTATATGTGCCTATCATCTACAGGTTTCCTAGTCATCAATTCTCAGGTATCTAAAGGGGTCACCAGGTAAAGGAATTCTGTTTAAAGGAAATTCCTCTCTCTCTCTCTCTCTGCCTTTGTTGATTCTGACTGGGCCAAGAATGTAACTGCCAGAAAGAGTGTCACTGGATACTGTCTCTTTCTAGGTGGTTCACCTATATCTTGGAAAAGTAAGAAACAGTCCACTATCTCTAGATCTTCTGCTGAGGCAGAATTTAGAGCACTTGCTTCAGTGACTTGTTAAATTATTTGGGTATTGAAACTTATGGATGAACTTGGTTGTAAGGATCAAGTTCCTGTTAAAGTGTATTGTGACAGCAAGGCAGCTTTGCAGATAGCTACAAATCCTGTCTTTCATGGAAAAAACAAAACATTTTGAGATTGACTTGTTCTTTGTAAGAGAAAAGATTAACCTTTGGGTTATTGAAACCATTAAGATCAAATCTGAGCAAAATACGTTGATATCTTTACTAAGGGCCTTGCTGTATCACAACACTACCTTTTAAGCAAAAATCTTGGGCTGTTTGACATGTTCTCTCAATTAAGCTGAAGGGGGGTGTTAAAGTTTACATCTTAATTGAGTTATTTACTTGGAAAGTTTTATGCAGAAAATGTTCCAGTGTAGATTATTAGAGGACCTTTTGTGTACAATTAGAGAAGACAAAGAAGAGGGACCAGAAGTGAAGAAAAGAAACAAGAGGGGATGGAATGCATCTTCTACCTATGGCTGCTGCTTATATAAATACCACATTTGGTTCATCGATGATATAACCCTAACATTCTCTCTGAAACCTATCCTCTTTTAGCCGTTGTCATGTAGCCGTTATTCCCTTCTTTGATTATCATCATAGATCGTACAATATCTATTATTCCTAGTATTATGTCTTGCTATTTGCCTCTACCCCTTGAGGGTCTCTTCTTTTGTCTCTGGCTTGGTTTTTTCTGTTTCCCCTCCCTCGTTGTCGCTTGGCTACCTACCCCTTCTCTCTCGGTTCTGTTCCCTCTTTTGCCTTCTTCTGTTCTCCGCCCTTCGTTCTGGGTTCCCCGTCCCTGTCTGTTCCCGTGCTCTCCTGTTGCCTTTTTCTGCTCTGGCTTTTGTACCCAGCCGTTCCGGCTCTGCTCGTCCCCTGGTCCCGCTTTTTGGTTTGCCTCCCCCCCCGCTTTCTGTGGGCTCCCACCCTAAAATACCAAGTTATTCAACATTATTATATTTGTCACTACCATACATATTTGCTAAGTTTCCGTCGCACATATATATGATTATATCTGACACAGTTTCACATAATTTCACTTCTACTAATTTTTGTTACATGACAACGAATCGCTCAAGACAAACTGAATAACAAGATACCTAGTTTTAAAGAAGATGAGCATCCTCTGTTTTGTTGAAAAGAAAAAAACATATCAATAAGTAATAAATGACCATTGCTTGTTCGTCATAGACATCGAAAAACAACAAAAAGAAATAAATGCTGGTTATGATACAAAAAATTATCGATATCTATAGGCACAGTGCTACAAGCAACACCACGCTAGTTATGATACAAAAAATGCTGGTTACTTATTTAGGCAAACAAATTTTCATTGTTCAGGAGCAAAACCATATGTTACAGATTAGTTCAAAAGCTACAACTACAACATAAAAGATAAGACATGATTAAAATTAACCAGAAATAATTAAACTTAACCCGTAAATTAACAAGAGAGACAATATTTAGTTGATGGATATGATTGCTGCCCACAAAAAAGCTATGATGCTTTGAGATTGCATTAAATTATAGCTTTTGGTCTCGATAAACATTAGAAGTATATATTCACAAAGAACAAAATGTGCAGACTGCTCTACTAAAAATATTATTAAAAAAATAGAATAAAAACCACATGTTTGTTAAGATATATATCTTTATACGCACATTTTATGTCCATATCCATCTTAGTTTGTTCATCCAAATAACCGAAAATGGGAAAGGCTCCATTTTTGCGATAGAGATAATATGTTAAAAGTTTATTTCTCTTCTGTGCAGAGGCTAGTGAGAGATATATGTTCTTTTTTGTTAAGAAAAGAAGATACAACAATCCTCCATATCTAATGATTCTAATGTGTGAAACTAGTTGTTAGCACTAAAACTTCATCGTAAAAAACATGCATGATCAAACTAATATGCATTAGTTATTAGGTTGGTATGGTTTAGTGAGTGGATCATACTATTTATGTATGAAAAATGATATATCCTCTTAATAATCGTCCTAAATGACACGTGAAATAAATCCATTAACAAAAAGACCCACTCACCCACATCCTCTACCTTACTTTGAACCATGTCAAATGTCATTTAGGAGGAATTTAGGAATAAGTTTAGGAGGATGTAACATCTTTCTTAATGTGTACATCAATTTGAGTCTAATAAAACTTTGACCGTTTAGAAGAAGATGCTACCATTGGTCCATTACTCACTACACATCTTGGAAGTTGGAACTACGTTTTCTTTAAAAATCAATTTCATTTTTAAAAAAAAAAAAATATTACTTGGATACGTTTTCTCAAGTGCCCAAGAACTACTATTGGCCTCACACATACAATCTATCCATGAAAAAGCTTCTTGCAAAATAACCAACCTGAGGATTAATCAGGCCAAAACTTCATGAATGCAGAAATGAAGGTCTTGATGCATGCCAAAATCGGATTAGCTTCTTCACTGTCAGATTTCCTTGATGTTGCTGATTCCGACGAATAACTGCATATATAATTACTTTTATCACAACTCAAAACTTTAAAACATCCAAAAAAGAAGAAACGATTAGATCTTAATTACAGTAATACAACTAGCAAATTGTGCTATGTTAGAATGCTTTTGCTCTTCTAATATGCATGTATCTATACTTACAAATTGTTTTCTTTTGCAGTATAAGAGAACGGGATGTCTGAAATGTTCTTATTTGCAGTCGTCTCATCAAAACTCGGCAATTGAAAATAACTGCTGGACTTGTTGCTGTCACGATGCTGAGAACTTATGCTGCTAGGAGTACTTGACGCCTATCAAAGTCACAATTAATAGGTTATGGTTATTTTAGCAATTAAGAAGTTTTTTCTCACATAAGCAAATTTCATGGCATGTGTTCCAGAAAACAGATTTATGGGGTTTCTGCAACTCTGTGCAGTAATTTACTTCATATACTATAAGACAAACGATTCAGAGTTCATAACTATTCAGACAATCATATTATAGGTATATAATGTCTACTTTCTAACGTTTAATTAGACCTTTGCCTATATTGCATGAAGCTTGTAAACAAATGTTGTAGGCAGTGCTGATGGTTGATGAACTCGGGTATATTGCAATCAGCGTATAGGTAGATTTGTTTGAAACTTCAGGATAAACCATTGATATCTCTCATGAAATCCGTATGTATACGAATTCAAGTGGGAAACATAACTTTCAAACGTTGGTGTTAATGTTAAGTCAGCCTATAACTACAAAGGCAGAGAAACAAAAGGAAAAGACATAGGCAAAGACATATAATAGGAACTCACATTGTCTTCCGCAAGCAACGTGCTCTCAAAGTCATCTGTAATTGCTTTTGACTTTGGCAGTGGAGTTACTATATCTTTCTCCAATTCTGTATCCACTGCTTCAGTTGAACTATCAACCAAGGTTGTTGTATCATTACCAGGGGCCAACTCCAAATTACCTTTCAATACTTCTCTATCATTTGTATTCTCGTCAATATAATCAACTGCACTAGAGACGGGTCTCAAAGGAAAAGTCTCCACCACCACATTCTCCGAAATAAGACGAATTTTATCTTGATATGTTACTACTACTTTTATCTCATGCTTTCGTCCTTTCAAACCCTGCTCCATTAGCAATTCTGTGTGTTCTGGTTCAACTTCTTCATCGTTCACAATTGCACGAGTACTTGCATTAATGATTATGTCAATATCAAGATTTCGTTTATGCAATTCCACAATCCTTTTTGTATTCAAAATCTTTTCACGCCTAAACTCATACTCATCAAGTAGTGTTTGGTTATCTTTTGGAGGCAAGCCTTGTACATTAGGATCATATGCAATTGAACCCAATGGATAGTTTTCCAAGAAACTATCTAGGTTTTCCATATTGTGTTCACCTGGACGCAGCTTGGGTGGAGCCAGCACTCGATTCTCCTGAATTAGCTCCCGAAAAATTTCACGTACTGTGTAATAGGACCCACCAACTTCCTTGTGTGTAAGATGAAGCGATGGAAAACTTCCATTATTTGACGCCTGATGTCTGCAATGAGTATATCTTAAAATAAACAATTTATCTTCGAGACAAAACAACTTTATACAACTATTGTTTCTAACCATAAGTATGAGTCAACTTCATCATTTTGATAGCAAGTTTGGTGAGATGACAATGGTTCGTACTAATTCCAGTATCTACCTAATTCATAGTGAACCCAAATTTTTTCTAAAAGTTATATATAATTAATGACTTTAATTTAAGCTTACACCAAACAATTGAAATGTTAACTTTGAGAATTCTTACATCCAGATTTATACTCCCTATGTCCCAAATTGATTGTCAACGCGACAAAAGCGCCCAATGTAAGAAAAAACGCATTCACTACAGCTTAGTTATTACTACTTTAACCACCACCAGGGTAGCCTAGTAGTCAAGTATCCTACTGTCCTCACAAGAAGTCTCATTTTCAAACATCTGTATGTAAACATCTTGGGAGTGGCTAGGGAAAAGATTTCACAACGATACGCAATTAGGCCACGTATATCTGAGTCGCCCTCTTCGGGTAATTTCCTATGTTTACTCCATTTATTAAAGCTTCTAATTATTAGATATTTAGATAATTGTACAATAATATTAAAACAAAGCTCATGTTAAAAAAGAGGGGAAAAAGAAGAAGAAAAACCTCTTAATGAAAGTTTCAACCATGGATTTCCTTTCGTCTTTCGATCTGCGCTTCGATTTTTTACCTCCAGATGAATCATTTAGCTTTGCAGATACACAACCCCCTATTCCTACTCCTGCTTTGATAACTTGCATTTGCTCCCTCTAACACCAAATATAAATTTATCAACAAAAGTGAAGATTACAACTGTATCTACATTAGATTATATCACATATTTTATATTTATATATATACAAATTACCTGTCTGTGTCTGATGTACGTGAAGGATCGGAACTCCGATGATGGCGGGGAGACAGTCAGAAAGAAAGGAAGTCTGACTAGCTACTGCTAAGACACTGGAGAAAGAGACTGTTTGACTTATTTTAAAATTTCTTTGGGTTTTCATAACTTTTTTTTTTCTTCTTATACGCCATTTTCTTTTTTTAACATTATATACACCATTTTCTATCTAATTTATTGTATACAAGGTAATGTATCTAGGTAAAAAAAAAGTGAAAATAAAATCACCCTTTATTGTATTATTTGAGTTTTAGTATTTATTAAAAATTATATATCATCAAAAATAATGATTGATTTTGAAAATACTACAGTAATATTTAGTTGAGTTATATACCACCGAGTAGTTTCTTAGGAAAAACCTAAAATACTTCATTCTATTTTGTTTTGTGAAATTTCATAACTCTATTGTTTTGTGAAATTTCATTAATACGAGTAATTAATTTTTATTTCAATTTGATATGGACAATAAAAGTCTTCATTGCTATAAAAAATTCAATGGTAACTAGACAAATTTATTTAAATCAAACCATGAGATTATTCCATGCCCATAAAAAGCTTTATTTCACATTTAACTATACTAGACTAATGTTCGCATGACGTAGCAACGATGATGGCAGCGCTTACGGGTGATGAGCGGCTACTAGTGTAAGTTATTGATGTAAAGGTAATTAATGTAAAAGGAGTAGTTTAGTCACATTAAAAGTTGAGGGATAAATTTTGTAAATTATTTATTTTGATAAACCGTGTGATAGGTGTGTGTTAAATACAGAGGGCCATTTTAGATACATCAAGATAATTTTTGCCACCTCAACCACATTAACTTGTGTCATCATGCTGCAAATCTTATTTATACACATACATAAATATGTAAAGGGTAAATTATATACAGATAGTAGCATTTGTAGCCAGGCCTACTCATCGTCTGGGTACTCATCCAGAAATTGCTTTATGATCTCTCTCTCGTTGGTCGTTAAATCAAAATCATCAGCACTCAATCGCTTCCACAAAGCAGCACTTATACTATCCGGGTCTTTATCAACTACCTGCATCAGTGTAAGAGCGAACTACTAACATAACTATGGGTAATCTTATTGGTTTATCAAGGCACCATAACTTCCACTGAATTACTATCATCCCATCTAAATGTTAATGAGTCACGGAACCCCCAGATCGCACCATAACTTCCACTGAATTACTATCATCCCATTTAACAAGTTTATGAGTCACGGAAACCCCAGATCGCTTTATATAATAAGTAGATCACATCTAAATATCTAATTCATCAGCTATTTCAAACATATTTTAAAAAAAGTGTGGACAAACGTTGGTGAGTTGCCCCAAGTCACAAACAGGCCCATATCAGGAAAACGACATGCTTTCACTCACAGCATTTCTTTACCCATTACCAAACACGTTTCGCCTCCAACTATGAGCATCCCTGAGGCCCCTAGACATGAATAGATGTTATTTATCCAGAAAATTAGATCCCATGGCAATATTAGCCTTTGGTGGCTTTAACCATATACATATGAGATAACTTTATCTCCCATTATGTCAGAAATTCTCAAAGAGGCATGAAGAGGCATTCATCAAATGAATGACAACAGCAAGTGCTCTATTCCTCTCATAAACATGTAAAATATAAAAACTATTCTTTTATAGGACAAGCTAATGACCATATTTTGTCTTATTATCTTGTAATAATTGTATATAGACAAATAAATATAAATATATCTTGACTGTACCTGGACATAGTTATTGATATGGCCTTCCTTGTTAACAGGAGTAACCGGCTCATTTGTATTGGTCATCCATTCCCCATCGACTATGTACTTGTACTCATAACGCCCCTCCTGTTATCAAGGTAGATAACATACAACTTACAATAACTAGCCTGAATATATTTTGCTTCTCAAAGTTACACACTCATCAGCTGAATTGACATCTTTATGGAATATGATAGCAAATGTAACTAAATATTTTGCAGTTGTACTTATTTTCTATCTTGACCCTCCAAACGTGAAGAAAGGTAGTCCGATCATGGGACATATAGGTCTTTTGGTTATGCATTTAAGTTTGTAGATTGAAGCAATGTCAGATGTATTTAATGATCATTAGATCCCTGACTTGTAAATTGGCATTTTCTCCTTCTAGTGGAAGTGTTTAGATAATGTAACCAAAGGCCATGCAACCTCCATGGTATATTTTCTGTAAAGACTTTCAATTTACCAAGCACTCAAATTGACGTATTTACCCCCCTTCCTCGAAGCATACATCCTCATCTATGATAGCTATTATATTTTTAATAAATAAAATAATTACCAGCAAATCTCTATGAAGAATCCATGAACCATGCTTCTCGTCATATTCTAATGGAATTTTCTGCAATGAACCAACATTTTTGAAACAAAGTGTCAACCCACTGTCTCACCATGGTAAGAGTTCACAATGAAAGGTCGACAATAGTTTGTTATAAGTAACTTTACCATACTATAGACACTCAAGCATAGAAGATGTCTAGAATTTTTAGCTGGATGCTGTATAATTACCTGACTCCACCCAACATCAAGTCCAGATACTTGTACTGTAGAACAAGTATCACCATTCCATGTTAACGTAATTGATCTCTTTTTTAGACCTGTAAGCTTTTACAAGTACAGTTTAAGGACATATAAGATACTAGGGTCAACACTTGATAATAACTAAATATGAATACAAATAAAAATCAGGAGGCTGTAAAACTTCTTATGAGAATATGTAAACACATAAAAAGGGACCCGATTAGAAAACTGAACAGGGACATAAAACATTTGGTTGTAAAACTTCTTGAATACGAGTCAAGTAACGACTTACAATGTCAGCTGTGGCACTTTTTATAGCATCCACATTTGGGAAACATTTACGATTTCTCTGCATAGAAAAAAGAATAGGGAGATAAGCATTGTTTAAAGATGTGCATATACAAACAAAGATTTTATTGAAAAATATTTCAAACATCACCAAATCATTCAAATGAGTTTCCAAAATCGTTATAGAGAACCATTACAACGATTCATAAGTATACAAAATGTAACAAATTATTCTATCTTCTGCAATACACTAATCAAGTGTGACAGTTTTTATTATTTCAGAAACTATTGTCCTCCCAATGGACTAAAAATACCAGCAATCAGCAATTTTTTTTAAAAATCACACATTTGCTATTTAAAAAAGTAGACACCCTAATTTAAAAAGATGCTTAAGTTAGTCATAATAACTTTTATAGCGCCTCAAAAGTGAAAAGAGAGAACATATTTGACATTTTAAGATCAAAAGTCTTACTTTTTCAATTTCAAAATCAAAATAAACTTTGAATTAAATTTCAAAATACGTTGCAGTTTGAACAAATACAGAATACTCAAAATTGTTGGTCATAAATTAACAACTATGTCCATACATATCTTGAGTTTACAGAAATCTTCAGCTTGTAAATGGGAAAGTTTAAAAGTATCTCTTCTTCATATGAAGTAGACACTGCATTTAAAAGTAACATATTTACCAGGAGTAGACTGAGGGCATTGTTTAGCTTATAACCTTGAACCCAAAACATGTATGCCAACTGTCATAAGTAGAAACCATATTAAAAATTTCATCATTATAGGTAATGCATAGGCAAATAAACATGCAGGCAAAGAAAAAAACAAAAGATCCGGCCACTATATAAAGACAAGTTCCTATACTTTTTTGCTCCTATTCCAATTTCCCCTAAGCTTCCGCACAACAGCCACTATAAAGCCTTCATGTTCAAACAGAGCTAATGGTGAATTGCATCTGAACACATTTTAGTCAGTTGGTGTCATGCAATAGTGGCTTAGTAGATATCTAGGGTCTAGATTTTTCTGATATTACAGAACAAAGACATAAGAGCATGAAGTCAACCGATGGGAAGTAGCTCTTTAAACTTTTTTCTTTTGATGGGAAATACCATTGCCAATTTGCTACCATGAATACAACTGTGTTGTCTAACTCATATAGTCATATTGGAATCTAAACCTGAGTAAATCTCAGATACAGAAAATGATTCATGATGACACTAAAATAACCGACATGGAAGACATAGTCACAAGCACTGATGCGATAAGACAGCCATAAGCGATAAAAGTATATTAACTTTAGAAAGCAGTAACTCATAAGTAGACGTAACAATTTTATAGCTTTAGAAAGTTAAAAATAATGCGTACAGCAGTTGCAGGAGCTCTTCCAAGTCCAGCCGTGCAATGAATGTAGGTTACTCCACCATTTCGATTAACAGCTTTATGCAATTTACTCACCACAGCTGGAAGGCGCAACCGCAAATCAGTACCATCAAAGTCTCTGCTCCATAACATGTATAGTTTAACTCACATCAAGTGACTACATATTGACCTTTGTATGAATCGGTTAAAAAAGAACATACGAAAAAAAGTCAAAGCCAAACAAATCTATAGTTTGTCAAGGGATTTTAATTACCTTATTTCAGCACGTAAGTGTTGAATGTCATCAAATTTGCTGGCATATTCACGAATAGCATTGATGTCGACACCAAAATATCTAGTGAATAAGTTAATTAGAAAACAACTACTGCACCCACTAGTTAGACTTTTAATTTGACCAAGAACTCTTCACATGATGCAGTTATACACGGCATACAAAAAAATACCAGATCGAAAGCAAATTAGTTTCTTTCTCTTGTTGACAAGGGGATTTATGGTCAGAATTTCTTATGGATACGCAAGATCTGGGTCTTGTTGCAAGCAGTATATGGTATTCACTCGAATACTCCGTAACTTGTCTACATCTTCTGGAGTCTACCAAGTGTAAAGTTTATGTCAGAATTCAAAAAATGATTTCTTGGAAAGAATGCATCCAAGTTATGAAAGACGAGAAACATCACCTGTAGACATGACCCAACAATTAAGTCGGGACGAATAAAGTTGTAGTTCATTCCAAGTTCATGCCTATAAGTCAAAACTGAAATCAATACATTAGCACAGTAGATATCCAAAGACGTGGAACGAGGAAAATACATGTGTATAATCGAAAAGCTTTGAGAATCAAGCCCATAAACGTAAATTCTGTAATTGAAGGCACTACTAAATTAGTAGTGCCTTCAATTACAGAATTAGTAGCACTAATGCAGTAATATATATACACTTACCAGCACCCATTGCTTCAGTCATGTTGGTACTGTATTCTTCAGATTTCACCTCATCTTCCGCACCATCCATGTTGGTACTAGGTGTCGGGCTAGGCGTTGCCTACAGCATCAAACACACATACAAAGTTCCCGGTCAAGCTTCTATATGCATACAATTACAATTACTCTTAAACTGGCCAGCCATGGTACATCAATAGTATGAATTCAACAAACTAATATATGACGCCCATCAAACACAATGACTTAGCAGTTGCAACACGTGTAACGAAATGGATTCACGGATAATCGTTATTTTCACGAGATTCAACATAAACCATAAACGCAACAAAAAAACATTAATAAATAAATGCAAGGAAGCAAGTAAGCAAGTTAGCATACCTTAGCTAAACAACAACTTGCTCGAAAATCGATAACATTCGGCAATCCCTGCCGTCACAAAATAAAAAACACAACAAATCACACAAACTGAAATACATATATACACATATATAGATACACAAAAATAGTCAGTCACATTAATTTAAGATGGTTACCTTTATTTTAACAGACCTCGGATAATTTGAAGTTTTAAACTTAAGGCTATATATAGGCAACTCTGAATAATAACAATAATAATAAGACCTGATAGAAAAGAAATGCAAAAAAATATATAATTACAACACATTGGATCATAATAACATTGATACAATGATACCAAATTTTATAACAATGAAATTGAGAAATTAAAACATACCTTGAAGTAATTGTGAGGCAATTCATGCTATTTTTATTAGTATTATTATTATATGAGTGTGTATATATTTGAAATGTAGTGATTGGAGAATATTTTATCACTTTACTTGGTTCACATAGGAGTATGTCAGACTATCACTGTGTTTGATATATTTTTATTTTTTTCTTTTTTGTTTTTGGTATATTTATACAAGGTTAGTTGATCGGTGGGTCGTTTGTTTAGGCCTTTCCCAACAGTGAACACTTCCTCACCTCTTCCTCATCGCCACATCATTGCCACATCACTTATTTCTTACATCTCAATTTCGTGACACACTCTTGCCAACAATACCTCTTCTTCACTTCTTCCTTACTTCTTCCTCATTATTTAATTATTTTCAATTAAATAAAACATACAAATATAAATTACACATTTTTATAAAAAAGAATCCATTAACAAATAAACAACATTATATTTATTTAAAAAAATATTACATAAAAAAACATTAATTAAAAAAAATTACACCAAAATAAACATTACATATAATTATAAAAAAAATTACATATAATTAAAACAAAACATTACATTATTAAAAAAAATTACATTAACGTTGACGGTAGTTTGCCGGGAGGTTCCAAATGTGTTCGACTAGAGCCTTGCGAAGTCGATGGTGCACTCTGATGGATTAAAAAAGGATTGTGATAGTGGATTAACGCCTGAGAAAGTCGTAAAACCGCTTGGCGAGGGGTTACTTGTTTGCGGTGCAGATGAAGAATTAGCAGGTGATGGAAACTGAGTTTCGAGTAGGTTTACCCACATATCGTTAGCGGGTGATCGAATTTCTTTGCTTTTTTTAGACATTGTAGTAAATTTAGTATTGAAAATAAAATAAACGTACTATGGAAATATAGAGCTTGTTAAAAAAAAAGACTAAATGTGTAATGAAACAATCTATATGGAAATATATGTATGAGAATATATATATAATATAAAATATGTATGAGAATCTATATATATATGCATATGAATAGAACATGGTGTACACGTATGAGAAATTTATGCCAAAAATACAAACTTCCAAATTTTGCCTTGAAATGTACAAAACTAAAACATTATCATACCATATAAATAAATATGTTACAAAAATAAATGAATTATATTTACTGAAATATAAATAAAATACTACTAAAACATCCACATAATATCTTTTCATATATAATAAAAGAAAGATAAAAAACATATATGCATCCGTCCTTTGACCCCACTAATCCTCACCATTCTCGTCTTCTCTTATTCTCCATGGTGACAAACTTCAAGGACGAGTCCTCAAGAAAAGGGCATGCCAACAGTGTCCTTGTGGTGAAGAGCTTAAGACGAGACCGTGACATACCATTGGGAACGGTCTTAGATTATTATCAGAAATGCCATTCGCTTTCCCTCCTTTGATTCACGTGTTATCTGAAGATACAGCACGAAAGTGGGTCGTTAGAATTAGTTGAATTTACAACTTTTTTATACTTTATTAATAAATTTATATAAATAAAGTTTAATATGATAAAATTAAAAAATATAGTTTGTGCAAAAGAAATATTAATTAGTGTTACTGTCTCATACTGTACTTAGAAAATTACAATTTATATCACTGCTCATAGATATACAAAAAACAAAATTATGATAATAATAATCTGTTTTATTAAATGGTTTAGGAAGAATCATTTCAAAAATAATATTTACTATTATGATAATAGTACTATGTTTCATTAAACGGTTTAGAAGGTTGTATGCATTAAGATACACATTATTTGGGCAACAAGGGCGGATCTCTTAAGGGACCCAAGGGGGCCCGAATCCCCTCCGTTTTTTCCGAATTCCCTGTGTTTTTTTTATAAGTAGTATAGTTTTATCCGTAATTTGTTCATCTTAATGTTATTTTTGTGTCTCCGTGACTTTTGGTCCCCTCTGATAATTTTTCTTAATGTTATATCTGGATCCCGTGACTTTCGGCCCCTTCTACTAAATTGGTCAAAATCCGACATTGTTGGGCAATGTTGAATGTTGTATTCGATCTATAATTTATAGGTGACAACATGGGAGTATCTGGTGGATTGGGTTATGAATCAAAATGAGTTTACATAAAATAGGTTATTTTAATGTGTTACTTCGTTTTGCTGCCTTTGTTATGCGCTTTGTTCGTCAACTTCTATTGCAGACCATTATCAGGATATAAGAGTAAGGTCCATCAGTCATATTTGTAGTAGAAAAGTATGTATTGTCGCATGTTGCAAGGACACTGTGAAAGTGTATTTTTACTCCCTTTTGGTTTCTTTTAAAGTTGGGACACTATAATATTGTGATATATATGTAGTAATGAAGGGATTATATGTTAACACCATCGACATTGTGATGATCACATGCTATAGAGCCGAGTGATGGTGATCCCAAGTGGAGAGCTAAGTGATGAGAGAAGAAATGTTGAGTGATGTTGTATTGTGATCCATTGCATGGTAGCGAGGGTTCTCCTTTTATGATGCAATGCAATAGTCTGATGACTTACGAGCATTAATCAGTAATCACCATACCTGGCAAACCAACCCATTTCAACCCTAATCCAACTTGTCTGGCCCGTCTTTTTGCCAATTCAAAGAAATTTGATGCATGATAGTTTTACCATATCAACAACCTTCTATATAATCCTGCCATTTTCAACATAAAGTTGGAGAATACTTGTACATTAAATATGAATACAAAGTATGCACCAAATATCGTGCAGAGCAAATGATGATCTTATATACAACAATCTCTACCCGTTAACTAATCAGTGTGGTTTCTTTGATATTTGAAGACTTCATCCCTGTATGTATGTGCCTCGCCTTGCAACCAAAACTGTGACCAGAAATTTATCTTCTGAAGACTCACCAAGTGCGTTAAGGCTCCAATGTATCTTGTAGCAATTATCTGCGACAACTCATTACCATTTGTGTCAACCTGAGATTAGAAACAAAATTCAACAAAAATCCTGAGGAGCCTTAAAAGGAAACCAAGACATTATTTGGTTAGGCCATTTGACAATTCAACAAATTCATTATCCTTGTATGATGTGAGAAGAAATGGGAAAGAATTTGTATATGCAATTTATGTTATGTGATAACTTGAACAAGGCCACAAGCCGAAAATGAAGAATGAGAGTAAATGGTATGAATAAATAGGGTAGCTACCAGTACTCTATCGGAGGAGAACCCAATTTCCACAAACCCCAAATATATCTCATAAAACACCTACATTTTAAGTATAACCTAAATATAGCTCATAAATCCTAATTTCCACCTATATATCCCCTGTGGATGCTTATCGGCTAACTAAGGAACCCTTAGTTTTATCAAAATACATTCGCTAAACACCAACTTGGCGTAAGTATGCTTGTAACTGAAGTTAGGAATATTTATACGTTTAAATTATACAAATTCATCAACAGCTTAATCTAAATATCTGCCATTACTCTCACAAACACTAGTTTTAACCAAAATATCTCTTCCCATAAAACTAATGAATTAGTCAAAGGACACTATTGGCAAAACTTAGCTTCATACGAAGCAGGCCAAAGAGATTGCAAGTCACCCAGAGTGTATTTTTAATGCATAAAACCTTCTAAAGCAATTTATTCATAAAAACTAGAGTAGTGTTGAAATAATATCATTTTTCTTGGGGAAACCATGCCCCTTTCTACCTGTAAGGACATTATTACCCTAACTATTATTGACTTATTCCTGCCCGACCAGATCATTTCCGGCCTCTAACTTTATCAAAGAAACACGAAAACTCAAAATACTAGGTGTGGAGAAAACAAATTTACCTTATCATGCTGATAAGATCTCATATACTTTCATTTCCAAATCATGTCCCCTAAGAATTGAAGAGCCGGGACACCTCTGATTTCAACATCAACAAGAGGTGCCTGCACCAAAATCAGACTGGACAGCTCTGGATCATTTCGGATCATCTCAATCGCACGAGTTTGGTCCTGAAATATTTATAACATGAAACTAGATGAAATTGTGCCAATCTCAAACTTCAAGAATCACTGGCATACCTAAAATTCTAGTATAACAGAGACTGACTTTCATTAAATATTATCCATGTTAAAAAAAAAACCTGGTCAGATTGAATGGTTGAGACGGTTGACCATCCAGAGTCCAGACAGTAAATTAACTTTATATGTTTCGGTTCCAAGAACTCCACATCTAGAAGTCCCGCTTAAACTACTGATCTAGGGCGTCTTGTTTTATTTATATTTGATAAACAGTTATTTGATGCAGTATTCATGTAAATTTTGATGACGCGTGTCAATAATGGCCCCACCATGGTTGACCCTAGTACCAGTCCACCCAACCTTTTTTCCAAGTTCATAAACCATCTGAATTATTAAACATTTATGTCATCAACAGAGAAGAATGCTGTTATAAGAGAATCTGTACCTTCCTTTTCATAGCACAGAATTTGCAGTCAGAAGCAGATGGCGGAAGAATTTGATTAACAATAAGCCTTTTGACAGGAACATTTTCCTTAATAAGCGAAGCACGCAACCTCGCGGACTCACTGATGGCCATTACCTTAGAAACCCATAATGAAAGTCATGAGGAAGTTTGAAACAAATATGTAAATTTCAGACCAAAATTTTAGGTGTTAAACAAGAAAGAAAACTAAACCACACGAAAATGAGTTTAAATTAATTAATTCTTGTCTGTTGATACGGAGTAGTAATTAAATTTCTATATGAATCCAATTTTAGAAAGGGTTTCAACATGATGCAAAGTGTCCATCAACATGATTTTAGTTTCGATTTTCTGATCATTAGTGACCTCAATAATCAGATTTTGAAATGCAAATGTGGAGTTGTAGAAAGATAGTTTACTTTCTGAGTATACATGTAAAATTACCTAACTGCGACTAACTTTGATTATATGATTATTCTATTCTAATAATTAACGTCGTAATAACCACTCAAAAAATGCACATCGACCCCCCCCCCCCCCCCTCCTTAAAAGAGATACCCAAGTCTATATATATAATTTACTAATTTAAAAAAATGAACATGAGAAAAATAATATTTCAAGTGTGGTGTTTAAGATCAGTTTATCTTGGAATAGAATAACTTTCTTTATTTGCAACATGAAGAACATTGGAACCAGAATGGACGAAAGTTGACTGATTGGTTTTGGTTCGAAGGCTTTCATGGCTCAGAATGTCTAAAGCCTACTGCCAGAAGTGAGTTTCAAGTTTCAACCTCATTTTTCTAGAAATGTGTATACTCGAGTTGGTTCGACCGAATCAAACAGGCCGAAGTCACGTGAAGTGTTTTCAAATGTTTATAACCTCCTACATCACTATTTGAAAATTTTATATTTTATGTTAACAAGTACTTTTTATAATCTTATTTTGATGGGTTCCTCCATGGCCCTACCCAACCTGTTCGTTCGGACCCATATTACAGGCTACTTTTTTTACTCACTACACAGCCCACCCAACCCGTCCATTTTGCCACCTCTAACTACTAGGATCAGTCTGGCTTAGTCCATGGTTCAGGCCAGGCCAAACTGAACTGTTTGCACTTCTAAATGTATGTACAGGTATTACCGTAGGAATCGTCACTATAACAAATTCTGTTGAATCAGTATCACGAAAAAGCTCCCGTACTTTAATCATCCTTTCCCTTAGTTTCTCCAATTTATCAGACTACATGAACATGTGAAGAAAAATAAGATGATTGATTATCCCTTTAATTCAACAAAGTCCAATTACAATCTAACTAAACCAACTTACAGCATCTTGACGAGATCCTTCTTGCCCAAATACATTTTTGATTGCTGAAGTTGCCGAAGATATTTTCTGCCTAAGCTGTAACATGCAAAATTATAGATGGAAATATCAACAGAATTACATAGTAAATAATAGTTAATAAGCATAAAGGCTCCATGTTAAAAATTAGAAAATGATGATGCTTTGAACAGGAATGAGAACTGTTACTTTCTAATATCCCGTTTAAATTGCAACTCATAATTACTAAACATCCAAACAAAATTCAACGATATAATGTAAAACCTAAGCTCAGGTTAAGAACCTTACCTTCAGTATCTTCCCAATTGATGCGTCCAAGAAATCGGGCAATGACAAAAGTCGCAGCGTATGACCCTATTAGCACATCTTATCATGTTCAAGTAACTAGAGTTTCAATAGAAGTATACACGATAAAAAAGAAAGGTGTCTTTTACTTACCGTGGGTGCAGTATCAAAGACTATGCGTGTAAACATGTTATATTCTTGTGATTCAAGAAATTGAATAACCTGGCAAAAGATTAAAGTGATTGAAAAAATAATCGAAACGAGTATACCATTGGATATAATATAAACATAAAAACGCCAATATGGATTACCTTGGAAATTGCAAGAGCTTCGTCTAAACCGGGAGGAGGGGTGTCCAATAGCTCCCCTAGCTTCAGCTCTCCTAACTTTATGGATCAACGATTGGAGAAGATCACAAAAGGTGAAGGACTAGTAAGCCAAACTAAGCATTTGCAAAAGAGACTCAAAGCAGAGAACAAGGATAATGTGACTCCACTTAGACGTGGTAATATCAAACCATTTATGTTTGAACTGGCGATATATCTGTATAGTTAATTTCTCCCGTTGTTAACTATAGCTACAAAGTTAAGGGATTAAAAGGGTTAAATGGTGTAGAAGTTGTTCGCGCATAATCAAGTGTTCACAACCTCTTAAATTGCTTTATTAGAAAGAAAAAAAAGATCATTATTTTTATCATATTATTTGTTATCATATTTAATGTGTTACTCATTTATGATACTAGAGAAATAAGACAAAGAACTGTTGTCGGGTCATTAAAATCAAACACACCACGACCCAACAATTTTGACCAACCCTTTTACCCGTTTGGTTCTGAGGTTCTATTTTGATCAAGGCATGAACATAATTGCATTTTAACAACAAACTAACACAAGAAGGTGTACAAAGAAAGGCACTACAACAACAATATTGTAATAAGAATATGGCAAAACGAAGGGAAAATACCAACATTATCTGCCCCAAACCAGCCTCACCTCAGAATGATAGACAAGACTCGATATACAGAAAAAGACAAAGACAAACATAAAAAAGATGCAAGAAAACAGAAATAACAAGCATAACCACAACGGCCTGGAAACAGTAATATAAATAAACAAGAGATTTAAAAAGATTTACTTGATCAGCGAGCATTCCAAGACCCATGCCATCCATGAAGTCTTTGACTCCAGTTCCACCATTCTTCTTGCTTACATCACGAAATTCTTCCCTTGCTTTATCAGGATTTATCTGCCAGGAGTTCACCGGCATTAGAATTAAAGATGAAAATGTCAAAGAGCAAACGTTACACTAAAGGATGTTCATCAGCATATTTAGAAAGTGATTGATTGATAATTGATAATCAGACAGGGTTTCACACACGTTGGCATATATTTGAAGTTGGAATACTTAGATCTTTGAATATTTGGAAAATTTGATAGTTTAGAAAATTAATATATTAAATGACCAACAATGATATTTTGTGAAAAAAGTAAACATAATTGAAAAATAAAATAAAAGTTTCTAAGATCAGATTGAAGTAAAGGGTAAATAACTAAAATGTTATTTCACCCTTTAATAATCAGTGACTATCCAATACTGATTATTCGGTTATTTGACTCCTAAATAATCAGATAATCATATCAAAGATATATGGAAGCACAAGACGGTTCTCCAAAATAAGTAACTATTACAACTTCAAGTCACAATCACTGATTCCAATATGCAAATATAAACAGTCTTAAATGATTTATCATACAAACCTCCAGGGCAAAAAGAGGAGAAAGAGGTCCTTCAACGGGTACTAGAGTCCCACCAGTCAGATCCTAAAAAGAAACCCATGTAGAAGACAAAATGACATTTTCTAAAATAATTTTTGCAAAAGAAAAAGGAATCTAACACATTATTCAATTAACAATCGGGAGCAGAAAACATATCCATTACCTGAGCAAAAGAGTCACTTAAAGAATGTGCAGGGTCGGTTGAAACTACAAGAGTTGGATGACCATTATTTGCAAATTTTACAGCAAGTGAAGCAGCACAGCTTGTTTTACCTACACCACCTTTCCCACCTAGCATGTAATACTTTCTTTTTGTCCCGGAAACCATCTCATCAAACTCAGCTGTCGTTTCAACAGGAGCTACCGCTGATCTCACTGCAACAAAAATCAAACACATAGATGCATATTAAAATTATTCGAATGTTTGGCATCATGCTCTAATATTTTCTTAAATAACGAGAATTCTATGTATTTAGTAAGTTAGACTGGATTAACTTTATACACGTCCATCTATATAAACAGACATAAATGATTAATTTTGAACCATTGTAACAATAATTGCCAAAAGAGAAAGACACTTCATATAAATGAGGGATTTTCAATGAGCTTTTGTAATTTTTTATCCAAGAAAACTTGGTAACCAATCTACTTGAATAATTTGTCCAAGACTACCCGTTTATGTAATATGAGCCATTGTGAATTTAGAAAATAAGAGAACATAAAAGACGAAATTAAACTGCAAGAAGCTCCATGACTCTTATTTCTCTACATTTCTGTTATATAAGTACTAGTTTTCATGAAATCTGTGAATCCTATAAAATGTGACACGTTGGACTAACGACATAGTTTTGTAATAGTGACTCAAAGTTTCCCAAATTGAAATAGGCGTAATTTCAGCTCATCATGTGCAAAACACATCAACCATTGTACTCGACACTTAGTAATAAAGGCAGCCACAGTCGGAAAAACTTAGCATAATAACGTTCTTGCCCAGCAGGTAACCCTTGTTGGTTTTGGCTTATGAACAAAACTTAACTAGGCAAACTTTGCACAAAAGCATTCATGTTTGTGGGCACTATGTCTTCTTAAATGTTACAAACATACTCGTACATTGCAACCAAAACGAATTAGTAAAAAATTGCATAAACTGACCAATCACTAAAAAAAATCACAATTTAACTTTAGAAACTAGCTTTTAATCACAATTCACATAAACATCACACACTGCAAATATTCATCTAGCTTCTAAACAACCTCATCAGAAATAGTCAAGAAATAAAATAATAATAAATTGACCCAAATTAGGAAAAGAAAAAAAAAATATAGATAAGCAAGAAATTAACACATGGGCATCAAAAAAATCCAACCTTTAAACAAATTTCTTGATTGTTTTCTTTTGGAAGCAAAAGAAACCAAACCAGAGCTGAATATTGCATGAGGCTTATAAGGATTCAAAGGGGATGTGTAAGAAATAAACCCGGTTCTTGATATTGGTGCTAACCGGTTCAATGAAGAAGAAGAAGACATGAAAGTAGTTGAGTGATAAGGTGTTATTGCCATTTTTGCTTTGCTTTTTGGGGGAAATATTGAAGGGTGTTCGGTTTTATACCATATAATTGATCTGCAAGATAACTTGGGTTGGGTAGGCACAAGCTCGGTCAGAAAAAATGTAGCTAATTGCCTAATTGTGCTAAAGCACAACTACGGCTCGAGCAAAGTGGGTAGGCAAACTTTAGCCAAAGATAGATCAACCCAGTGACCAATGGGATTCGTGGTCGGTTAACTTGCGAGAATCTATCCGGGTACGAGTATCACTTCTCACATTTGTTGAGGTGATTGTATTTTTTTAGTGTCAGACATGCGTGTAACTTAAAAGTAGATGTGAATTAGAATTTAAGATGTAATTTTTAAAAGAAATCAAGTTAATGATGTTATCAACTAAACAAAGATAATTTTTTAAATTTGGTTAATAAAGATTCTTATCTTGAGAGAACTTTAAATAAATAAAATGAATAAGAAACATAAAATAAAGGAAAATCAAATTGATGAAAAAATCAAATAGATTTTATTGTTTGATAACGATGGAAAAATCGATTTAGAAAATGTTAAATAACATAATCTTTTATAACTAACAACATTCAAAATTCAATGAGCTTTACATAAACTCATTTATGAGATGAACAACTCTTAAAAAAAATATTTTTTATATATCATTTATTTGAGTTTCTTCTCATTTCATAAGAAAATCAAACAAAAACAAAACCATTTCATATCGTCTATAGTCATTTTCCATACCATATGTATTTCAAAAAACTTATCCTACCAAACAATGGAAATTAAACCATTTCCATATATCCGACCTCATCTCTACTTAACACACTTTTAATATATTTTTGATTATACAAACGACATGGCTTATATACTTTGAATTTATGTTATATCATAGGTAATACCATTTTCTTTCAAGTTTATAAATCTAATTTATTTTGTAAAATCTATATTTTTTTTATGGCAGTTCACCTCAATATTATAAAAAAAAATTGGGGTTTGATTTAAATATGTTCACGAATAAGCATCTAAGTTGGATAAAAATAAATAGCTAAATGAATTTGAATATAATGAAAGGAAAGCAAAACACACATATTAAAGCAACTTTAGTTCCAAGTTAACAAATTCGTTTACCATTTTCTAATCCTCGTGTCTCGCATGCCATTTCAAGTGATCACTTATATGATTGTATTCCCATAAGAGCGTTTTTAGTTTGACAAATGGTAAGAATGTTTAACATCATGTTTGAGGTGTTATCTTGTTGTACCTATATATGTAATGTACTTTTGTTACTGCTAACGACTTGTTAGCGGTATGTTATTATTAATGTAATCTTCTGTCTTTTAAAAAAAAAACATCTCAATTCATTAAATTCTCACAATTTTTTAGTTGATGCATCTATTGCAAATGAATTATAAAAGTACAAAATCTATAAATTTGTTGAGTACTATGTTCAAAGTTATAATAATTGGTTATTGCTAAAGCTAACTTTATAAAACTAATGTTTCTTTTGGTGACATTTGTAGTATTCAAAATTTTATGTCACTTTTATAATGTAGAACTATAATTGAGTATACTGTGTTTGTAAAACTTTTACCTAGAGAAAATTTACTCAGATTAACATTTTTTTACTTTTAATAGAAGATTGCAAATTATATAAAACGAAAATAAAAGTAAATTTAGTAAATCAAACTTTGCTCCTGGGCAACGGCCAAGGTAATGTTTGTTTAGAGAAAGTAGTATAAAAATCAAAAGAGAAAGATAGGAGAGGGTCCCACATAATATTGAACGGCAAAGAGCCGGCCCACGCTGTTGACAACGTCGCCTAACCGAATCATTCACCGGATATCCATTTAAGATCCGATACAGTCATACAGTTGACCAGACATTCATGTATACATAATCAGATTTATTCAGTTGACTTTTTATTTAATTTATTAAAAACTAGTACTTAATACTTTTCAAAACCAAAAATTAACACACTCAAAGACTCAAAACCTCTTAAATCTCTCCCTCTCTGTCTCTCTTGATATTATCTCTTGAAATAAAATAAAAATAAAAATGGAGGGCGGTGTAGCGGCGGAACAAGGAACGGTGAAATGTGCGGCGTGGATCCGGCGACCGGAAAATGCTCATTTAGTAGCGCTGGGGAAGTTGAAACACGGCGATCTCCCTACTTCTCTTCAAATTTTCACTTTCGATCGTATTACTAACTCTCTCTCTTCATCTCCTGAGGTCTCTATTCTTCTCTAATTATCTCTCTCACACACTATATTATATTATATGTATCTATATCTATATATGTATATTATATGTATGTATTTAATAGGTTATGTTTGTTTGGAGGAAGTGCAGGCGAGTTATGAGTTTGAAGAAGGATGTGATCCAGTGAGTATAGCCGTTCATCCAAGCGGTGATGATATCGTTTGTTCTACTACCAAAGGCGGTTGCAGGTACACATAGTCACATACTACGAATTATATATATGTATATGTCAGTGTGAGTGTGTGTGTGTGTGTGTGTAATTCTGCATTAGAGGAGGCAAAAGCAATAGATACATTTTTTAGATGAAAAGTGCCGTTTCCGGAGGTTTCAGGTTTTAGTGAAGGGCTAGATATAGAAACTTTTTGAATGATATTAGTAAACTAGGATGAAGCTAGACAGTTGATTTCTGAAC